>CP141140.1:600000-1022329 GCA_035235625.1 Saururus chinensis
CGGACAGCTACATTTCCTGAACGTATATCTTCATACTGCATCCAGGACCTTCTCAGGGCCATTCGCCTATCGAAGTTGTTACCAGTTGAAAAAACCCCAATCAGCATAAAAATCCTTTTCTTGGATACTGCTGGAGTTTTTAAATTTTCAACATCCAAACCGACGTTGGGATCTTCAGAAACAGGTAACTGAGTTGCCATAACAGATAAGAGATTGAGATCGCCAGCCACTTTAACCCCACTAACTATCCATGGTTCAAATTTCTGAAAGAACAACAAATTGTTATAGTTTTGAGTCGCTATCATCGAAACTATACAGAATTGATATTATAAAACTACACAGAACCGGAAAGATGTTAACTTTGTCCATCAAAGGGGACTCCTCTTACCATTCTATATGCAAAAGAAGTTTCATGCCTTCCATTTACAGTCATATGGAAACCTTCATGGCCAACCCATAATGTAGCAGCAAAGGGATGCCCATCAACAAAAGGAAAGTTCAAACTTTTTGAAGTCCCTTGCTTGGCAAGGCTGAGATTGCTATAAATATCAACATGCGTATTATTTATGTCCCCTATAACTGCTCCACCAATTTGTTGATTGCAAGAAACGAGTTTATCAACTGTGGTACGAGACAAGATTTAGATAAAAAAATCAGACTACATAAGTTTCCAGTTCACGGGTGAAGTGAATTAATAGTTAAAGTTACAATACTGGTTCATTTACGCATATCCAGATAGGCTTAAGACCTGGCAATACATACAAAACTCACCATGTGCTGATTGATTGAAAAAATTAGAATGGAACTTTTAAGGTTAATAAGTCACCAAGTAGTCGCTAGATACATGACCCTAGTTCTAAACAGCCATACATGTTGTCTTTCTGTGCAGGACATACTAGTAGAACTTCCTACAAGACTGATCAAATATGGATTTAAGTAAAACAGATCTCCAGAGTTACAGTCATGCAGAAGCTGACCTGCTACTTTTATGTAATTTTGAAACCAAAGTTGATGCAAATGTTGTTACAACCATGCCTCCGGAGTTGATTGAACAGTTCACTACTAGTCTTACCAAAGCTAGCAATTATTAATTTTAAAGCGTACCTTCCATTTTCAGTCTTACAACATATCAAGAACTAAATTTTCTTTGCTGAAGATTAATACCCCATTAGATGATAAGCTACAAGTCAGAATAACATACACGAAGTTAAAGGATGTAATGTGTTCACGTGTACAAGAATTTTAGCTTCACTGCAAGTAGAAGAAGTTACAGAGTAAAGGACTTAGATTACAAAGAAGTGAAATGTACCTTGTACATTAAAAGAAGAACCATAAGGAGGACATGTTTCTGCTACACCCCAACCATGTTGAGCAGTCCAAGTATTTTGGACAATGGTTGGACCCTCAGTCACATTATTTCCCTTGAAAGTCACTTTGTAATGTAATATGATGTCGGGCTTCATCTCCCCAGGCAATGGTGAATCCATAAGATCTATATAAAAGTTTCCTGCGTGTCCACTAGGTATACCCACAACTGTTATTGAAGAGTCTTGAACAAGCCCACAGGGAACCTCCATTAAACTTCCATTTGTCTCTGATGATGTGTTAAACGTACTTACTGAGAAGGGACAGTTCAGATCTTCACTGTTCTGATTGTTGCTTGTATTGTTGCCCTTTAAATTTTTTTCTTTCTCAAGAGTGGCAAGCAAATGTCTCCATGCAATAGAAGCTTCTTTGACCCCTTGGCTCATTTCAGGGAGAGGGTCGGACCGTGAAATGACCTCCAGCATCTCATCCCATAAAAGTGTGACCCCAGATACATGTTCTGAAAATTTTGGGATAGTATATAGGCTTTCAAGGCCTTCAACAATTACAAGATCGGACTTCATACTTGAATGGCTGAGATTTTCTGGTGATTGATACATGTGGATATCAGCCACCTCTGTATGAAAATCCCCCTTAGAATTGCCACTAAAGAAGTCATAGGGCGATTGCTTTTGCCGATGGGTCTCCGTAAAGCTGTATCTTAGAAACAAAATGAGAGCTAAGGAAACAATTAAAGTGCCACCAGACCATTTCTTCATCCTCAGCTTGCAGCAAGTTCATGGGAGCGCAGGTATGTGTATCATATGTGCATTTGCCTGAAAGTGAAGCTAGCCAAAGACAAGTATCTTCGGCAGGAAGCAGTTGATTCTAGTTGTCATGGCAAACTTGCATTCTGCAATATGAAATTGGTAAGTGCGATAAAGAAGTGTAATTAAAGGAGGACATTGCATAACAAGATTAAATTAGGTCAAAGCAACAAAAAGAAGTTGCCGCAGGCTGCAGATAATATGGATATGAAGTTAAAACTGTGACTGATTCAGAGCCGTTTGGCTGAAGCCTTAGTGTGGTGCCAATTAACTTACATCGTAATGCGAAGGGTCAAATTCCAGACTATATGATGACACTTGAAGGGATTGGATAGGATGACCATGCAGCATGAACCCCAATGGAATGGGTTTAACAGAGCATCCTAAGAAGCGCACACCTTACGATCGCCGGTTAAAAAAAAATCTCTACTATTACAACGACTTCGTTGACATTGCTCAACTCCTAGTTTGAGTTAAATGGACATGCCATTTCAGGTATAAGGAAAAAAACAGAGATAGGAATAGCCTTACATCGTCACAAAAGTGCAGAACAGCAAACACTGCGAACAAAAAAAAATGCAAACAAAGTGAGTGGTCGAATTCAATGACGACTGACGAGAGGAGAGAAATGGAGAAAAAAAGGGAAAACTCAAGAGAAATGGACAACCCTTTAACTTAGATAGTGAAAAGGAAAGTAAGACGGACCTTCAAGGCAGAGAGGGGGAAGGGACCGGAATAAGAGGAGGAGGATGTCTGGCCATGGTTATGTAGTGATGTTAGAACATAAATATTAGGCATACATGTAGCCATTAGAATCCTGTCAATCCTTTTTTAAAATTACGCAACAGTATTTTTGATTTGGAACTTAGGCTGAGAGCAATCACACTTAAGACACTGAATTAGAATTGTTAATGATGTATTTATAACTAAATTAGAATACCACTATTAAGAACCCTAGAATCTTTACCGTCTATCTATATGTCATTCAATAGTTTAGATTTGCTACTTAAAACTACAGCTTAATGGGTATTCTAATTTAGGCCCATTACCTAGACAGATTTATAAAAGCCAAAAATAGTTTTAATTAAGACAGTTGGGCCACTATTTATTTTATTATAAAACAAAGCCCAATATTCTCCCACTTGGCACAACTTCTTAATTAAGTCATAAAAAGAATAAAATCTCCCACTTGGTTCAATTAAACTAAATTTGAGAAAAATATTTTAGTTGAAAAAATAACCAAGTGGGTAACGGGAAACTTGAAAATGACTTTCGTATGTGCATATAATTTTTTAAAAAAAAACAATACCCTTTGAACTATATGTGGTAACTTTATACTCTTACAAAATATCATAATCGTAAAAATCAAGGCAGTTATGTCCTTAGAGGAGAGCATTCTCTTCCATGTATCACAATGCAACTAATTCATTCTGTTTGAGTGCTATATGTAGCAAAATATATTTATAAGTAAAGGCATGCTCCCACTCATTTTGCAAATAATGTCTCATACTTAAGTGCACTAAAAAATAAGATACAACAAGAAAAGAAACTATAACTGCTATAATAAATGAGTAAAGTCCAGAAGTACATAAGCAAAATCAAATGCACAATGAGCTAATAAGACCCATACGATCCACATGACTCTTAAACAGAGAAGGGGGTAAGCCCTTAATCATTGGATCAACAACTATAAGCTCAGTACCTATATGCTTAATAACAACTATCCCTTCTTTAACACAATCCCGAACAACAAGGATACTTGATGTCGATGTGCTTACTTCGACTTCCACTCTTGTTGTTCTTCGTGAAGAACACAGCAGCACTATTATCACAGAACATTTTTAACGGCCTAGATATGGAATCCATAATAGTAAGTCTTGTGATAAAGTTCATCAGCCAAGTAGCATATGACGTGCCCTCATAACAAGCAACAAACTCTGCCTCCATAGTCGACAACGCTGTAAGGGTTTGCTTATTACTTTTCCAAGAGACAGCACCGCCTACCAAAAGGAAAATATAACCCGATGTCAACTTTTTCTAGTCAACACAACCAGCAAAATTTGCATCTATGTATCCAACTAATTCTAAATGATCAGAATGTCTGTATGTAAGCATGTAATTCTTTGTTCATTGTAGATACCTCATAACCTTCTTTGCAACTCTTCAATGATCCATCCCTGGATTTTTCTGGTATCTACCTAGCATTCCTATAGCAAAGGCAATATCAGGTCTTGTACAGACCTTCAAGTACATCATACTACCAACTGCCGATGCATAAAGAATGTCCTTCATGCTTTACAACTCCAAAGAATTCTTTGGACACTGGAACAAGCCAAATTTGTCACCCTTCACAATAGGAGCTACACTAGGTGAGTAGTTTTTCATGTTAAACCATTTCAAAACTTTTTTGATATAGGCCTGTTGAGACAACCCAAGGATCCTTTTGTATCTATCACAATAGATCTCAATCCTTATGACACAAGATGCCTCTCCTAAATCTTTCATGTCAAAGGTCTGAGAAAGAAACTGCTTAGTCTCGTGCAACATCCCTAAGTCACTGCTTGCAAGTAGAATGTCATCAACATACAAGACCAGAAACGTATAACACCTCCCACTAACCTTAAGGTATATGCATTGATCAACAATGTTCTCCTTAAAACCAAATGAAGTAATAACATCGTTGAACTTCAAATACCACTATTGGGAGGCCTGTTTTAGTCCATATACTGACTTCTTGAGTCTACAAACCAGATGACTTCCTTTATTTGAGGTGAATCATTCAGGCTGAATCACATACACCTCCTCCTCAAGATCCTCATTCAAGAACGTTGTCTTGACATCTATTTAATATAACTCCAAGTCAAAATGAGCTACAAGGGCCAAAATAACTCTCAATGAATCCTTCGTAGAAACTGGAGAGAAGGTTTCATTATAGTCAACACCATCTTTCTAAAGAAAACCTTTAGCTACAAGTCGGGCCTTATATCTGCCAATGTTACCAGATGGATCTAATTTAGTCTTATAGACCCATTTGCAGCCAAGAGTCCTGGCGCCCTGTGGTAACTCTACGAGATCCTAGACTTGATTATCAGCCATAGATTTCATATTATCCTGCATAGCATCATACCATTTACTAGAGTTATCTTCAGACATGGCCTGTGAATGTGTAATAGGATCTTGAATGAGTCCAACATTCTCGTCAGACTCCTGGAGGCATACAACATAGTCAGAAGGGAGTGCAAGTTTCCTTACTCTTGAGGACCTTCGAAGTCCTATTCCAGCAACAGGAGGAGGTGCCTGTGCAATATGAACTTCAACAACTTGATCTTGAGGGGATGGTGAAGGAAGGAGAGGCTGCTTTGGAATAACCATTGGTGATACAACATATGTTCCTCCACCGAATGTGGGTATAATAACTAGAACCCATATTTCCTTAAACACAATGTGTTTAGGGGAAATACTCCCACTGAAGTTGCCTTGCTCAAGAAAACTTGCATTTCGTGCTTCGACTACTGTATAAGTGTGAGATGGACAATAAAACCTATAACCCTTAGACCTTTCTGCATAGCCAATGAAAAATCCACTGACAGTCTTAGGGTCAAGCTTCTTCTCAAGTGGATTGTACACCCTAACCTCAACGTGATAACCCCAGATGTGTACATGATCTAAACTAGGTTTCCATCCATTCCATAGCTCAAAGAGTATTTTAGGAACGGCTTTAGATGGAACTCAATTTAAAATGTGCACGGTTGTCTTTAAGACTTCACTCCACATATTGAGAGGAAGAGAGGAGTTACTGATCATACTCCTCACCATATCTATCAAAGTGCAGTTCCTCCTTTCAGCAACACCATTTTATTGTCGCGTGCTTGGTACTGTGTATTGTGCAACAATACAATTTTCCTTCAGGAACTGTGCAAATGGTCCAGGTTTTTGTCCACTCTCTGTGTACCTGCCATAGTATTCCCCTCCTCTGTCTGATCTAACAATTTTGATACTCAATCCAGATTATTTCTCTACCTCTGCCTTATAAGTCTTAAAAGCATCAAATGCTTCGGACTTTTCATTTAAGAGATAAAAATACATGTATCGGGTATGATCATCTATAAAGGTAATGAAATACCTTTAACCATTCAAACAGGGAGTACTAAACGGTCCACAGATATCAGTGTGTATGGTGCATAATTTCTCATCATGCCTCTTAGCACCCATAGAAGACTTGTTAGTCTGCTTTCCCTTTATGCAGTATATACATGTCTCCAGATCAGTAAAATCAAGAGTTTTTAAAACTCCATCTCTTACCAATCTCTTTAAGCTGTCAATGAAGATATGCCCCAACCGCCTGTGCCATAACATAAAGGAGTTCTTTTTAATAACACTTCCTTGCACAGACATCATAAATTGTTCAAAGGAAACATGTAAAGAGAGACAATATAATCCATCAATCAAAGAACCAGAACCAATGGTGACTGAATCTTTAATAATAAAAAATGAGGAATTTATAAACTAAAAATTAAAGCCATGAGGCACTAGTCTTGATATAGAAACTAAGTTTTTAGAAAAAACTTAGAATATAGAAAGTTCTCTCTAAATCTAAGGTGTATCCTGTATGGAGAACAAGTCTATATGTCCCCACACCTTCAACCTTCGAACACATCTTATTTCCAGAATAGATGTTGTGCTCCCCATCATTTGGTTTCCTGAGATTGAGAAACCCCTGCATGACAGTGGAAACATGGATTGTAGAACCAGAGTCAATCCACCATATGTTATTGTCACGACTCGGATTTTTAAAAGTATTATTAAATAGTATGAACGGTAAATAGTGAGAATTTTTTTTCTTTCTTTAAATACAAAATAAACCCTTCGATTAAATATCCAGGTCATGATAAATGGGGTTTACAAATACGAATATCAAAGCATATGATCTGATTTAACGTCTGAAAATTCATAAAGACCAGCTCATCCATCTAAGTACAAGTCTGTCACCCGTCTGAAAATAAATAACAAGTTGACTCTCACGCTTAAGGTATACTTACGTATCGGAGTTGCAAAAACACAGAAACCTCTTGTGCTCGCCTACCTTGTCTCACTTGTCGTCACCTGGAGAATCTGCAACAAAGCAAACCAAACAACAACCACAACCACAATGGAGCATCTCCGCCTATAGGAGAAGAGCTTCCAAAGGACAAAAGGTTTTATTAATATTTTTTGGATCAGGCCAACATCACTTGATGTTAGTTGCCTACATACTCATCAGACAACATCTCCAATGTTTCCAACAAGATCGGATCCAGACGTAGTTCTACCTAATGCTACACTATACTAAGAAGCATAACATCACACATGCAATGCTTAAGTATTTTAAAGCAACCTACATTTTATGCAAGTCCTTTAATTGTTTCACTTGTTCTAATTAAACAAGCAATATCAATCAATATTATTAATTATTTCTGGAACCATTGTTCGATAATTAATATCCCTGTCTAATCCCAATGACAGACAGACTCATCAAATGTCAACCTAAGTGGCAAATGACAATGAAACATCTTGGAATCCACCAGGCCCTGGAATCCACCAAGAAGTGTCATCTCCCAACCTAGCCCATAAGGACCTGACCGGAGTGGAAGGGCATGGCCCATAACTGCACCTAAACAGAAGTGGTCAGAGATGCTAACCAAGCAGGATGTCAGCGACCCTAATTGCGTGTACACTAAAAGATCCTCAATAGATCTGCGGTGAGCCCGACTCACAAAGAACTCACTCCAATGGGGAGGTGCAACTACACGGTCAAATCAGCGGCTCCTCAATAGAGCTAAAACTGAGAAAACCATTCTGAACCATTCTAAGCCAGGATTCTGAATGACTATCCCAAACACTGTTAGTCCCTTCTAGACTAAGGTTTACAACTCGAGACATGTCATCGGTTCATCAACCAAGGCAAATCATCAGGTCAAAGGCTTTGTTCACTGTATGAACTAGTCCCAGACCCCTCTGAGGTATTTTAGTCTTTACCTTGATTAGGTGTTCTCCCCACAAACCAATAACCAATATTTCTTGATTAGTCCTTATTAACCTTACGGTACTGATACAACTTAACACATCAATAACAAAAGCATGCAGTAGATTAAGCAATATAAATAACATGCAAACATACAAGTGCATAAATAATAATGAAGGCTCATTGCACTCATTTGCAGGGCTAGGGCTCAGCGAATTCAAGCCCGAAAGTGTAGATAACTCTAACGCTTCCCGCGAGTTACATATATAACACTCTAGTCGATCGATGTACTCGATTGCAGACACGTGTAATACGCTGCATTAAACCTTGAGAATTATGGTTCTTCCCCTTGTTTCCCATGACATTGTGACCTGTCAAGGTCTTCATGTCTTTTACTGATCACACCCCTTCCTTTTGAAGCCATTTAATGTCATTCTAAGGCACCTTAATGCTTGGTTGCTAGGTTATCCGTTTTAGCAAAAATAGAACATACTACCCCCTAAGGGCATTAGAGTAATTCCACCACTTGGGGTATGCTACCCTCCCTTGGTTCATTTGCTCATATCACTACCCTTTTAATTATTTTAAGTCATAATCCTCTCAGGAGGCTCCACTCTCAAATTGACCCGCGCTTCCATTGACACGAATGTGGATGGATCCAATCTAAGGGGTACTTCTGTCATTTGGTTTAAAGCCTAAATGGCATCCAATGGGTCCAAAATTAAACTCAAGGGTACTACTTGACTTCATGGACCATGTGTAATTTTCTTGGCATGTGACGGGGTCGTGAACCCCTTGAACCGACCCAGGTTGTCTTAACGGTTTACGATTAACCCTAGGGGCAAGGAGGTCAATTACCCACTCACTGGGATTTTTCCTCACTAAAAGGTCTATTCCATAATTATGTTACCAATTAAACTCTTACTTATAATTTCCCCAATTTTTAGATCCACTCATAGGCCCTTGAACCATAGCCTCGAACTTGGGTAAGTTAATATTATACGATAATTAACTAATAGGGGTAAAAAGGTCATTTCATAGTCTCTGGGATTTTTCCCCTAGCCAGAATAGTCCCAAACCTCTCCAAGTACATGGGTATTTTTCTAAAAAAAAATTGACACTTTTAGCCCCATGAACCGGACCCGGTTCACTCCCCCCTCAATTCTTTTTTTTTCAAACTGAACCGGTTTGGTTCGGGTCGACGACCCGCAATGTGGGTTGTCTTCCCCACGTCCGGCCAAAGGCCTTTTGGCCTCTGGTGGCGCCATGTGACACCCCGACCTAAAAACCGACCCGGGCCGGGGGTCCAGAAATCGATAAAAACCAAACCCAGAACCAAGAGCAGCACACTCTGAGTGCAAGAGTCTTCTCGTTCCTCTACGTGCTATGGAACTTTAGCGCTCCATTGCGCGTAGGCAAGAACTGGCCTAATTATATAACTAATTCAGACCAGGCCAATGTTGCATTGTCGTTGGTTGCCTACATACATATCGGTTAACATCGACGATGTTACTCCGATACGATCGGATCCGGACGTAGTTCTGCCTACTGGCTACTACATACAACTGGCATACCAAAAACACATACATATAAAATAGTAGCCACACAACCACCACAACATGCCTCACTCTACCCCAGAGCAAGACCATCACAACATTCCTCACTCTATCCTAGAGCAAGACCACACATCACATGTCTCGCTCCATCACTGAGCCGAGACCACACATCACTCGTCTCGCTCCATCACTAAGCCGAGACCACATACATCACACATCTCTCTATATCACTTAGCCGAGACTGCACGCATCACACGTCTTGCTCTATTATAGAGTGAGACGGAACACAATCATAGGTCTCGCTCTATCACTAAGCCAAGACCGAACACACACAACACAATCATAGGTCTCGCTCTATCACTGAGCCGAGACCGAACACACACACACAACCCGTCTCTCTCTAACCCAGAGCGAGACGGCACACATCATGGCATATAAGCATAACAGATCATAATATAAACACACACACAACCCGTCTTTCTCTATCTCAGAGCGAGACGGCACACATCATGCATATAAGCATAGCATAACCACATATAAGCACACACACGACCCATCTCTCTCTCACCCAGAGCCAGACGACACACAACATGGCATATAAGCAACACATATCATAATATAACACACGCACAGCCCGTCTCTCTCTAACCCATGCTTAAGTATTTTCAACCAACCTATATTTTGTGCTAGTCCTATAATCGTTCCACTTGTTCTAATTAAACAAGCAATATCAAACAATATTATTAATTATCTCTCGAACCATTGTTCGATAATTAATATCCCCGTCTATACCCAAAGACAAATAGACACATTAGATGTCAACCTAAGTGACAAATGATATACTCACCATAGACCACCAGCAAAGGTAAATACTGTGATGAAACCCTGGAATCCACCAGGAAGTACCATCTATAACGCCCGAGATTTTTCACACATTTTCCTTAAAATTCACGGAAAATTTTTGCAATATAACGTCCGTAAATCGGAGGAAAAATGACGAAATCAAAACCTGATAAAACAGTTTATAATTCAAAACACTAAACATCCATTTTCCATCTAAATATTTTGATGATACGGTCAAACATCGTACGACCAAAGCAAATATTATCAGGCGCTACTCGAAAACACACGTACAAATAAATTGCTATGATCATAGACTTTAAATACAAATCTCTCCCAGGCATCCCTGAGTGCAAGTCCCATAACAGTCCACAGACTAATCCAAATGAAAGTCCATAATATAAACACTAATTTCTCATCTCACCCAATATAGGATATCGTGGCACAAATAAACTCGCAATGAGTGAAGCATATACCTGAGTCAACGGGAATCAATCCACCGCTGAAACGAGCGTCCATCTCTAGGAGCTCTCCGCACAACTTGCAAAACCTCCCGTACAACGGGGCTAAAAGTAGGGTAATGAGTATTTTCATACTCAGTAGGAAAATACCCAGTAGGGGAAAACCCAAACGGTGAACTCAATAAGTTCATAAATACATGCGTTCATGCAACTCAAACATGAAGCAAGTAGGCATATCAATATCATGCTCATACGCATACAAACATACCAAATGCACCATTGTGCCAAAGACATACCAAATGCAACATCGTGCCAAAATCATACCAAAGGCACCATCGTGCCAAAATCATACTATCAAATCAAACTTACACAAACACCCTTATCCAGGGTCTTACAAACTTACTCGTACCACCGTATGCTTACTCATACAACATATGCATACTTATAGGACCTTACTCGTACAATCATATGCTCACTCATACAGCTTACACGAAATCACACTTACTGTCTTACTCAGAAACATATTCTCACAATCGTACCCATACTCTTACAGTCGTGCTCATACTCATACGCTTACAGTCTTGCTCATACACACTCTTACAGTCCTGCTCATACACATATAGTCGTACTCATAATCGTACACATATCAACGACCACTAAAGCTCATTACAACTAATAAACTCCAGCGTCGAAATGGAAAAGAATGTCACTGGGGCAACACCTTAACCTCCGGGGAGTGACTAGACACCATGGACTTTTTCGAAGGTAAGGCACACCAATGCTCATGGGGCACTGGATCAAACAGGTAAGAGTAGATCCATGATACTACTTACCTGAGCGTGCAAACATAAACACCCACACATAAGGGGTCATACAGTTGCCCACCATAATGGGTCTTATAGTGCCATAGAATTGCCCATCATAATGGGTCTTATAGTGCCATAGAATCGCCCACCATAATGGGTCTTATAGTGCCATTGCCACTCTTGGGCAGAAAACATATAGTGCCACTTGGGCAGAAACATACAGTGCCATTCTTGGGCGGAATCATACAACGCTCTCAACAAAGCATCAAACGTCTGGGCTTACACAACACACAGGCCAAATCAGAAACATAAGTTGCTCTCAACAGAGCATCAGACATCTGGGCTTCATACAGCACACAGACAAAGTTAGAAACGTACATTGTTCTCAACATAGCATCAAACGTCTGGGCTTATACCGCATGCAGACCAAATCAGAAACAACGTCACTCTTAGCAGAGCATCAGACGTCTGGTGCTCTATACAGCACACAGACAATATCCCGCAGGATAAACACCATGGCAAGACATGAGAAATGCTCGGCCGACTCATTATCGGCTAGCTCAAACACGGAACTTAATCCGTCGAACCCTCAGGTCTCAAACTCACAACGCTATCATTAGTTGTGATTATAATTCAAGTTTGAATTAAGTATATTATGCGGTACAATTATGGCATACAAACTCATAGTCCTTGACTGATCAAACCGAAGTTGAGCCCGATCGAAACCCTAGTTCGTCAAGGCAGCAGACTTCACTTACACGTCCACATCATGGACAAAACTCATCGTACATCAAACTCTTACAGTCTTACATACTTCGCCATCCATCTTATGACCAAATCATCTTACACTGACATCCTCAAATAACGCTCCTCAGAGCCAACCCAGTTGTCGCCCTCTTACTTATATCTCACTTATTATACTTACTTTTTACTTCATAATCTGTACATTATGCTTGTACAATTATGCACACTCTTACTGTCTGACAAACGCCCAACATACAATCCAACCCAAACCGATCCATTCTAATCCCTGCCCGTCAAACTCATATCCTCTGACATCCGTCATACGCTTACACAATCGTATCCAAATCTAGACAAAACCTCTGTCACCTCTTACTGTCCATCGCCCATACCTCTGCCCACATACACATATGCGCATCCATAGCATAGGCAATAGCCATCATACATACGTATGTCTCACACATACATATAACATACACATATGGTCATACATACGTAACTTACAAACATGCTCACTAGCCATCACTAGTGCATACATACATATTATACATCAAACATACACGCTAGCCATCACTAGCACATGCATACATACGTCAAACATACACGCTAGCCATCACTAGCACATACTTACATCCAACGTACTTACATCCAACATGCATGTCATATGCATTTCAACTTACCATATCATCATGCTTACATGTACATCATGCAATATCAGATCATTACTTAACATCCAAAGCATGGAATCATACAATCCTAGCATGCTGCTACTCATTCAAAGTATGCTATCATGAATTTACGAGTTCAAAGCTCCCCTACCTCGTAATCATGACGTTCGATGGTGAGCACACAACGGTGGTGGCGTCGGCGGCGGAGTTGGCGGTCAAAACCGTTGCCTAGCTGAGAGAGCTGTTGTCCAAAGGGTTTTAGGAAGCACTGGAACTAGTCACGGCCAAACAGGGTATCAAAAATCAATGCGGTAAAATCCGTGATCCACGGCGGCACACTAGGGCAGCCGGGAGAAATATCATGCCAACATATGTGGCGGTGCGACCAAAAGTCGATGGTGTACTCACTGAAGATTGGCCGGTGGCTAAGATGTGCACAGCCAGCCACAAGACGTCGAAATCGGCCGTGGACAGTACCCAACGACGATGATTTCTGTCAACAAAGGCCCACATAAGGGTGGAGAGTGTGGGGCAACACTCGAGGACAAAGGAAGGGTGGAGGAGGGCTATGTGTCAACTCCACTCGGTGGCAAAGCCAACCGATGGTCAGGCGGCGCGAATGCGGCGCCTAACCCAGAAGTACACGCGTGGCCACATGCACACGCAGCCCAAAGGGGCGGGGGAGAGGGCTAAAAGGAGGCAACCCAAGGCCCACAAAAGCCAACAGGGCTAAGGCCCTAGCGGTGGCCAATCTAAGCGGCGACATCACCGATAGCCACCCACAACCAAAACCCATGGTGTGGGCGGCTGTGCATCTCAAACGGTATAGGGCAATGACAAGCGGCCCATTCAGGGCAAAGTGTATAATCAGGCCAATCGGGGCTGGCCCTCACTATCGCCGAGCCGGGGCAGAGCCCACGATGGCCAAATGCCCCACGGCTCACCGATGCCAAAGACCTGAGACGCACCCAAAGCGTCTAATCGGGCGGAGCAAGGCAATAGGGGCGAGGTAGGGTCGGAAATGGTAAACCCATACTGACACCGGGTCAAGGTACGCTGGATGGAGTCCTACCAGTGGCCGGACGACAACCGGAAACCCACCGGCGTCCAAAACATCCCACGGACAGTGAGATGCAAATAGTAACAAAAACCCGACCAAAAGATCGGTAGCTCACCACGGAGCGAACAAAGCATGGTGGCAGCTCTAGCCAGCCCCTATGGGTTCCTGGCGGCCAACTAAACATAAGTCTTGTTGAGGGCGGCTGCAAACGATGTCAAAATCGTACACCCACAGTTCAAAAACGGGATTGAAGGAGAGAAAAATCTGAAAAAAGTTTTGGTACCTTGTGGAGGAGCGAAGAGGCCATGACGGCAGTCATAGTCGGTACCTACGGACTCATGGTGGTGAGGCAAAGCGGATCCTGACAAGAATCGACGGAATCTGACGTCGGAGGAGGGAGAACGGAGCAACCGAAAATGGGCTCGGGTTTTCTCTTCTCTCTAGACGTCGTCTTTTCCTTCTGTCTGGAAAGAAACTTACTGCATATGGCTTTTTAAGCCGTAATTTTACTATTGACCTTTTTTATTTTTACATCTATGTTCCCAATGTGCGTTAACTCACTGGTTACGCGTTATACCTCCAAAATTTGCGCCGTAAGCGCGAAGTGAGGCCTGCGGCCCGCGACTAAGCCCCACACCCAACTCTATGGGTATAAATATGGGGTATGAATACATAAATATGAATACGCTGTAGAGTCACATTTTCTCGCCGAAAATGACTAGAAAAATAGCAGGAATATCCCAGAAAATCGTAGAAAAATCAGGGACCTTACACCATCTCCCAACCTAACCCCTAAGGACTTGACCGGAGTAGAAGGGCATGGCCTACAACTGCACTTGAACATAAGTGGTGAGAGACGCCAACTAAGGAGGAGTCAGCGACTCTAACTGTGTGTACACTAAACTATCCTCAATATATTGGTGGTGAGCCAAGCTCACGCAGAGCTCCCTCCAACGAGGAGGTGCAACTTCACAGTCAAATCAATAGCTCCTTAATATAGCGAAGACTCAGAAAAATCATTCTGAAACCTATCTTGTTTATCAACAACTAAGGATTCCGAATGACTAGCCAAACCATATCAGTCTCTTTTAGAATAGGATTATGTAATGTCCCTATTTTTCTATGATTTTTTGTAATTGTTTTGCCATTTTTCTAGTCATTTTTGGTGGAAAAATGTGATGCTTTGGCATATTCATATTTGAGCATTTACTCCGTATTTAAATCGCAGAGTTGGGTGTGGGGCTTAGTCGCAGGCCGCGGGCCTTGCTGCGCGCTTACAACGCGAATTTGGAGGTACAACGCATAACCGGAAGGTTAATGTGTGTTAGGGACATACATGGAAAAATAAAAAAGTATATAAATCATGAACCCAAAGATCGTATTCCAGAAAACTTACGTCCAGTAAGTTTTTCATGTCCAGTGAGTTGGGAGAGAAACCCGAGTGAGATTCCGATCGCTCCGTTCTCCCTCCTCCGTCATCGGATTCGGCCGATTCTTGTCAAGATCCTCTTTGCCTCACCGCCACGAGTCCATAGGTACTGGCTATGACTGCCGCTATGGCTTCTTCACTCCTCCACGAGGTACCAAACTTTTCTTCGATTTTTCTCTCCTTCAAATCTTGATTTTGAGCCATGGGGGTGTGATGTGATGTCATTTGCAGCCGCCCTCAACTAGACCTATGTTTAGTTGGCCACTAGGAACCCATAGGCTTTGGCTAGAGCAGCTGTCATGCTTTCTTCGCTCTGCCGTGAACTACCGGTACTTTGGTCGGGTTTTGGTTATATTTTCATTTCACTGTCCGTGATATTTTTTTGATGGCGGTGTGTTTTCAATCGTTGTTCGGCCACGGGACAGACTCCGTCCAGCCTACTTCAACCCGATGTTTGTTGGGGGTTGCCGTTTCCGACCCCGCTTCACCTCTATTGTCACGCCCCGGCGATGCCCGACCCGAGCCGAACCCGGTCCAGGGGCCGGTCAAGCGCGCGGGGGCGACGAAGTGAAAATTGAGAAATGATCTAGCGGAAGACTTAACCCTAACCACGGGCGATTAACAGCAACACGGAGTGCGCACAATCCTTTGAGCAAGAGTAAATAAAAGGGAAGAAAAAGGTGTTGCTTATCACAAAGTAAACAACAATCTCAAACCCACAAACTTAGTTAAGTAAAGCCCACACCGGCTCAAAATAAGTCATAATCATCACAACTGTAGTATATGACATAAATCCAAAACAAGAACCCTACACAAAGGTTCGAACATAAAGCATGAAACAAACGCAGGTAAGTCACTCAACGATCTCCATCATCACACCCAAGCTACCTCTGACCTTTCCTCAAAGAGGCAATCCTGTCCGTCTGCGTGTCGCACCACGCAGCCCCAAATCAAAACACAAAAGAGGGGTGAGTTTTAACACTCAGCAATGGTTTTAATATCACTGTCAACGTAGAAAATACGATAGCTTAGAAATGAGATTGTTCAGATCAAAGATTTACATGGTGCATCACTTTCTGATCACACACTCATATCACCTAACACCGCATCATAATGCATAATTCAACCTGCATGGATGTATCTCTAGCATACATATTCCCACATGCATTCACATCATACCAATCCCGCATGGATGTATCTCTAACAAACATATTCCCACATGCATAATATCATCACAACCTGCATGGATGTATCTCTAACATACATATTCCCACATGCATAATAGCATCACAACCTGCATGGATGTATCTCTAACATACATATTCCACATGCATAATATCATCACAACCTGCATGGATGTATCTCTAACATACATATTTCCACATGCATTTTATCATACAACCTGCATGGATGTATCTTTAACATACATATTCCCACATGCATAATAGCATCACAACCTGCATGGATGTATCTCTAGCATACATATTCCCACATGCATTCACATCATACCAATCCCGCATGGATGTATCTCTAACATACATATTCCACATGCATAACATCAAAATCAACATGCATGGATGTATCTCTAACATACATATTCCCACATGCATAATGTCATCACAATCAACCTCCATGAAGGAGTAATCACACATTAACGTCACACAGACGGGAGCATAGACAAGGTCACGAAGGCGTGTCATGGTACAAAATTCTACACAAGAATTCAAGAAAGATCGGGGTTGTCAATCCCTAATACTGCTCGCCCTGGACGATCCTGGCCAAGGACGTCCCATTCTCACACAGAGAATATGGAGCAGGGGTGTTCGCCCAGGGATATCTCCTGCGGAGGGAAGAGCCCGAGTTCTCACACAGAGAACCCTAGAACATGTGGTAGCGGGGTACACACGGCATACCACACTGGATTCTCAGGGTCCAGATGACACACATAATAACATTCTCACATATCCGCAAGACAAGTACACAACTCGTCCCCACATCCTTCCATTTAACAAGACTCAACCCGGGGAGTGCACTCGTTCCACACAGGAACTTCAAATCGTTCCACACAGAAACTTCAAATCATTCCACACAGGAACTTCAAATCAAAATATATCCTTTCAGACCAATCAACTTGCGATTAATCCACGACCGATAAACCCGGCACACAATTCCATCACATTGCATCCAATCCGTCAAATTCGATTAATCACGATGAAGCCTCAATTGGAAATCCATTTTCATGATGCGTGCAGCATGGTACATGCGTGGGCAAAGCATACATGAATCCTAATCATGATAAGTGCTCTCACCAGCCCCTAATGCATCATTCATAATCGCGATATTAAGCTTCAACATCATCATTTAACCCCCACATGTGTGTGTAACTAGTAGAAGCCTTTCACATAATGCATATCAACATGCTTGAAAATCAACTCACTACCACACTACACATGTGAATTTCTATATAAACATGAATTCCAGCGGAAATCATAGTAGAAGAATCGTTGAAATCACAGCTACATTCAAAACTCAACCACAAGGGCTAAACACCTATAACATCACTCATTTCATCATTGAGTCATGACATTCACCAACATTCACACACCATTAATCACAATTTATCATGACAAATCAGTCCAACAATGATTGTAGTCCTACTGAAAATATATGCTTAACCAAAGGGAAACAATCATTCATAATTTCAAGATAACGATTCCAACATCATGCCACAAAGCATGTCATTCCACCATCTCTAAGCATATATCTCAACTCCATAAACTCAATAGCATGCATTTCCAGTAGCCTAACATAGCTTAAAACACTCCACATTCATATAAAATTGGCAAGCTAAAGTGGAATCATCAAAATAGACATCATACACACAACACACAATTTCCTGTGTAGCCGATCGATCGCCCTTCAGGCCGTTCGATCGGTTACACGCAAAAATTTGAAATTTTCAGTTCAGCCGATCGATCGCCCTGCAAGGCTGATCGATTGCCAACACGGCAGAACAATCATCTTCTTCCTTTCGCAAATCCAAACCGAAACACCATAGATAACACTTCAAATCCACATCTAACACCCTAATCATCATCAAAAGTCCTCCTTGACTTCTAGAATATCAAACCAAACCATAATAATGCAAAACCCTAAGAAATCGGGATTAAATAATTCCATTTTCTAATCTTACCATTAACACACTAAATCAAGCAAACCATTTCGAAATAAGCCAAAAATGAAGAGTTTTACCATGGATAAACAGAGATTTCGAAGACCCATTACCTCAGCACTTGATTAAGCTCGGATTGAAGAGTCACCCTTCTTGAAATCCTTGAAAACACAATGAGTTTGAATTAAACTCTAATAGAAATCGATTTACCCAAGAAATCCCTAATTAAACCTTAGATCTAGGGCTTATTGGTAGTAAAACTCGAATTTTGAATGTTAGGGTTTGTAGTAAAACACAAATCAGTAGCTTTTGATGGTCAAAAATGAATTGAATCAAGGGGAAAATGGTAGATTTGGAAGAAATTAAGAGAAAAGCCATGGATTAGTGCTTAATTAGAGCAAGCTTACCTTAATCGGCTTCTAATTCGGGCCTAAGTGGGGATTAGGCCAGACCTCCTTCCTTAGCCTATTCCCAAAAATGGAAATGGCTCTGGTTTGCCCTTTTATAGTAAGGGTTGGGGTAGGCCTAGGTAAGTTTTGGGGTGTAAATATGAAAAGTAGGCTAAAAGTGGGTATTTTGCAAATTTAAGCACAATTTAAGCCTAATAAAATTCTAAAAAATTTTGTGGGACCTTAAGTATATGTCTAGGTTCATTTGACACAAAAATAAAATTTTTGACGGTGGGGCCCACAGGGGTCCCGCCAAAACCCTAATTTTTGGGAAAATAGTGAAAATTCCGAAAAATCTCAAAAATTCACATTTGGTTTAAAATCACTCAAAACCACTAATATTGAAGTTAATTTTGATTAAAACTATCACAAGCACTATTTATTTATGAAATCACTGAATAAGATCAGAAAACGCGTAAATCTCACGATAACCCATAATTAAAGAAAACCAAAACCGGTTCAAATATGAGGGTCCTTACATCTATTGTCTTGCTCTGCCCAATTAGACGCTTTGGGTGCATCTTGGGTCGTTGCCATTGGCGAGTCGTGGGCCATTTGACCATCATGGGCTCTGCCCCGACTCGGCGATAGTGAGGGTTAGCCCACTTGACCCGATTACACCTCCACTTGGAATGGGCCACTTGCCTTTGCCCTATACCATGTGAGATGCATAGCTGCTCGCACCAAATGTGTTGGTTGTGGGTGGCGATTGGCGACGTTGCCGCTTCGATTGGCCACCACATCCTGGCCATAGCCAATTGCCCTTTTGTGGGCCTTGGGCCACTACCGTCTGACCCATCTCCCCCTAGAGTGGTCCTTTTTGGCAGAGTGTGCATGTGGCCACGCGTGTGATTTTGGGTTTAGGTGCCGTATTTGTGCCGCCTGACTGTCGGTTGGCAATGCCACCGAATAGAGTTGACACTAGAGTGTCCATCACCTCTCCTTTGTCCTCGAGTGTCACCCCATGCTCTGCACTTGTATGTGAGCCCTTGTTGACTAGAAATCGTGGCCGTTGGTTGCTGTCCGTGGCTGATTTTTACGTCTTGCGGCCGTCAGAGTACTTCTCATCCCCCGGCCAACCTTCAATGAGTACACCCTTGACATCTGGTCGCACTGCCATTTATGTTGGTTTGACCTTTCTTTCGGCCACCCTAGTGTGCCGCCGTTGGTCGCAAATTTTGTCACATTGACTTCTGACACCCCGTTTAGCCGTGATTGTTTTCGGAATTTCCTAAAATTCTTGGGACAACAGTTCTCTCAACTTGGCAATGCTTTTAGCCACCAACTCTGCCACCGTTGTGTGCTCGCCATCAAATGTCATGATTACGAGGTAGGGGAGCTTTAAACTTGTAATTTCATGATATCATGCTTTGAATAAGTAGCAACATGTTAGGATTGTATGATTCAATGTTTTGGATGCTAAATCATGATCTGTTTGCTTGATGTAAGATGATATACTATGCCATATTGAAATGCATATGACATGCATGTGGGCTATATGTATGTTTGAAGTATGTTGGTAAGCTTCGTATGTTGATTGAGTATGTGCTAGTGATGGCTAGCGTGTTTGTTGGTAAGCTTTGTATGTGTATGTATGTGCTAGTGATGGCTAGTGAATATGTTTCTACATATGTGGATTACGTGTGCGCTAGTGATGGCTAGCGGGGATGTTTCTACGAATATGGATTATACATGTTCTAGTGATGGCTAGCGTGCATGCTTGAAGTATGTATAGATGTGTATGTATGTGCCAGTGATGGCTAGCGTGTATGTTTGAAGTATGTATAAATGTGTATGTATGCGCTAGTGATGGCTAACAAGTATGTTTGTAAGCTATGTATGTATGAAAGTATGTATATGTTATACATATGTGTGATGGACATACGTATGTATGATGGCCATTTGCCTATGCTATGGATATGTGTATGTGCATGTGGGCAGAGGTATGAGCTATGGATGGTAAGAAGTGACAGTGTTTAGTATGGATTTGGATATGGATGTGTAAGCGTGTGACGGATGATAGAGGATATGAGTATGATGGGTGAGGATTTGAGAGGATTATTTTGGATCAAAGCACATGTTGGGGGATTGTCAGACAGTAAGAGTGTACATAATTGTACAAGCATAACGTACATATCATAAAGTGAAAAGTAAGCATAATAAGTGAGGTATAAGCAAGAGGGTGATAACTAGGTTTAGCTCTGAGGAGCTTAGTTTGATGACGTTTGTGTAAGATGTTTTGGCCATAAGGTGGATGGCGGAGTATGTAAGACTATAAGAATTTGATGTACGATGAGTTATGATCATGAAATTGACGGGTTAAGTGAAGTCTGCTGCCCCTACGAACTAGGGTTTCAGATCAGGCTCAGCTTCGGTTTGATAAGTGAAGCATGGTATGTTGAGAGTTTTTGGTGGCATAATTATACCGCATAAATTACTTAATTCAAACTTGAATTATAAGAAAGCTAATGATAGTGTTGTGAGTTTGAGACCTAAGGGTTTCGACGGATTAAGTTCCGTGTTTGAGCTATCTGATAATGAGTCGGCTAAGTATTTCTCATGTCTTGCCATGGTGTTTATCTAGCAGGATGTTATATGTGTGCTGTATAAAGCACTGGACGTCTGATACTCTATTGAGAGTGATGTATGTTTTCGACTTTATCTATGTGTTGTATGAAGCCCAGACGTCTGACGCTCTATTGAGAGCGGTGTATATTTTTTATTTGGTTTGTTTGCTGTATAAGCCCAAACGTTTGATGCTCTATTAAGAGTATTGTATGATTTCTACCCAAGAGTGACATTGTATGATTCCGCCTAAGAGTGGCATTGTATGTTTCTGCCCAAGTGGCACTTTATGTTTTCTGCCCAAGAGTGGCACTAGCACTAGAAGACCCATTATGGTGGGCAACTGTATGGCCCCTAAAGTGTGGGCGTTTGTGTTTATGTTTGCACGCTCAGGTAAGTAATATCATGGACTTGCTCTTACCTGTTTGATCTTGTGCCCTATGAGCATTGGTGTTCCTTGCCTTCGAAAAAGTCTATGGCGCCTAGTCACTCCCCAGAGATTAAGGTGATGCCCCAGTGACATTCTTTTCCTTTTCGACACTGGAGTTTATTAGTTGTAATGAGCTTCAGTGGTCGATCGTATGTGTATGACTATGTGAGTTGGTATGTATAATTATGAGTATGACTGTAAGAATATGATTCTGAGTAAGAATGTACGAGTAAGGTCGTATGAGTAAGATTATATGAGTAAGGTCGTACGAGTAAGGTCACACAAGTATGTGTAAGTGATATGAGTAAGTATATGATTGTACGAGTAAGGTTGTACAAGTATGTGTAAGTTGTTTGAGTAAGAGTACGGTGTACGAGTAAGTTTATACGACTCTGATGAAGAATGTATGTGTAAGATTAGTTTAATGGTATGATTTTAGCATGATGATATGCGTGATTGTATGAGTATGAGAATGATTATGATATGTCTATTTGTTCATGTTTGAGTTGCATGAACGCATCTATGTATAGATTTGCTGAGTTCACCGTTTAGAACTCCCCTACTGGGTATTTTCCTATTGAGTATAAAAATACTCATTACCCTACTTTTTAGCCTCATTGTTCGAGAGGCTTTTGCAGGTTTGTGACGAAGAGCTCCTAGAGATAGATACTCATTTCCATGGCGGATTGATTCCCTTAGACTCCGGTATATACTTGACTTACTGCGAGTATTACTTATGCCACGATTTGTGTGTATTGAGTGAGATGAGAAAACAAGTGTTTATGAATTCTAGACTTTTAGATTGGATAAGACTGTGGATTGTTACTGGACTTGCATTCAGGGATGCTTGAGAGAGATTTGTATTTAAAGTCTATGATCATAGCAATTTATTCATATGTTTGTTTTCAAGTAGCATCTGTGGATGTTTGGTTTGGTCATACGATGTTTGATCGAATGAGTAATTGTGACTCCCCGACCCGCAAACCGACCCGGGCCGGGGGTCCAAACACGATAAAAACCAAACCCAGAACCAAGCGCGGCACACTCTGAGTGCAAGAGTCTTCTCGTTCCTCTACGCGCTACTGAACTTTAGCACTCCGTTGCGCGTAGGCAAGAACTGGCCTAATTATATAACTAATTTAGACCGGGCCAACGTTGCATTGCTGTTGGTTGCCTACGTACATATCGGATAACATCCACGATGTTACTCTGATACGATCGGATCCGGACGTAGTTCTGCCTACTGGCTACTACATACAACCGGCATCCCAAAAACACATACGTATAAAATATGTATCTCCGAATATATAATCGGAGTTATACAAAATCCTGATAAAACATCGACAACACACATCTCAATCTATCATAGAGACGAGCACCACACAACCACCACAACATGCCTCACTCTATTCTAGAGCAAGACCATCACAACATTCCTCACTCTATCCTAGAGCAAGACCATCACATTCACACGTCTCGCTCCATCACTGAGCCGAGACCACATGCATCACATGTCTCACTATATCACATAGCCGAGACTGCACGCATCACATGTCTTGCTCTATCATAGAGTGAGACGGAACACAATCATAGGTCTCGCTCTATCACTGAGCCGAGACCGAACACACACACAACACATCTCTCTCTATCCAAGAGCGAGACAACACACATCATGACATATAAGCATAGCACATCATAATATAAACACACACACAACCGGTCTCTCTCTAACCCAGAGCGAGACGGCACACATCATGCATCATGGCATAAAAGCATAGCATCGTACACATTATGGCATATAACACATCATAACTAGCACATGTCATTCTATAATTAAAATAGGAGATAAGAAACCCTTACTCCCCTGATGTTTCACGAGGTAGCGGTATTCGGGACGCTCATTTCTGGGCGTCCTCCCCCTCAAATCTGGAGACAGCAGACAAAGCCTCCTCTAGACCCCGCATGTTCTTCACCTTGCACCGAAAGACAACCCGACCCACTCTCCCCTTTCCCAGAGACTTCTCGTTTTCTGCGCCCATGGGTGACGGACAGAACCTCCCCTACCTAGGTTGTTCCTTCACATGTCGTGGCCCTTCAGTGGAGAATGGAGTCTCCCCTATGTCAGGCCACTTCTCTTGATCTTGCCCGGTAACGGAGGACGGAGCCTCCTCTCTCTCCGGGCCATCTCTCTCTCTCACTCTCGAGGCAGGAGGGTGGCGGACATAGCCACCTCTTGCCCCGGGTCGTTCCTCCCTTATAGGAGTGCCAACTCAAGGAATGGACCATGCCATTGTGTAGATCACCCTTGAATTAGCTAGGAACACCTCAAGAACGGAAGAAAACGGACTCCGAAAGAGTCCAGAAATTCCTCCGGAAAATAAAACGGGATCCGGTATTTATAGAGAGAAGCCGAGGGCGTACGAGACGCCCCCGGACGATGCGTGAATGACTGCGCATCATGCAGGCCCCCCACCACGCGATGCTGTGCCACACGTCGGGCGGCGCAACTGATGCCAGCTATTTCGTCCTTACTTAATTAAAATAATATTTTCTATATTATTTTAATCCAAAATTATCTTAAACTTCAACGTGCGATATCTCCTTACCCCGAAGTCAAAATCGCGTGTTCTACGTACCAATGGACTCGTATTGACGAGCCCTTCGATACAAGACCACACATGGGTAGGTTATCCCACTCTTTTTGAGTGGGCCCCGCCCATGCAGCACGCTTCCTGAGGTCGTAGCTTTCGCTCCCGACCTCCATTTTGCACGTTTTCGATTCATCACACTCGTTACTATGAGCTCCACCCGGATACGGAGATTTTACCTAATGAAACCCCCTAACACTGACCCCAAATTATCGAATTACCCTTAACCCACTCGGGTTAAGCGTAACCAGAAAACGGGTCGTTACAGTAATAATTTGGATGGGAAAAACTGATGTGTTATGTTTAAATTATAAAACTATTTTCACAGGTTTCGTATTCGTCTTTTCCCCCAATTATAAAAAATCTCGGGCGTTACAGGTTAAAACTCAAAACTATCATCAGTTCATTAACCAAGGGAAATTGTTAGGTCAAAGACCTTGTTGACTTTATGAACTAGTCACATACCCATTCGAGGGTATTTTAGTCTTTATCTTAATTAGGTGTTCTCGCCCAATTCAAAGTTATTAACCTCATTGATTAATCTTTCATTAATCTTAAGTTAGTGATAAATTACTATCACAACAACAATAGTAAATATCAAAACAATGAACAACATAAATAATACAGACCCACACAGGTCTAAGTAGATCATAATATTAATAACCAAACTCAATAATGATATTAGAAATATTCGCGCTCTTGTACCCTAACACTCCTTGGGTTAGTTGATTAAACTTTTATAAAAATAGGTCATAATGCACCTAAGGGCATTAAGTTAATTATCCCACATTGGATATAGTCTTCTATGTTCTCGGGTAAGTCTTTGATCTCTCAAGAGGTTCCAATATCAAATTGGCCAGTTAATTCCATTCACACTAATGTAGGTTGATCCAGTCATAGGGGTATTTTTGTCATTTCTTTTAGGGCTTTTCTAAATCCTAATGGGTCTAAAACTAATCTCAAGGGTACTCCTTGATGTTATGGATCAGCAGTAATTTTTTTGCCATTTAATGGGGTTGTAAACCTCTTGAACCGACCCTGGTTCAATTAAGAGTTTTAACTTAACCCTAAGGTAAAAGAGTCAGTAATCTATTTATTAGGATTTTTTCCAGCTTGTGCTTTGACTATAATTAGGGCACACATTAAAATATCACTGGCATTTCCCCCAATTTTTAAATACTCATAGGCCCCTGAACCAAAGCCCCTAAATCGGGTCATTAAAAATTATTCTATGATTCCACTCATAAGGGCAAATTGGTCATTTTAAAGACTATGGTATTTTCCCCAGTCTGAAACTTTGTTAAGATACTTTACATGCTCTTATGGTCATTTGTAATTATTTTTTATTTTTTCTAGCTATTTTAAACTACTGAATTGACCCAGTTCAGTTTCTTTTTTTTAATTAGGTTGGGTCATAACAAAGGAAGCCTCTAGTGGTGCCGCCCCTGACCGCTATAGTGGGGCAAGGGCCGGGGCTAGTCCGATCGCTATCACGGCGAATCTGACGACCTTGGCCTTACCTTTGTCCAATGGTCGGCTGGGGCCAAAGGGGCCTTTTTTTCTAGGAATTTTCAAAGGCGGCCACTTGCCACCCATCACGACCCAATGGGGGCCTGACTTAACTAGACCACTGTCGCATGGTGAGTCTGGGAGCCAGGTCCCATTGCTGGTCGTCAATGGCCGGAGGCCTCTTCTCACAGTCCCCCCCCCCCCTCTCGCTTTTTTTGTTCTCTATTTCTCTCGAACAACCAAGCGACACACCCCAGTCGATCTATTTTGGCGACTGGGGTTTGTGTTCAGAAGATGACATATGACTGTCTGGTGAAAAAAAAAGATTGATCGTCCGATGGCAGTCCAGCAAAGTTAAAATGAATTGCTGCATATTCGCTGTTCTTCATAATTATGGGAACAATGACTTGCAGAGATCACTGTTCATCATAATTACGAGAACAATATTCAAAATAAATTGCATAGATTACCAATAATGTATTTTATATTTAAAAACACCTACTAATCTCGACTTGAGAATTAAGACAATGATCCTACCTTAATTGTCGGTTTGCCGTTGATCGACCGCCATCAAAGCTCGGCGTCCACCACTTTCTTCCCCCTTTCTTTGCCAAAAAGCCTCAAAGCCCTAAATATATTTTATAAACATGGGGATTAGGGTTCCTAATCCCCCGTAAAAGTTGGGTCAAACTTCCCCACTTAGGCAACCTAATTGGGCATCTAAAAACTAATTTCTATTATTCTAGGTAATTGGGCTCGCGAAACTACTTAAACTACCTAAATACATACTTAAATCGAGTAAACGGGCCCTGTATGATATATTCAACTTCGAACAATCATATCTCCCTCATCTGAACTTCGATTTATGCGTTCTTAGTGGCATTTCAAAGCTCTTTTTGTCTAATTTTTAACGCATTAGTTTAAGCTACAACTTCTAACTATTAAGTTATTCTCATAATAAGCTCAAGGGGTTAAATACCCTGATTTCCAAGTGTTTAATTTTTGAAACCTAAGAAAATCTAGGATATTACAGATGAACAAATAATCAAATTATATTTTTTTATTATCATTCATTAAGCATGTTGATTTTACCAAATTGCATGTTTGCATTGCATAGATTCATTGAGATGATGAAGTAACTATGTTTTTAGTCTTTTAGACTTGTTAAGTGTACAATATGGATTATATAAGAATTATACCAAATCAGAATGATTACAAAAAGCCATTACACAAAGTTCTTCACAAAATTACATGTGAAGGATGGTGATAACCAAAGTATTTTGTAGTGTTGGAGGTGTTCCACGTCCCAAAAAGGGAGGGTAAGCTTCATATGTTTAAAAAAGAGACATAAGAATCACGTTTCTATAATTTTTGACACGTAAAAAAGTACTCCCTCCCATAGTAATATTTCTATTTGAAGAAAAAAGTTCATCCCACATAATATAGGTCCATTTGGACCAATTAAGTATGTTACTTTTCTCAACCATCGGCAACTCTATCGACATGTCGATGACGCTGCCAATAGAACAGAGATGATGATGGTATGAGATATTGACATGCATCGACACATTGGTGTGCTACCAAAGAGTTACTAGTATTGAGGTCGACACGTTGATAGAGTCTCAATGAGAATGATTGTCCTTTCCACTGCATTGTTGGCAAGGGTTCAACATGTCAATAAATCTACTGAAAGTAAGTTAGTTTTGAGGTAATCTTTATTAGGGATTACAAAGTGTTAAACTATTATTATGATATATAATAGAATGATTTTGAATGCATAATATACAATTACATGTAATAATGTGATTAATGATGTATGGGTATATGCATCATTGTATGTGAAAATCCACACTGACGAGCATCTACACATCAATGTGATATTAGCAGGTTACCAGCAAAAAGGTCGACGTTGGCGAAGCATCAATGAGGATGGTTGTTCTTGTTATCCTACTGTTGGCAATGGTTCGATGCATCGATGAGTGACCAATGGGCATCATGACTTGGCTGACACGTCGATGAGTCTACTGATATAAAGTTAGTTTTGGGTAATTTTAACATGAATGCTATATGTGTTAGTCTATTGTTATAAGATATAATAACATAATATTTAATATATAATATGCATGAGTATGTGATGTTAATCGACACATCTATGGGTTACTTATAGGCATCGGTGACCTTGCGTAATGTTGGTGAGTTTATAAACAGTAAGCCGATAATGGGTATTTTTAGCATGAGTTTCTACTTGACAGAAACTATTATTAAGTAATATAATAACCTAAAATTTATTGCATGAATACATGTATATAATATAATATATGTAAGGACCCTCATCTTTAAACCGGTTTTGATTTTTATTTAATTATGGGTTATCGTGCAATTTACGTGTTTTCTGATCTTATTCGGTGATTTCGTAAATAAATAGAGTTTGTGATGGTTTTAACCAAAATTAACTTCAATATTAGTGGTTTTAAGTGATTTTAAACCAAATGTGAATTTTTGAGATTTTTCGGAATTTTCACTATTTTCCCAAAAATTAGGGTTTTGGCGGGACCTGTGGGCCCCACGGTCGAAAATTTTATTTTTGTGTCAAATGAACCTAGATATATACTTAAGGTCCCACAAAAATTTTTAGAATTTTATTAGGCTTAAATTGTGCTTAAATTCGCAAAATAACCACTTTTAGCCTACTTTTCATATTTACACCCCAAAACTTATCTTTGCCTACCCCAACCCTTACTATAAAAGGGCAAACCTGAGCCATTTCTATTTTTGGGAATAGGCTAAGGAAGGAGGTCTGGCCTAATCCCCACTTAGGCCCGAATTAGAAGCCGATTAAGGTAAGCTTGCTCTAATTAAGCACTAATCCTTGGCTTTTCTCTTAATTTCTTCTAAATCTACCATTTTCCCCTTGATTCAATTCGTTTTTGACCATCAAAAGCTACTGATTTGTGTTTTACTACAAACCCTAACATTCAAAATTCGATTTTTACTACCAACAAGCCCTAGATCTAAGATTTAATTAGGGATTTCTTAAGTAAATCGATTTCCATTGGTGTTTAATTCAAACTCATTGTATTTTCAAGGATTTCAAGAAGGGTGACTCTTCAATCCGAGCTTAATCAAGTGCTGAGGTAATGAGTCTTCAAAATCTCTGTTTATCCATGGTAAAACTCTTCATTTTTGGCTTATTTCGAAATGGGTTGCTTGATTTAGTGTGTTAATGGTAAGATTAGAAAATGGAATTATTTAATCCCGATTTCTTAGGGTTTTGCATTATTATGGTTTGGTGTGATATTCTGGAAGTCAAGGAGGACTTTTGATGATGATTAGGGTGCTAGATGTGGATTTGAAGTGTTATCTATGGTGTTTCGGTTTGATTTTGCGAAAGGAAGAAGATGATTGTTCTGCCGTGTTAGCGATCGATCGGCCTTGCAGGGCGATCGATCGGCTACACAGGAAATTGTATGTTGTGTGTATGATGCATATTTTGATGATTCCACTTTAGCTTGCCAATTTTATATGAATGTGGAGTGTTTTAAGCTATGTTAGGCTACTGGAAATGCATGCTATTGAGTTTATGGAGTTGAGATATATGCTTAGTGATGGTGGAATGACTTATGTTTTGTGGCATGATGTTGGAATCGTTATTTTGAAATTATGAATAGTTGTTTCCCTTTGGTTAAGCATATTTCAGTAGGACTACAATCATTGTTGGACAGATTTGTCATGATGAATTGTGATTAATGGTGTGTGAATGTTGGTGAATACCATGACTCAATGATGAAATGAGTGATGTTATAGGTGTTTAGCCTTTGTGGTCGAGTTTTGAATTTAACTATGATTTCAACGATTCTTCTACTATGATTTCCGCTGGAATTCATGTTTAGGTAGAAATTCACATGTGTAGTGTGGTAGTGAGTTGATTTTCAAGCATGTTAATATGCATTATGTGAAAGGCTTCTACTAGTTACACACACACATGTGGGGGTTAAATGATGATGTTGAAGCTTAATATCGTGATTATGAATGATGCATTAGGGGCTGGTGAGAGCACTTATCATGATTAGGGTTCATGTATGCTTTGCCCACGCATGTACCATGCTGCACGCATCATGAAAATGGATTTCCAATTGAGGCTTCATCGTGATTAATCGAATTTGACCGATTGGATGCAATGTGATGGAATTGTGTGCCGGGTTTATCGGTCGTGGATTAATCGCAAGTTGATTGGTCCGAAAGGACATATTTTGATTTGAAGTTCCTGTGTGGAACGATTTGGAATTCCTGTGTGGAACGAGTGCACACCCGGGTTGAGTCTTGTTTAATGGAATGATGTGGGGACGAGTTGTGTACTTGTCTTGCGGATATGTGAGAATATTATTATGTGTGTCATCCGGACCACGAGAATCCGGTGTGGTATGCCGTGTGCACCCCGCTACCACGTGTTCTAGGGTTCTACGTGTGAGAACTCGGGCTCTTCCCTCCGCAGAGATGTCCACTGGGCGAACACCCCTGCTCTAGATTCTGCGTGTGAGAATGGGACATCCTTGGCCAGGATCGTCCGTGGCGAGCCGGTATTAGGGATTGACAACCCCGATCTTTCTTGAATTCTTGTGTAGAATTTTGTACCATGACACGCCTTCGTGGCCTTGTCTATGCTCCCGTCTCGTGTGACATTAATGTGTGATTACTCCTTGATGGAGGTTGATTGTGATGATGCTATGCATGTGGATTATGTATGTTAGAGATACATCCATGCATGCTGATTTTGATGTTATGCATGTGGATTAGGTATGTTAGAGATACATCCATGCATGCTGATTTTGATGTTATGCATGTGGAATATGTATGTTAGAGATACATCCATGCATGTTGATTTTGATGTTATGCATGTGGAATATGTATGTTAGAGATACATCCATGCGGGATTGGTTATGATGTGAATGCATGTGGGAATATGTATGCTAGAGATACATCCATGCAGGTTGAATTATGCATTTTTATGCAGTGTTAAGTGATATGAATGTGTGATCGAAAGTGATGCACCATGTAAATCTTTGATCTGAAACGATCTCATTTCTAAGCTATCGTATTTTCTACGTTGACGGTGATATTAAAACCATTGCTGAGTGTTAAAACTCACCCCTCTTTTGTGTTTTGATTTGGGGCTGCGTGGTACGACACGCAGACGGACAGGATTGCCTTTTTGAGGAAAGGTCAGAGGTAGCTTGGGTGTGATGATGGAGATCGTTGCGTGACTTATCATCGTTCTTTCATGCTTTATGTTCGAACCTTTGTGTAGGGTTCTTGTTGTGGTTTTATGTCACATGTTACAGTTATGTTTGCTTATGACTTATTTTGAGCCGGTGTGGGCTTTACTTAACTAAGTTTGTGGGTTTGAGATTGTTGTTTACTTTGTGATAAGCAACACCTTTTTCTTCCCTTTTATTTACTCTTGCTCAAAGGATTGTGCGCACTCCGTGTTGCTGTTAATCGCCCGTGGTTAGGGATTAAGTCTTCCGCTAGAATCGTTTCTCAATTTCACTTCGTCGCCCCCGCGCGCTTGACCGGCCCTTGGACCGGGTTCGGCTCGGGTCGGGCATCGCCGGGGCGTGACAATATAATTGTTCATATATTGGATGAAGTAAACTATTATTATGTAATATATAACATAAAATTATATGCATAAGTGGATGCGTATGTAATGTTTTGATTAATGATGTTTGTGTTTATGTACATTTGTTCATGTAAAAATCCTTCTAATTGATCGCACCCTAATACTAATGGAGAAAGACACTTAAGGACAAGATGATCCTTATGTTGGTTTGACTCTTCAAGTGAGTTATAAACAGAAAGAGTTTGGTATACAATAGGACTAGGCTCTTTCAGCTCTCTACCTAGGAGATATGTTCGAATGGATTAGAGAATTAAAAGATGATTGGTCTTGTACAACATAATATAGGAGGTTCCAATGACCATAGAAAACAAGATTTTAACTACTTGGGTTCATAAGTCCCTATAAGCCTCAACTTCATGACACGGATGGAATAGGCAAACCTCAAAATACTTAAAGTTGATTATAAGTAGTTCGTAGTTTTGTGAACTGAGGTTCTACTCCTAGACATGGATGTCATGTCATAAAGAACTTTATAGTTTATACTTATAGAGCAAATGACTCCTAAAATGAGGTCATATTATGATGTTTGAAATTATGAGAAACACATTTGTGAATGTTATATTTATTTTACTTATGTATAGCGATAAAGATATTTACTATTACATATAATAGTTGTTAATTTTGTAATAATGTATTGTAATGACATGCATTATTATTACATAGTACTTGTTTAATTATCTTAATAAGTATATTTATATACTTAGCATTCGTGTGATATGTAGGTTCTTTGCATGATTAAAACTACTTTAGGACTTTGGATGTATGACGAGGATGATCTTGGTAAGCTACTTAGCATATTTGATATTTTCTTACTTCAAGGTAGATGACTCTGGGTAAGCGACTTAGCATGTTTGATATTTTCTTACTTAAAAGGTAGATGACTTTAGGCACGTGATTGCCACTTTATTTACATTTGTGTATATCAAGATATTCATATATATATATATATATATATATTTGAATAGACCATGTAAATTTTAATATATTATATAATTCTAATTATTATTGTACTAAGATTTAATATTTATATGTTAAAAAATGATTCACTTATGCTCTAAAATTTTATTTTAATTATTTTATTGATAAAAATTAATTTAAAAAATTTAAAACGTGACACCAAATAATTGATCATATTCAAGCCTTGAAACTAGTTAGATAGCTTAAATTTATGTATTGTTATAGACCAAGAATGAGGGGAGGAGGTCAATACAATAATGGCACCAACAAGCAAATTATAACAAAGAGTATAAAATAATATACCACAAAAAAAAGACTAACAAGGCACACGACAAAATCTCAACTCCTAGAAATATGACGAAGCACAACAGCAATAATGCTGAAGCGCCCATGTAAATCACCGTGGTCGAAGCGAGACTCGGAGTAAAGAGAAACTAGTTTGGAAAGACACAAAAGTGGGAACATGGAGACGGACAGCGATGTGTTTTTTTTATTTTATTTTATTTTATTTTTCTGCGTTAGGACGGTGGATATGTGCATTTTTAAAAGGGTTCACGCCAATCGATGGCAGATTGGCAGCAGAGTTGAATATTTTATTAGCATAAATGTTTGTAAGCGACAAGAGGAGTCTGACGGGGAAGGGCCAGCCTAATTGATAAAGGAATTCGTATGGCTATGGCCAGTAGGTGTGTGGACTGGGGGTAAACGAACTTGGGACAGGACCACTTTATACGGTGACAGGGCTTTATGCACATTTCCCTTTATTTATTGGAGGGGATACCAGGCTTGTACACTCAAATTCAATGAGGAGGAGGATGAGATGTTAATTAATGGAGGCACGGTGTCACATTCTAAGTTCATTTCTATCTAATAACAAAATGATGGAAGAATATTAGTGTTAAATTAGGATGTGTTTTTTTTTAATGAATAAACTTGCACAATTATATGAGTAATATAGGATACACCCATACAAATACAAAGTAGTAGTAGTAGAGTGGAGTATCTAATTTGAATGTATAGAGAGCAGGAATGGAATTAGGCAATTTGGCATTGGCAGCTGTGAAAGTGGCGGGTTTGAACGGTCAAAAGGACGGATGGTGCGACTCATAAAAATAAGAGAACAAGAACGAGTCTCAAAGGCCTCACTTTGACTGTCATCAATACCTAAACGCCCCCCGCCCATCAAAAGAGAAAGAAAGCAACACGCCACCCACCGGCTTCCGCCTTCTTCCCTCCTTTGCTTTGCTTTTCCTACCTCCTCTCCTCTCCTCTCCCTGTTTTCCAAACATCTCATCTCCCGGCAATGCTCCCATTCTCCACAGTCTACGGGCGCCTTCTCCGACCACCCCCACTGATCTGATCGGTACTCACTTGTTTCTTTTTCTTTTTTACTAAATTTTGATTTTTCCCCATTGTTTTGTTTTGCTTTACTTTGTGAATTTGGGATTTTCTTGGATGCGAAATTTCCCCCGAAAGATTGTGTGTGAGATCGGAATATTGTAGGGCCCTTCTCCGCATCTACTAAAGTTTTATTTTTTCGTGACAAAAAATTTGTGCTTAGTATAGGGGTGGACGCTTTGACTTGACAGAAATTTACCCTGAAAATCCCACTTTTATTTTTTTGTGGGTTCGGAGTAGGCTTTTGATCTGCTGCAGGAAAAATTAGAGTTCAGACCCCAGTTACTGTTGCATGATTTTTTTTTCTTTTCACTTCGACATGGAAATCATTGGGTCCTTTTAGTTATAACTGTGTTTGGTAATGAAATTTGCTACCATATTTTGAAGAAAAAGGTAGCCGTCCAAGTTTCCGCCCAGTTCGTCATCTAACTCTGGTATCTGTGGTGATGTAGCGGGATTGGCGGAATAAAAATTCTCTGCTGAGAGATACTTTATAAGTTTAAGCTTTGTATCAATTTTAGTCTCCATAATACTCATTTCCCTGCTTGGTTTTGCACATGTATTTTATGTTTCATGTCTCATCATCAAAATTCTTTGTTGTTTGAATGCCATTATGTATTGCTAAGTACTTCGTTTTCTGATCCTCTAGCCGAAGTCTCCATGCCGTTCATTTAATTTCCTAGCAATTCTGACGTGTCTGTTTGCACTTTCTTTCAACCTCTCTTTGCTCACATTGTTTTTATTTTTAAAACTTTTTAATAGCAGCAAGTGAAATATCCATTTTTCTCCAACAAGGAGCTCGATAACTTTTCAAATTGAGATTTATTACTTTGCTTTGGAGGTAATGGCTTCAGTAAGTGTAGCGCCTGCATCTGGCTTGAGAGATTCTAGTGGAAAACCTGTTGGCGTTGATAAATTACCACAGGAAATGAATGATATGAAAATAAGGGATGACAAGGTACTTGTGGTTTTAAATTTTTACAAGTTTTATTAGCATTAATGTACTTCATATATCTCTACCGTTGTAAATGTCAAAATTTTATTTTTAGGAAGTGGAAGCGACTGTAGTCGATGGAAGTGGAACAGAGACAGGTCATATTATTGTGACAACTATTGGTGGCAGAAATGGTCAACCGAAGCAGGTCATTTATGTTCTTTCATAATGCTATTCTACAAGTATGGTACTATTTTTGTTTTTTTAATAAATGTTTAATAAACAAAATATTTTCAGGAAGTTGCCATGTATTTGGTTATAGATAGTTCTCTCTTTTAATAAGAACGAGAATGCTTACTGGATGATGATGTGCTACAGAATTAGCATTATCTATTATTAAGTGTTTTCTAGATTCATTTTACTAGATAATGACTTATTCTGTTGGAATTTTATGGTAATGATTTATCTAGCGGTCTCATTTGAGGTAGCACTATAGCATAATTGCTGCAATGACCGACAATAGTATTTGGTCATCTATGTCAAATTTGTTTATTTATACAATATATTTACTTAATATTTTTTTTGTGGTTTTTCAAACAGACTATCAGCTACATGGCAGAGCGTGTTGTTGGTCATGGATCATTTGGTGTTGTATTTCAGGTATTCTGTCTTTTTAGAAAGAAATTGGTTGGCGTTGGCTTGTGTACTGATTGTTGTGCAGCTCCTGTCGTAATTTTCATGTTAAGTAGTTCTGATTTCGAATCTGGTGACGTTAAATACTCTTCTTTATTATTTATTGCAGGCAAAGTGTCTAGAGACTGGTGAAACTGTGGCAATAAAAAAAGTTCTTCAAGACAAGAGGTACAAGAACCGTGAGCTTCAGACCATGCGGTTACTTGATCATCCAAACGTTGTGTCACTTAAGCACTGCTTCTTCTCAACAACCGAGAAGGATGAACTTTATCTTAACTTGGTGCTTGAGTATGTGCCTGAAACTGTTCATCGCGTGATTAAGCACTACAACAAGATGAATCAACGAATGCCAATAATATATGTGAAACTTTACATGTACCAGGTATTGTTCTCTTTTCTGTGGTTGTATTTATTTGATATTAAGGGATCATATTGTTCAGCTATATATTTTATTTTTTCATGTGAGGTATTTGTGTCCTATATGTGCACAGCTAGACCTATATCCGAAAAGAAGATTGTAATTGATTGTTGTTATTTCCAGATTTGTAGGGCACTGGCTTACATTCATGGCAGTATTGGTGTGTGCCACCGAGATATCAAGCCACAGAACCTTCTGGTATGCTTATCATGGTCAAAAAGCTGTTGTTTCTTATATTTTGTTATTGAAATGATGTTGGCCAGTGTCACTGCAGCTCATAGAATTTTTTTACTCTGGAATTTATACTTCTAAATTTGATAGTTGAAATGCTTCTCTAACCCTCTTGATTGCAAAGAAAGGACATGTTTACAATGTTTTAATAATTTATAAAAATTGTAAAGCTGCTGAATTTTTTGTTCACTAAGTGCAATAGTTGCAGAATCAATTCTTCTTGGGGATAATTCTTCTTGGGGATACACTTAAATGTTAAAATTTTGGTTCATCTGTGTTTGGAATTCGAAGCTTATTAAAAATAGATACATTTTATTTACTTTAGGAATTGGTGTGGTTTACATGGCCGGCTAAGTAATTTCAAAGCAATTTCTGTGATAGGTTAATCCGCACACACACCAATTGAAGCTTTGTGACTTTGGAAGTGCGAAAGTCTTGGTATGTTCTGTATATTTTTATTTTATTTCTTTCAATTTGTTTGCATGGTTGATGAGATGCCTAATCATTTAGGCCTTGAGTTTTGTTGCTAACCGTGCAAAATGATCATTTTCAAATTTTGTTTTTTTTTTAAAAAGACGAGTTATTAATGAAAGTAAAATAAGATTCAAGGAAAACATTAGATATTAGACATTTTGAACAAATTTCGTTCTTTCAGGTCAAAGGGGAGCCAAATATCTCATATATTTGTTCTAGGTACTACAGGGCTCCTGAGCTTATATTTGGAGCCACCGAGTATACAACAGCAATTGACATTTGGTCTGCTGGTTGTGTACTAGCAGAGCTCCTACTTGGACAGGTTGGTTATATTATCACCAAATATTTAAAATATTATTTTCTGGCTTATTTTTAATGACGAACAATATTTGTCTCTGCAGCCCCTGTTTCCTGGCGAAAGTGGAGTTGATCAGCTTGTTGAAATTATAAAGGTAAAAATAATCAACTGTCAGCCTTGTTTTGTGAATTTGTTCCTCTCATTTGTATGTTCTAAATGCATTTTTCTGCAGGTTCTAGGCACCCCGACAAGAGAGGAAATAAAATGCATGAATCCTAATTACACGGAGTTCAAATTCCCACAAATTAAAGCGCACCCATGGCACAAGGTGTGGAACCTCTTCCATGCACTCTCAATCCCTTTGGTCTTTTCTAGCCAGTACGGAATTTTCATTAACTTTGGTCACATTACAATGTTAGATATTCCATAAACGCATGCCACCTGAAGCAGTGGATCTGGTCTCAAGGCTTTTACAGTACTCTCCAAGTCTGCGGTGTACCGCTGTCAGTATGCTTCACGTGATGCCATTCTACTGTTGTTTTGTCTTGATGTATTTGTTTATAAATCTGAAGTCATATTATGCTGCAGTTGGAAGCGTTGGTTCATCCCTTCTTTGACGAACTGAGGGACCCGAATACCCGTTTGCCAAATGGGCGATATTTACCTCCACTCTTCAACTTCAAACCTCATGGTAAGAGTGCTTCTAGCCAATCGGGATAGTAGTAAAACTATGATAAGTAATGCTGCCTAAGGGGGAGGATATGTAATATGGCTATTTATGGTAACGTGTTTTTTTCAGAGCTGAAGGGAGTGCCGGTGGAGATTTTACTAAAGTTGATCCCAGAACATGCAAGAAAGCAGTGTGCCTTTCTTGGACTGTGATTGCCGCGCGAATCTTTGCTCCAGATGGTACTGCCACGTGAATTGATGGTGCTGCCACGCTCTACTTGGCGAAAGATAAATTGCTTTCACATAAGTAGGTGCGCAAGGTAGTAGTGGAGGTGGGAACGAAGGAAATTCCCCTTGGTTTTGTTCTCTCTTTTATTTTATTTTTTGGGTACGCTTGTGATTTTTCATGTATCTCTTGTTTATATTAAATGATTTAAGGAGGATATGCCGAACATCCCCTAACGTGTATAAACATGCCTGCTAACTAGCCTTTTTAAGTTGAAACACCGCAGATTGTAACATTATTATGTAGTACAGAAGCCTGGATTCGGTGCTTGTAATTTATCTAGTATGCCGTGAGGTGTCGGGTAAATTTGTATCTCTTCTGTTTTTCTTTTCATTTCTTTTTGTTAATTTTTGGGGCAAATGTTATACGCGCTTACTCGAGGCCTGGTGTGTGCGTGGCGTCGCTTGCACGAGCTCAGTTGGTAATGGCTCGGGTTGTGGACTTGTCCGCTGATCCGAGGGGATAAAAATGGAGAGTAACAAAGCCCAGAAGTGGGTCGGTTAGTTTGCAAAAATGCTCGCTGGCGCCTGGCCATGCCCTATTTCTGTAACGATCTTACAATCTCTATAATGTTGCTCACTGCCTGGGCTGTGACCACGTGTAGCATTATTTTTCCTTTTTCAGTATACCCCAAGAGGCAGATTTTGGAAGACCCGAATTCGACCCGACATTGTCTTATGCTCAAATTTTCATTTTTCAGATTCACCTCGTTTTGTAACTTGGGAAAATCTGCTGTCTCTTCCTTCTTCAATTGCCAAATCTTATTTTTGAAATCTCGTGTCTAGAGTATTTTTTTAAGAGCACGGAAACATGCATAATGCATTCAATGTCTTTTATTACCAAGTAGGGTTAGGTTTTCCATGTTCAACTTTTTAATTATTAGGGTTGGGTCTAGACTCTTGACTTGATTACCCTACCTTTTTAAGCTGAAGGTCAAGGCTGACTCCATCTAACTTGACCCAACCCTTTTGGCAGCCCTAGTACATATAACACGTTTAAGCCCCAAGTTTAATACGCTGAGAGAAAACTAATTCAAACCTTACGCAAGATGAATGTAACCTTAAACTCCCTCTAAGAAACATAAGTACTCCAACACAGAGCAAAAGCCAAACATTCAACAAAACACTCCCTAAAAGAGACCTCAAGAGAACTACCCGTGCTAGCACGAGATAACTTCCCACATAAAGAGATAACCTCCTCTAAGGGGGGATAACATTGAAAATTATCCACACACAGCAGAGGAGAGGACTTTGAGAATATAAAAAATATACAAATACAAGGAACACCTCCAAATACATACCAAATTTTAAAGTACTATATTATTAACATGAGCCTAAGCTCAAATGCACTGACATCGATTCAACGGCCTGTGCCAATAGAAAAAGTGAATAGGTAATTTAAACTTCACCATCCAATTGATGCTGACGCATATGAGCCCAACTCATACTAATGAGACCCAATTTTAAAACTCTTATTGGCCTGACTCAAAATTTGTGGGCCCTGAATAAAGCAGGTGTCCCAGCAAATAACACTCGGTGGTAAAACACAGATTTTGGTAAAATTTTAGTTGGTGGACCCCAATTTAAATGCGTTATGTGGCATAGTTTTGAGCACATTGATCTGAATCTGGCCTAGTGAACTTCCTTGCCACAGAAGTACCAATTTGAAGGTGGTACAGTGACAAAATATGAATATAAGGTGGGTACATCCATCATAATGCGGAGGAGTCTCCAGCTTTGGAAGCCTTTTCCATGTTCAGTGTTCACTGTTCACCGTGAGCTGCGAACGTAAGGAATATGAGTATGTAAAAGCACTTAACGAGTATTTTTTAACACACATAAAATACTCATTTTCGAGTTTAATGATGCAGACGCTAATACACATTAACGTAACAATAAATGTTAACGCCGTTGATCTTAACGCTAAACGTGCGTTTTTTTTTACGTCGGCTCGTTGGGTGTCCAAAGCAAAGCAGGATTCAGGAAGAAGGGGGATTCGGCAGGAGAAGATGGGGAAGACGCCGGTGAGGATGAAGGCGGTCATCTACTCTCTCTCCCCCTTCCAACAGAAGATCATGCCGGGTCTCTGGAAGGATCTGCCACACAAAATCCACAAAAAGGTCTCCGAGAATTGGATTAGCGCCACCCTCTTCCTCACCCCTCTCGTTGGTACCTACACGTAAGTCCCGGATTCCCCTCTTCTTATTCGCTCTCTCTACACACACACACCCCGTTCTTCGTGTACGACTTCGAGTATCAGAAATTTTTTTATCTACCGCGTTAATCTGCGTCATTCATGTTGTGTTCTGAAAATCTGGCTGCTTTAAAAAGGGTGTTTTTTGGTGATAAAATTGTTGTATTCTGTCTTTTCTTTTTTCTTCTTTCCGGTCTCCGTGATGCTTAGCGAGTTTTTAGATGAAATTTACATTATCTCTCTGAGATGGGCATTTAGCTATTCTATGAAGAAATAGCTTGTGTGCCTGCGTGATGGACATGCTGGCTTGGTATCTATTAAAGAAAAAGAAAAAGCTGCATGCTGCAGCACTGCTCCTGCTACAGCTATCACTAGGTTGGGGAAATATTGATGTTGTGATTTCTTGAGAAACTCCTGTTACAACTTGACATTAATGGATGCTGATATTTATGTGATCTCGTTATATGGCTCTTCCACACTAAATAGGCTTGGGAGATGAGTGAAGTGAACATTGATTGTGTAGCGAGCCTCTTTCTTTAGCTGCATCTTATGTTATTCTTTCATAGCCAATAATGACGAAACTATGATTTATAGGAAGCTGTAAATGTACGGCTAGAGTAATGACAAGTTTTACTCCAAAACAGCCGTGCTTTCTCTTTCCTCATCTTCATGAGTCCGGCTGGTCGGGGATGTCATGAAACAGTACCCTGCCATTAGGATAGAAGATGCATAAAATTTCAGTTAGCTCTATTTATCTATTTCTCTCAAATATTCTCTCTATAAACGCTGCCTAATTTTTTAATAGATTTTTTTAGTATAATTGGTTGACTTGGAGTTTTTTGGCCACTTTAAAAATGGATACTTTTGTTACATTTCATTCAGCAAATTTTTGTTAATATGGCGATTTTCTAATTCCACTTCCAACATTTCTCTCCTAAAATATAGTCTTTATAAACGCTGCCTAATTTTTTTATAGATTTTTTTTTGTATAATTGGTTGACATGGAGTTGTTCGGTCACTTTAAAAATGGATACTTTTGTTGCATTACATTCAGCAAATTTTTGTTAATATAAGCCTATTCTCATAATTTTATACTCCCTCCGTCCCATATTTATAGCTCCATTTTCTCAATTTACGTGGGTGATTACTTAAAAAAGCGTCTCAGAAGCTATTTTCCATTTTCTCAGCTGTGGGTCTCACTATTCAATAAAAATTACTATTTTTCGAAATGGAGCTATTAATATTGGACAGGGAGTACATGCTTCACGTTAATATATAAGCTTTTAGATGTGTAAGTACACATATATATGAAAAACAATTTTTTTATGATCATCAATATGTTTTTACCAGATCTCTGAAGATCTCGTCTCTTTGACGTGCTGAGACATGAACAAGATCTGGGATTGTGAGCCTCGGTACCTAACACCTATAATTTCAGAGATAGCATTCATCTTGGGAAAGTTGTTACAAGGAATGACCAGCTGAAGTTACACAAACAAGTTGTTTTATCTGGTTATTTTGTATATATACCACAGACTCAACTTGAACCTGGGACCTCCCACTATACAGGGGAGGTTCTATCCTGCACAACAGTGGCTGGATTGGTAGTTGATGATACAATTAATGGGCTTATTTCTAGATCCTAGTGTTAGCTCAAGCCTCCGTGTTTTGGAAGGCAAGCATTTTCATTTGTGCATTCTGCGTGATTGAATTTGATCAGATATTTTTTTTACTTGAGTGGTTAATTCAAGTGACGTCCTGTGACTAGGAGTGGTGGTGTTGGTCATGTATTCATGGTGACCTATGGAGAGGGGGTGGAGAATGTTTTTTGAGGAACTTTGTCCTGGCTCATTTTCTGTTTTTTAAATCATGTTTTCAGTAAACGTCTAATCCGTTAATGATGTTATGTGAACTTGTAGAAAATGCACTCATATGGTTTGAAATGACTTTAAACTGGAGATCGATGGTTATATGATTAATATGACTGATATATATATATATATATATATATATATATATACACACACACACACACTTATTTCGTTAGTATTTGAGTTTTTTTTATTGGATTGTCAAATTTGTTTAATTGTATGTAGCTGTTGTATGCAGGTATGTCCAGTGGTACAAGGAAAAGGAAAAGCTGGCTCATAGATACTGAAATGGCATAGTCTTTATTATTGTGCAGGATGGATGGCTATGGATCGACAGTTCCCCTTAAGTTTTTCCAAATGCTAAACTTTTTTATGTTTCCTATAAATGACAGACATTGTTTTGGGATGTTTATTTCCAATAAGTTATGGTGATTTTCTTAAGACATTGCTATTTAGGAATGTTTGTTGTATAGTGTTTCTGAAAAGCTTTTATGTTTTCCAATGTGTTGAGATTGACCTTGATGGATTTGATAGTAATGTTCATACAATGTTCCCGGGTGTGGCAAATGGTAAACACTTGCTAAGAACAGAAAGAAGAAAACTGCATCACTTAAGAAGTTACAACAAAGGGATTTTTGCTGCCTGCCCGTTGAACTTTTTATATAAACACTATTGAGCGCTTAATCACTGAACTATCGCTTTGCATCTTTGGTGTAGACATAATAAGATTGAGTGCATTCCTTGTGACCAATGTTTCGAGGTGGAGCCTCATGTGGATCAAGAAAGTGCAGAACTTACACCTTCAATTCAAAATATTTGGTTGATTATCCTTATGTAGTATGTCCACAGAGTTTATGTTGTATGAATTCTCCTCAATTTGATTAAGCCTGACGCCAGCAGGAGGAAGCGATTTATCTTCCCTTCTATGAAAATTTGAAATGGCAGAGTTAAGGTGTGGGGGGGTGTGAAACTGAAATGAAGGATTTCAGTTGATGCATTAGAGAGAAAGACCAAGCAGAAAAAAAGGCAGAAGTTCATGCAAAACTATGTTTCGTATATAGTCCATTTGCTCCTCCTAGATGTGCTGAATCTTTGCATTGTTAAGCATTAGTAACGGGAGTACTTGCTCTGGTCCATTCGTGCCTTGTAAGCCATCACTCCATTTTCTGCTTTCCCAACAGTTAGCTGCTTTTTTGTAGGTGTTTCTAAATAAGTACTACCTCTGTCTTAGGGCCTGTTTGGAAAGAAAATGGATTCTTATTGGAATTTATTTTTGGCAAGAAAAAAAAAATAGAAGATGATTGGTTAGAGTTTATTTGGATGATTTTAAAGAAAAATTAGATTTTAGCTTCCTTTTGATTTTTGTGTGTAAAATGACATAAATATCTTCCTGTAGAGTGGCCAGCCAGTGGAGGAGGTGGCGCACATAAAATTCAAAATTTTACAATAAATCTACACTATACATGGAATAAACTAACAACAATTAGCAATAACAACATGTATATGATCTAATCAAGTATATGAATATGAATATTGGAAAGATACACACTGACTTGGGCTTGATCCAGCCCTAGCACGCCTTTCAAATTAGCCTTCTCGCATCAATAGCAAGATCAAGAAGAAGGGATTAAGATTTACCTCTCTAATGTGCAGATCCCTTAATACCGTGCTTGGATTGATGAATAAACTCAGCAAGATCAGCCCAAGATATCAACCTTCACAGCTCAGCCTAGGAAGAGATCCATCTTCCTCTTTCAGCCCGCCAAACACACCTTTTAGGAAGGAGAGGGAGGGCGGCCAACAGTTTTTCTCAAAGAAAATGCAGGCTACACCAATGGAGGATCCAAGGGAGAGAAAAAAGAGAGTGAGGGGGTGAAAACCAATTGGGAAGATGATCCAATTCAAGGGGTGGGGCGCCCCAAGCAAATAAGGTATGAAATAAAATCCATTTATTCTCTTTTAATTCACTCCCTTAATTACCCTCCTTCCTTATTTAGGCGGTGTTTGAATTGGGTATCCTTTAATGGGCTTTAGAGTGGGTTGAACCAAATGGGCCAACTTGCAAAAATTCTTCTCGGTTTCCCTAGAGGGTCTAATACAACGGGAGCGGGCTTTGTCACACAGAGCCCGCGGAGGCCTGGACCCCCTGCACACGGTTAAGCCCGCTACAGGGTCGGCCCCTCGCTGAACACGCGGGTCCCTCCCTCAACAACTAATTCATGCATCTGGTCACTACAATGTTTAAATGCACACCTAGATGTATGTCTAGTGTACATGTGTGACATATGTGGGTCCCACTCAAATTATGTGTAACGAAGGTACATGTGGGGTTGGCGCGACTGCCCCCACCACCCTTGGACCCCATGGCCCATACCGGCTCACCCGGACCGCAACACCTTGGACCAAATCGGGCCCGAGCCCATACCATGGTCCAACACCTCCAATGTTAACTATCACACAAAAGAAATGATGGGTGGAATGTCTTTTTACATTATTTTAAAAAAGAAACAACTTTGAGGAGAGTTATTGAAGAAATTGAATTTTGGGTTAATTCGGTTTAAATTGACCCAAAAGGTGATTTTAGTGAGGAAAATTATTTTAATTTTAAATGGCCATTCCAAACGGTTTTGAGCCAGGAAAGTGCTTTCCAATGTAAACAAATCACTTTTAAGCACAAAAAATTGCCTCCCAAATGGGCCCTTATATTAGTTGTTCTATTTGGCAAAATAGATAGTTCCACATTGATAGTTGTTCAATTTAAATGCTTGGTACTTAAAATAGAGCATTATAGACTTATTTTCCATTCACTTAGATATTCGTTCCCTTAGATATGGGTTTTACTATTCAATAAAAACTTTTATTTTTCATAATGTAGCTATTAATATTAGATGGAGAGAGCATATGTAAGAACTAATCTAAGTTTTAATGTAAATAATCTGGGAGAACCATCCCTTTAATGTGTAGAGAAGACAATCGTTGTTGATATGTACCTTATCCCGACTCCTCAGTTCGTGGACTGAGCGATGGAAAGGCTTGTTCCCTATGATGAAAATTTATCATTACTCAAGTCTGAGCTGAGATACAAATTGCATATATAGGTAGACAACTCAGGTTTGTAACTTCTTATTAAAATTCAGGCTTGGGCATGGGAATGCTCCCATCAAAGAGAGCATGAAGTATGTGTCACACCCAGATTTTCTCAATTAATTTTAATGAAAATCAGCAAAAATAACAATTTTAAAAACTCGTTTATCAAATCCTTTGACAAATATAATATTCTAAGGTGTGACTGAATTATTTTCAAACGTATAGATAATTAAACCATCTTGTTGTTATATATAAGATATAATAAAATCACAATCAAATCTCACAGGGTATTGCCTTTGTACATTCTAAACTGCATATCCAATGCCCAAGATTTTTTAACACATTTTCTTAAAATTTTACAAAATTTTTTGCAATATAACAACTGTAAATCAAGGAAAATGACTAAATACAAACTTGTAAAAGCAGTTTTATAATTTAAAACATCACATGTCAATTTTTTCCCATACATTTTTTTTTCAATCAAATATCGTATAACTAAACCAAACATCCTCATATGCTACTCGAAAGCAAACATATGAAATAAATTACCATGATCATAGGCTTTAAATATAAATATCTTTTAGGCATCTCTAAGTACAAGTCCCATAAACAGTCTTTTGTCTAATATAAATTACAAGTCCATAAAGTATAAAAACCTTAATTTTATCTCACCTAATACATTAGATCGTGGCAAAAATAATAAAAAATCGCAATGAGTCAAGGGTATACCCGAGTCAATGGAATCAATCTGCCCACAAAAACAAGCGTCCATTTCTAAGAGCTCTCCATCATAAACCTGCAAAAGCCTTTTTAACATTAGGGCTAAAAAGATATGAAAAATGAGTATTTTCATACTCAATAGAAAATACTCCATAGGAAATAATCAGTAGGGGAGTTCTAAATAATGAACTATGTAAGTTCATACATATATGCATTCATGCAACTCAAACATGAAACATACAAAATATAATAATGAAAACATCACCATACAACAAAACTATGCACATACACATACAATCATGTCAAATATCCTTACACATACTCTTATACTTACAGTCATACTCGTACAATCCTTACACTTATAATTTTACTCAGAATATTCTTATAGTCTTACTCGAACCATCTGACTCAAATTTTTACGCTTATAGTCTTACTTAAAAATACACACTCATAGTCTTACTCAGAAATATATGCTTACAATCTTGCTTAAAAACTTACTTCTATAGTCTTACTCAGAATCTTACAAACTTACTCAAAAATATACTTATTGATACAGTCGTATATATACTATCGAACCCTGAAGCTTACTATAATTAATAAGCTCCAACATTGAAATAAAAAAGAATATTACAAGGGCATCACCTTAACCTTTGGGGAGTAACTAGACGCTGTTGACTTTTTCAAAGGTAAGGCACACCTATGCTCATGAGGCACATGATCAACAAGTAAGAGCAGTTCTATGATACTACTTACCTTAACACACAAACGCCCACACTCTAGGGGGTCATACAACGCCAACTAAGGGTAGAAATCATTTTGTCACTCTTAGGCAGTGTAACGCCCGAGATTTTTCATCCCTTTTTCTTTAAAACTCATAGAAATTTTTTTTTATATATACGATAAATCAGAGTCAAACAACAAAATCAAAACCCGTATAAACAGTTTATAATTTTAAACATGATACGGTTAAACATCGTACCGTCAAATCAAATATCCTCAGGCGCTACTTAAAAATATACGTACGACTAAATTACCATGATCATGGATTTTTAAATATAAATAACTCCCAGGCGTCCCCGAGTACAAGTCCCAGAAACAGTCTAATCTGATCCAATTTAAAAGTCTAGAATACATACACTTACATCTCATCTCACCCAATATATCAGATCATGGCACCAAATATACTTGAGTCGAGGGGGACACAATCTACCGCAGAGATGAGCATCCAACTCCAGGAGCTCTCCAACACAACCTGCAAAAGCCTCCCGAACAATGGGGCTAAAAGAAGTAGGGTGAATATTTTCATACTCAGTAAGAAAATACCCAGTAGGGGAAATCCCAAACGGTGAACTCAATAAGTTCATAAAACATGCGTCATGCAACTCAACATGAGGCAAACAACATATAACATAATTATGCACATAAGCATATAAGCATGCATAACACACCATCAAATCAAACTTATGCAAACACCTTTAATCAGGGTCTTACAACTTACTCGTACCATTGTACGCATACTCAAACTTACACATACTTGTACGACCTTACTCGTACAATCTTACACTTACTGTCGAACTCATTTTCAAACTCTTATAGTCGTACTCATCCTCAATCTTACAGTCGTGCACATACTCATCATCATACGCTTACTTGGAAATGTACAAACTCAATCATACAGTCGTGTACATACTATCGACCACTGAAGCACATTACAACTAATAAGCTCCATCGTCAAAAAGGAAAAGAATGCCACTGGGGCATCACCTTAACCTCCGAGGAGTGACTAGACGTCATGGACTTTTCCGAAGGTAAGGTACACCTATGCTCATGGGGCACAGGATCAAACAGGTAAGAGTATATCCATGATACTACTTACCTGAGCGCGCAAACATACACCCACACAAGGGGTCATACAATTGCCCACACATAAGGGGTCTTATAGTGCCATAGAATTGCCCACCATAATGGGTCTTATAATGCCATAGAATTGCCCACCATAATGGGTCTTATAGTGCCAATGCCACTCTTGGGCAGAAAACATATAGTGCCACTTGGGCAGAAACGTATAGTGCCACTCTTGGGCGGAAACATACAACGCTCTCAACAGAGCATCAAACGTCTGGGCTTGTACAGCACACAGACCGAATCAAAAACATACTTCGCTCTCAACAGAGCATCAAACGTCTGGGCTTATACAGCACACAGACCAAAACAAAGCATACATTGCTCTCTACAGAGCATCAGACGTCCGGTGCTCTATATAGCACACAGACAAAAATCCCGCAGGATAACCACCATGGCAAGACACAAGAAGTGCTCAGCCGATTCATTATCGGCTAGCCTCAAACACGGAACTTAATCCGTCGAACCCTCAGGTCTCAAACTCACAACGCTATTATTAACGTTCTCATAATTCAAGTTTAACTTAAGTATATTATGTGGTACAATTATGCCAAATTGACTCACAGTCCTCCTCGACTGATCAAACTAAAACTGAGCCCGATCAAAACCCTAGTTTGTCGGGGCAACAGACTTCACTTACCCGTCCAAGTCACACATAGCTCACCGTACACAGATCTTTACATACTCATACAGCCTCTGACATCCACCTTATGATCAAACATCTTACTTACATTGTCAAACTGAGCTCCTCACAGCAGATCCCTGTTATCAACCTCTTACTTAATTCCTCACTTATTATACTTACTTTTCACTTCATAATTTGTACGTTATGTTTGTACAATTATGCACACTCTTACTGTCTAATAAACCCTCATAAGGCTCCAAGCCTAAGTCTTCTTACTTACCGAACCCCTGACGTATACTCCAAACCAAATTGACCCATCTCAAATCCTCGCTCCTCAAACTTACTTCCTCTGTCTTCCATCATGCACTTACACATCCAAATCCACATCCAACTTCATACCAAACCCTTACCAATCTTACAGTCCATCGCTCATACCTCTGCCCACACACACAGTTCAAATACGTAACTTACTCGACATCGCTAGCCATCACTAGCATGTCCATCACACACATATGTAGCACACTAACACATTCGCTAGCCATCACTAGCGCATACATCATACATCATACACAAAACATGCTTACAATTCACATACATACATACATGTATCTCAAAGTGGCATAATTCACTATCTTACATCATGCATACATGTCATGATTTAATATCCAAAACATGGAATCATGCAAGCCTAGCATGCTGCTACTCATTCAAAGCATGTTGTCATGAATTTACGAGTTCAAGCTCCCCTACCTCGTAATCATGACGTTTGATGGTGAGCATACGACGGTGGCGGCAGCGGTGGTGGAGTTGGTGGTCAACACCATTGCCTAGCTGAGAGAGCTGTTGTCCCGAGGTTTAGGAAGCACCAGAACTACACATGGCCAAATGGGATGTCAAAATCAACGCGGCAAAATTCGCGATCCACGGTGGCACACTAGAGGCGGCCGGGAGAAAGGTCGTGCCAACGAGTGGCAGGTGCAACCGAAAGGCGGGGTGTACTCACTAAAATTCGATCGACGGTTAAAAAATACACAACCGGTCACAAAACATCGAAATCAGCCTTGGACAGCACCCAACGGCTTCGATTTCATGTTTACCAGGGCCCACATAAGGGCGGAGGGCAACACTCATGGACGGAGGAGACTGATGGAGGACTCCGATGTCAACTCCAGATGATGGCAGAGCCATCTGAAGGTTGGCCGGCGCCAAAGCGGCACCAATACCCTAACCCGCACACGTGGCTACTTGCACACGTGGCCAAAGGGAGGGGAGAGAGGGCTAGACAGTGTCGGCCCAAAACTCGGAAGGGTGGTAGGTGTAACACCCCGACCCGCACCACCTGACCCGGACCGGGTGTTAGATCGGAAGACACAATCGGAGTGTCGAAAATTAGCGGAAAAATTAAAACCGACTGACCAGGAGCTGCAGACTCTGAGTGCGAGAGTCGTAACGTTCATATGCGCACTATGGAGCTTTAACGTTCCATTGTGCGTAGATCAGAATAAACCTAATTTTATAACTAATTTGGATCGGGCCAACGTTATTTTATCGTTGGTTGCCTACGTACATATTGGATACCATCTCTGACGTTATTCCAATACGATCGGATCCGAACGTAGTTCTGCCTAATGGCTAATACATTTACCAAACATCAGAAAATCATATACGATAAAATATGTATACGTTATATCTGAATGATTCATCCGGAATTCAATGGAAATCTTATCAGTCGTCGGAGTTAAATGAAAGCCAATAAATCAGAAAACACACATCTCACGTAGGTGAGAAGAAGACTAACAAAACACATATCCCACTCTATCATAGAGCGGAGCAGAACACACTACAGAACCTGTTGGATCATATCAGATCATATCAGATTTTACCCGACCATACTGGTCATATCAGATCAGAGTATGTCACGTCATAGCAGAGAGCATTTCATATCACAACAGAATAAATCAAGATGTGCAGCCATATAAAGCATATTAAACTAGAAGGTCAAGAAAGCGTACTCCCCTCCAATTTCGAAAGTGGCGATGTTCGGAGTTGCTCGTTTCCTCAGAGCGTCCGCCCTTTCCGATCCGGAGGCTGCGGCGAACCTCATGTAACCCGGAATACTTTACCCTTCTTGTGTCCGTAGACGGAAGACAGAACCTCCCCTTACCCGGAGACATTTTACCCTCACAGTGCCAGTAGACAGTGGACAGAACCTCCCCTTGTCCGAGACACTTTTCCCTTCCCGTACCCGTAGGTAACGGACAGAACCTCCCCTTACCCTTGGGATGTTTCTCTCACAAAACATTGATAATTCGAGGAGTGGATGCTTCCATTGCATTGCTCACCCTCGAATTAGCTAGGAAGGCCTCTTAAACGACTCTAATCGGATTTAAAATGAGTAATACATGAAGAACGGAAGATGAGAAAACGTGGGAGAATTTTCCCTTACCCGGAGATATTTTACCCTTTTCGCGCCCGTAGGCGGCGGACATAACCTCCCCTTGGCCCGGGACGTTTCCCCTATATAGAGTTGCTAACTTGAAAAATTGACGCTTCCATTGCGTAGAGCACCCTCGATTTAGCTAGGAACGCATTTTGAACGGAAGAAAACGGACGCAGAATGACTCCAGAAACTCCTCCAGAACAATGAACGAAATGAGCTATTTATAGAAAACTGGCGTGCGAGCGTATGGAAGAAGAGGAAAGACGCGCGCACGCGCTCGTGCCACATGGCGCATCGCAATTGGCCCAAAATCAGAGGCGGTGCGTATAACGCGTGCGTTAACGCGCTGCGCGCAGCGCGCAGGACCGTGTCGCGTGTCTCCCGCGCGACACGCGCGTCCCACGCGCGTCGCGCGGTTCGCCGCGCGATCGCGAGGGACCCGCATCGCGCGGACGGCCACGATCGCGCGCCACCGTGCGGCGCGCAGCTCAGGCGTGACTCGGCTCCGGCTTGGCTCGACTCGGCTGATGGCGTCAGCTATTCTGTCTTTTTCTGAATATTTTATTATTATTTCGCTTAAACACAATTCCAACTTCAAAATGCGATAACTTTTTATCCCGAAGTCGGAATCGTACGTTCTTAGTACCGATGGACTCGTATTGACGAGCCCTTCAAAACTAGACCCCACATGGGTAGGTTATCTCGCACTTTTAAAGTGGGTCCCGCCCATGTGGCACATTTCCCGAGGTCGTAACTTTCGTTCCCGACCTCCGTTTTGAGTGTTCTTGGGTGCGTTGTGCTCGTTACTTCGAGCTCTACCCAGATATAGAGATTTCACCAAATGAAACCCCGTAACCCTGATATTAAATTACCAAATTACCCTTAACCCCCCCCGGGTTAAGCATAACCGGAAGACGGGTTGTTACAGTAGGGCCATGCCCAAGGGTGGTGACTAACAATACGGCCCTTGCCGTTGCCGTGCCAAGGCATGCCAACTAGAGGCCAATTGGCGTTCAGCGAGGGTAAGACGATCAAAGGGCAACACGTGGCGCTCTCTATAGAGTGGTCAGACACAATCAGCAGAGGGGAACCTGGCCCATGCCGAAAGAAGAGGGGCGGTGCCGCACTAGGGCGGCCAGCCATCCCCAGGCTGAGATCCGCCACACTAAGGTGGTCCAAGGGTGTTCGACATCCAACGATGCTCGATGGCCCATAACGGGTGGAAAACCCTAGGGCACAACGATGAATAGGATTTACTGGTAGCTCTGGCCCATGACGCCAGGGCCCTAGTAACCGGGCGGAGCTGGGTGGAGGCGGCTACACCAGTGCCGCTAGGCCAAGGCTGGCCGACCATAAGCTCACCACCAGCACGACCACAATTCCCTTCAAACCTAAACAGGGAAGAGGGACCGACCGGGGGAAACCAACCCAGGCGGAGCGGCTGTGGGGGCGGTAGACCTGGCTAGGGGCGGTCCTACCGTCGTCATCCCAAGGTTGGTCGGCAAGAGGCGAGCCGAAGGCTGGCTCTTGCCGGCGCAGCTTCAAAGTCCATCACAAACAGAAACAGGGGAGATGCGGGGCAGATCAAATCGGGCTGGGGCGGTGCCGAGGAGGCGGCTTGGCCATCGCTTGGCCGAGGGAGAGCCAGACAGAGGTCCATCGTCCATGGCTCGCAACTGCCAGCCTCTGTTCCACCAAAACCAAACACCGGCGGAACAGGGGAGATGGAGGCATCTGGCCGGAGAAGAAATGCACAGGGACGGAGGTGGAGGTGGAGTTGACTGGCTGGGGGCTGTCCCGGGAAGTCGCCAGGCCGGGGCAGAACCCACAGTGGACGGCTGGCCACTGCCGGCCATCACCGGTGGCGACAAGGCCCAGAACAGAGGGGCGTCGTCCGTTCGGCAAAAAATAGGGCAGAAAAGGGGGATGAGGATGGGCTGCGAAACGGAGGCCCTCTGGGCCGGGAGGGGTGGCCTCCCGCCGTCGCCGGCCCAGGGCAAAGCCGTGGTCGGCCGGTCTGGCCTTGGCGGCCCATGGCGGCGATGGCGGTACACAAGACAGTGAGAGAGGGAGAGAGAACTCACCAAAGGGAGAGAGAACTCAGGGGCCGGCGGAACTGGCCAGGGCGGCGGCGCTGCCGTCATCGGCCTGAGGCTGACTAGACGGAGGTCGAGCGGAGCCCACCGGCCACCGCCTACGCCGTCACAGCACAATCAGAGAGAGAGAGCAGAGACAGACCGGGGAAAACAGGGGAGAGGCGGGCGGAGCGGCAGTGGGGCCGGGACAGCGGTCCCCCTGCCATCGCACGGCCGGGGCAAAGCCGGTGCGGAGGTCCTACGGCCCACCGGAAGCCAGCGACGGCTGGGACAGAGAGACGCCGTAGAAGGGGCGGAGGAAAAACACTGTTCCCCCCCTTTTTTTTTTCTGGATCGGGCCGAGCCCGATCTGATCTTCTGCATTATTATTTTTTTCATTTTTCCCTTATCATCTGCAGTCTCCTTTAACGATTTTTCACGCCATAAATGCGCATCTAGGCCCGTGGCCTACGATGAACCCCACACCCAATTACGGGTATAAATACGCCGAAGTGTCAAATTTTCCACAGAAAAATCTCAAAAAATCGTAGAAAAATCAGAGACATTACAGGCAGAATCTTACACTATTAACTAAGCATGGAAACATATAATGCTCTTAATAGAGCATTAAATATATAGGCTTAATACAACACTAAGGCAAAATAAAAAAATATGCACTACTCTCAATAGAGCATTAGATGTTTGGGCTTATATATAACACACTCACAACATCCCTCAGGATAAACATCATAGTAAGATATAAAAAATGCTTAGCCGACTCATTATCGGCTAGCTCAAACGCAGAACTTAATCCGTCGAAACCCTCAAGTCTCAAACTCATAATGCTATCATATTATCTTTGCTTATAAATAAAGTTTAAATTAAGTAATTTATGTAGGTATAATTATGCCATAAAAACTTTTAATCTTATAGTCTCCTTTCTAAAACCTTAGTCTATTAAGGCAACAGACTTCACTTAACATATCCATCTCATAATCATAACTCACCACAAAATATATCCTTACATATTTATACAATCTTCACCATCTACCTTATGACCAAATCATCTTACTCAGAAGCCATCAAACTAAGCTCATTGGAGCCAACCCAAGTTATCACGTTTTTACTTATACCTCACTTATTGTTCTTACTTTTTACTTCATAATATATATATATATATATATGATTGTACAGTTTTGTTGTGCATTCTTACTATTTAACGATCCCCCATAAAGCTTTATATCCTAAGTCCACTTACTGAACCCCCAATGTACATTCTAATCCAACCAACCCTTGCTCATCACCTTTACACCCTCTAACGTCCGTCATACTGATATTGTCCACAACAAATCCATACCAAACTCTTTGTCACCTCTTATCGCCCATCGCCCATACATTCGCACCCACACATATTGTATCCATTGCATATGCTTATAGCCATCATACATACATATATCCATCACATATATATAACATACCCATAATTCTATACATAGTTTACAAATATACCCGCTAGCCATCACTAGCCAAAAGCATTGCCTAGTTGAGAGAGTTGTTATCCCAAGGATTTAAGAAGCGCTAAAAGTAATCTTGGTCAAATGGATGATGGAATTTTATTGGCATTTAGGTTGTTAGATGGAAATTTTAAGGTTTATCAATGGAGTTTCAGTTTAAAAATTCAAAATGAAGAAGAAGGTCGATTCTGCCTCCTGGGCATTTGAACGGCCCTCCTGGGCGTTTGAACGGCAACACTGTCAATTCGACAAATTTCTTGTTTAGCCGATCAAACGGCCTTCGGGGCGTTCGAACGGCTACACAACAGATTTTTGTATTAGGTGCATAATGTTTATTTTAGTGATTCTACTTTAACATGCCAATTTCATATGAATGTGGAGTGTTTTGAGCTATAGTATGCTACTAGAAAGGCATACCATTGAGGTTATGAAGTTAAGGTATATATTTAGAGTTATGTGGAATGACTTATAGTTGGAGGTATGATGTTGGTATTGCCATTTTGAAGTTATGAATGGTTGATTCTCTATGGTTAAGTATAGTTTCAGTAGAGCTACAGCCTACTAACGGACTGATATGTCATGTTAGGATGTGGTTAATTGATGTGTGAATGTTAGTGAGCGTCATGGTTTAAGGATAAAGTGAATGATCTTATATGTGTTTAGCTTGTGGTTGAGCTTTGATTTGAGTTATGATTTCAATGATTCTTCTTCTATGGATTTCGCTGAAATTCATGATTTGATGTTAATTCACATGTGTAGTGTGGTAGTGAGTTAATTTCAAGCATGTTGATATGCATTGAGTGAAGTGTTTCTACTAGGTACACACACATGTGGGGTTTAATGATGATGTTGAAGCTTGATATTATATTTATGAATGATGCATTAAGGGCTGATGAGAGCACTTATCATAAATTAGGATTCATATATGCCTTGCCTACGTATGTACTATGTTGTATGCATTATGAAAATGGATTTCCAATTGAGGCTTTATTGAGGTTAATCGAATTTGACCGATTGGATGCAATGTGGTGAAATTGCGTGTTGGATTGATCAGTCGTGGCTTAATCGAAACTTGATTGGTCCAAAAGAACATGTTTTGATTTGAGTTCATGTGTGAAATGAGTGCACTCCCCGGGTTGAGTCTAACTAAGTGAAATTATGTTGGGGGACGAGTTACGTACTTGTCTTGTGGTTTGAGTTATTATTGTCTTCTGGACCCAGAGAATCCAGCATGGTATACCGTGTGCACCCGCTACCACTTGTTCTAGGGTTCCCTATGTGGAAATTCAGGCTCTCCCCTCTGCAGGAGATGTCCCTAGGCGAACATCCCTGCTCTAGATTCTCTGTGTGAGAATGGGACATCCTTCGCCAGGATCATCCAAGGCGAGCAACCTTAAGGATTGACAACCTCAAACTTCTTAAATTCTTATGTAGAATTTTGGACCATGACACGCCTTCGTGGCTGATGCACTGAAATAATGTTCAATAAAATGTTTTCAAGTTTCAAATTACAATCTTATTTTGTGTTAAGTCATTACTTATTTGGGCTATTTATATTTTGAATAGGTTAGCTGGACCTTAATTAAGTTTATATGTTTAAACAAGCTTCAACAAGATCCAACTGGAAGAGGAAGTGAAGCCCAGCTACCCAAAACTATTTAAAAGTCAAGAATGGGCTCTTAATAGTCTAAACATACATGGAATGGTCGAACACAACCTTGTGGACCCATTGGATTTGAGATTTGCATCAAGAGAACTAAATTAGGAAAGAAGATGATTTGGATAGATTGATACAGCTATAGTATTTTGACCATATCTTTCTCTGTATAATTCTAATTGATACGATTCTAGTGGAATTGGAAAGAAGACGTATGTGGCTACATTTGTTATTTCAGAAAGAAATTCCAAATTTCGAAGATATATGGGTCGAATCGGGCATGCAATCAGACAGCTAGTAAACTAACCCGAGGCCAGCACATGAAGAATATTTTCATTGATTTTGATTGATACACATAAGGAAAGACAATGAGGCTGATTGGATATTTAAAGGAAGATTCAAAGATACTTATTTCCTAATAAATTATGGATTTATTTAATTTATTTAGTATCTAATCATTGCCAAAGAAGCAACCAATCAGGCAATCAATCAGGATGCAATCTAGCGACATGATTTCACTTTCCTCTTTGAAGCAACCCCTTCAATTCTTATAAATAGAGGGGTGGACGTGATAGATGAATAATCCCCTCCTCTTTGGAGCTCTCTTCTCCTATTTTTCCTCTCTTCTTTTGTATTTTTGTTTTTAGTTTTATTGTAATGGCTTTCTAAGTTCTCAAGCTAAGGCTAGAGGTGATTTATAACAATCTAATTGAGTTTTATTCATGTTTCATCAATGGTTTCAAGTAAGTATTGTTTATTTGAAGTGATGTTTATTTAATATTGTTCTTCTTCTTGTTTCTTTGTGATTTGGATACATAAGATGCTTGAAGGCTCTCCTTCTTGATCTTTTGTGATTTGGATACATAAAAATCTTTAATAGATAATTATTTTTATCCTTCATCTATCCAAAGTATTTTCTATCTTTAATTTCAATTTCAATGTTCATATCTTTCGGTTAGATAGAATCTTCATTCGATTCTAACTGAGATAACATGATACATGAAGAACATCATTAGATGTTACAATGATCCTTAATGCCTTAGTGTTTTCTCATCTTGATTTCTTGACTCTATATTTGTAACAACCCGTCTTCCGGTTATGCTTAACCCGGGGGGGTTAAGGGTAATTTGGTAATTTAAGATCAGGGTTACGGGGTTTCATTAGGTAAAATCTCTGTATCTGGGTAGAGCTCGAAGTAACGAGCACAACGCACCCAAGAACACTCAAAACGGAGGTCGGGAACAAAAGTTACGACCTCGGGAAATGTGCCACATGGGCGGGACCCACTTTAAAAGTGCAAGATAACCTACCCATGTGGGGTCTAGTTTTGAAGGGCTCGTCGATACGAGTCCGTCGGTATCAAGATTGTACAATTCCGACTTCGGGATAAAAAGTTATCGCATTTTGAAGTTGGAATTATGTTTAAGTAAAATAATAATAAAATATTCAGAAAAAGACAAAATAGATGACGTCAGCAGCCGAGTCGAGCCGAGCCGGAGCCGAGTCGCGCCTGAGCCGCGCGCCGCGCAGCGGCGTGCGATCGCGGCCATCCGCGCGATGCAGGTCTCGCGCGATCGCGCGGGAGACACGCGGCGCGGTCCTGCGCGCTGCGCGCAGCGCGTTAACGCGCGCGTTATATGCACCGCCTCTGATTTTGGGCCAATTGCGATGCGCCACGTGGCACGAGCGCGTGCGCGCATCTTTCCTCTTCTTCCGTACGCTCGCACGCCAGTTTTCTATAAATAGCTCATTTCGTTCATTGTTCTGGAGGAGTTTCTGGAGTCATTCTGCGTCCGTTTTCTTCCGTTCAAAATGCGTTCCTAGCTAAATCGAGGGTGCTCTACGCAATGGAAGCGTCAATTTTTCAAGTTAGCAACTCTATATAGGGGAAACGTCCCGGGCCAAGGGGAGGTTATGTCCGCCGCCTACGGGCGCGAAAAGGGTAAAATATCTCCGGGTAAGGGAAAATTCTCCCACGTTTTCTCATCTTCCGTTCTTCATGTATTACTCATTTTAAATCCGATTAGAGTCGTTTAAGAGGCCTTCCTAGCTAATTCGAGGGTGAGCAATGCAATGGAAGCATCCACTCCTCGAATTATCAATGTTTTGTGAGAGAAACATCCCAAGGGTAAGGGGAGGTTCTGTCCGTTACCTACGGGTACGGGAAGGGAAAAGTGTCTCGGACAAGGGGAGGTTCTGTCCGCTGTCTACTGGCACTGTGAGGGTAAAATGTCTCCGGGTAAGGGGAGGTTCTGTCTTCCGTCTACGGACACAAGAAGGGTAAAGTATTCCGAAGTTACATGAGGTTCTGGCCGCAGCCTCCGGATCGGAAAGGGCGGACGCTCTGAGGAAACGAGCAACTCCGAACATCGCCACTTTCAAAATTGGAGGGGAGTACGCTTTCTTGACCTTCTAGTTTAATATGCTTTATATGACTGCACATCTTGATTTATTCTGTTGTGATATGAAATGCTCTCTGCTATGACGTGACATACTCTGATCTGATATGACCAGTATGGTCGGGTAAAATCTGATATGATCTGATATGATCCAACAGGTTCTGTAGTGTGTTCTGCTCCGCTCTATGATAGAGTGGGATATGTGTTTTGTTAGTCTTCTTCTCACCTACGTGAGATGTGTGTTTTCTGATTTATTGGCTTTCATTTAACTCCGACGACTGATAAGATTTCCGTTGAATTCCGGATGAATCATTCAGATATAACGTATACGTATTTTATCGTATATGATTTTCTGATGTTTGGTAAATGTATTAGCCATTAGGCAGAACTACGTTCGGATCCGATCGTATTGGAATAACGTCAGAGATGGTATCCAATATGTACGTAGGCAACCAACGATAAAATAACGTTGGCCCGATCCAAATTAGTTATAAAATTAGGTTTATTCTGATCTACGCACAATGGAACGTTAAAGCTCCATAGTGCGCATATGAACGTTACGACTCTCGCACTCAGAGTCTGTAGCTCCTGGTCAGTCGGTTTTAATTTTTCCGCTAATTTTTGACACTCCGATTGTGTCTTCCGATCTAACCCCCGGTCCGGGTCAGGTGGTGCGGGTCGGGGTGTTACAATATTGCTTCAATACTCTTTTATTTCTTTCTTTCTTAATTTTTCCTTCCTCTACTTTTTTGTAACAATTTTTTTTGTTGCACAAGGCTTTCCCTGTGGATCGACCTTGTCTACTACAATTGGCAAGTAAAAAAATCTGAATTTGACTTCTTCATAGTCTCTGTTCAGACATAACAACAGTGGCCTTGTCTATGTTCCCGTCTGTGTGACACTAAATTGTGATTACTCCTTGATGGGGGTTGATACGATGTGATGCATGATTTGATATGTATGTTAGAGATACATTTTATGCAGGTTGATATGTGATATGTATGTTAGAAATACATTTTATGTAGGTTGATACGATGTGATGCATGATTTGATATGTATGTTAGAGATACATTTCATGTAGGTTGATACGTTGTGATGCATGATTTGATATGTATGTTAGAGATACATTTCAGGTTGATATGATGTGATGCATGATTTGATATGTATATTAGAGATACATTTCATGTAAGTTGATATGATGTGATGCATGGTTGGATATGTATGTTAGAGATACATTTCATGCAGGTTGATATGATGTGAATGACACTATGTAGATTATACACTATGATGCAGGTTTATGTGAGGTGTATGTGTGATCAGAAAATGTTACATCTTGTCAATATTTGATTTGAATGATTATATTGTTATGTTGTCGTGTTGCCGATGCTGATAGTATATTAGAAAACCATTACTGAGTTTGTTTAAACTCACCCCTGTTTTTTGTGTTTTGCTTTGGGGCTGCGTGGCGCGACACGCAGACAGACAAGATCTCCTCTTTGAGAAAAGATCGGAGACGACTTGGATGTGATCGTGAAGACTCTTATGTGACTTATTTTCCTTGGTTTATGCTTTATGTTTAAAACCTTTATGTATGGTTCTCTGTTGGATATATGTTATTTTATATACTTGTGTTGTCTAAGACCTATTTTAGAGCCAGAGTGGGCTATGGTTGACTAAGCATGTGGGTTTGAGACTAGTCGTTCATTTTGAGTTAAGCAACTCTCTTTCTTTTCTACTTATTTACTCTTGCTCAAAGTGGTGTGCATACTCCGTATTTCTATTTGGTTGCCCGTAATTAGGGTTAAGTTTTCCGCGTATCTTAATTCCCCTCGTCGCCCTCGCGCGCTTGACCGGCCCCTAGACCGGGTTCAGCTCGGGTCGGGGCAGCACCGGGGTGTGACACAGACTCTGTCACTCCTTGTTTTTAGCTAAATTAATAGCCCTGATTTTGTGTTTTGAACCCCCGGCTCAGGTTGTCACATCCCGGCGATGCCCGACCTGAGCCGAACCCGGTCCAAGGGCCGGTCAAGCATGCGGGGGCGACAAAGGGAAATTGAGAAATGATTTAGCGGAAGACTTAACCCTAACCACGGGTGATTTAACAAAATTACGGAGTACACACAATCCTTTGAGCAAGAGTAAATAAGAAGGAAAGAAAGACAATTGCTTATCACAAAGTAACCAACTAATCTCAAACATACATGCTTAGTTAACTAAAGCCCACACTGGCTCAAAATAAGTCTTAAGCAAACATAACTGTAAAATGTGACATAAATCCAAAATAAATACCCTACACAAAGGTTCTAAACATAAAGCATAAAACCAAAGGAAAATAAGTCACACAACGATCTCCACGATTACATCCAAGTCATCTCCGACCTTTCCTCAAAGAGGAGATCCTGTTCGTCTGTGTGTCGCACCACGCAGCCCCAAAACAAAATACAAGAAAGAGGGGTGAGTTTAACAAACTTAGCAATGGTTTTTAATATCACTATCAACATCAAAAAAACGATAGCATAGCAATATGATCATTCAGATCAAAGATTTACATGGTGCATCATTTTCTGATCACGCATACACATCACCTAAAACTGCATCATAGTGCATAATCCACATAATTTCATTCTCAGCAGAACACCCTGCATCACATCATAATCAACCTGTAGGAATGTATCTCTAACATACATATTCCATCATGCATCACATCATAGTCAACCTGCATGAATGTATCTCTAACATACATATTCTATCATGCATCATGTCATAACATCCTGCATAAATGTATCTCTAACATACATATTCCATCATGCATCATATCATAACATCCTCCATTAAGGAGTAATCATAAATTTAGTGTCACACAGATGGGACATAGACAAGGCCACGTAGGTGTGTCATGGTCCAAAATTCTACACAAGAATTCAAGAAAGATCGGGGTTGTCAATCCCTAAAAATCTGCTCGCCTTAGACGATCCTGGCCAAGGATGTCCCATTCTCATACATAGATTCTAGAGCAGGGGTATTCGCCCAGGCACATCTCTTGCGGAGGGAAGAGCCTGAGTTTCTACACAGGAAACCCTAGAACACGTGGTAGCGGGTGCACACGGCATACCACACTGAATTCTCAGGGTCCAGATGACACTCATAATAACATTCTCACAATCCGCAAGACAAATACACAACTCATCCCCACATAATTCCATTCAACTAAACTCAACCCGGGGAGTGCACTCGTTCCACACAAGAACTCAAATCAAAACATGTCCTTTCGGACCAATCAACTTACGATTAATCCATGACCGATCAATCTGGCACACAATTTCACCACATTGTATCCAATCGGTCAAATTCGATTAACCTCGATGAAGCCTCAATTGGAAATCTATTTTCATGATTCATGCAGCATGGTACATACGTGGGCAAGGCATACATGAATCCTAATCCATGATAAGTGCTCTCATCAGCCCCTAATTCATCATTCATAATCATAATATCAAGCTTCAACATCATAATTTAACCCCCACATGTGTGTGTAACTAGTAGAAGCACTCCACACAATGCATGTCAACATGCTTGAAATCTAAACATGAATTCCAGCGGAAATCATAGGAGAAGAATCCTTGAAATCATAACTCAACCACAAAGGTTAAACACGTATAAGATCATTCATTTCATCATTGAGTCATGGCATTCACCAACATCCACACATCAACTAACCACATTCTATCATGACAAATCTGTCCATTAATAGGTTGTAGTTCTACTGAAAATATGCTTAACCAAAGGGAATCAAGCATTCATAATTTCAAGATGACAATTCCAACATCATGCCACAAAACATAAGTCATTCCATAAATCTCTAAGCATATATCTCAACTCCATAACCTCAATAGTATGCCTTTCCAGTAGTATAATATAGCTTAAAACACTCCACATTCATATGAAATTGGCAAGCTAAAGTGAAATCATCAAAATAAACATCATGCATTAGAACACAATCCTGCTGTGTAGCCGTTTGAATGCCCTTCAAGCCGTTTGATCGGCTAAACGGGAAAAATTTTAATTCACAGTTTGGCCGTTCGAACACCCAGCAGGCCGTTCGATCGGCTGAACTGGAAAACTGTCGATCCAACAATGTTGCCGTTCGAATGCCCAGAAGGTCATTCGAACGCCAATAAGGCAGAACTAACCATCTTCTTCCTTTCGCAAATTCAAACCGAAACATCATTGATAACACTTCAAATTAACATCTAACACCCTAATTATCATCAAAAGTCCTTCATGACTTCTAGAATGTTAAACCATATCATAATAATACAAAACCCTAAGAAATTAGGATTAAAGAATTTTATTTTCTAATCATGCCATTAACACACCAAATCAAGTAACTCCATTCGAAATAAGCCAAAAATCAAGAGTTTTACCATGGATAAACTGAAATTTCGAAGGTCCATTACCTTATCACTTGATTAAGCTCGGATTTGATGGTCACCCTTCTTGAAAATCTTGTAAAAACATAGAGTTTGGATTAAACTCCATAAAAAATCGATTTACCAAAGAAATCCCTAATTAAAACCTAGATCTAGGGCTTGTTGAACATAAAAATCGAATTTTGAAAGCTAGGGTTTGTAGTAAAATATAAATCATTAGTTTTTGATGTCCAAAAATGAATTGAAACAAATGGAAAATGATAGATTTAGAAGAGATTAAGAAGAAAGCTAGGGTTTAGTGATTAATTAAAGTAGGCTTACCTTAAACACCTTCTAATCTGGGCCTAATTGGAGATTAGGCCTGACCTCTCCTCCTCATCCTATTCCCAAAATGGAAATGACTCAAGTTTGGCCTTTTATAGTAAAGGTTGGGGTATGTATGGGTAAGTTATGGGGTGTAAATAGGAAAAGTAGGCTAAAATGAGTATTTTACAAATTTGAGCACTAATTAAGTCTAAGAAAATTCTAAAAATTTTTGTATGGGCTTAAGTAGATATCTGGGTTCATTTGACCCAAAAATTAAAATTTCAACGGTGGGGCCCACAGGGGTCCCGCCAAAACCCTAATTTTCAGAAAAATAGTAAAAATTTAAAAAAATCCCCCAAAAAATCACATTTGATTTAAAATAACTTAAAACCACTAATCTTAAAGTTGATTTTGGTTAAAACCATCATAAACACCACTTATTTCATAAAATCACCGAATAAATCAGAAAACGCGTTAACCTCACGATAACCGATAATTAAAGAAAACCAAAAACCGGTTTGGAGATGAGGGTCCTTACATGGGTAGAGGTGTTACAGTCAAGTAGTGAGCAACCACTTTAGTAACTTCTACCTCATATTAAACTCCAAAATACATAAATTCTTAAATGAATGAGTATGAATTTTTTAGCAACCACAAAGTGAAGTGGGTTAATGAGTAAAATTGAAGTGAAAGCAATAGTATGATAAGATGGCCAAATACATGCAAGCAAATGGATAAAAAATGTGGACTTTGGGGTGTCCTTCATCGTCCAACTCCACTCCTTCCATATAATTCCGAAGGACTGCCACATATGCATCAACAACGAAGTTATCAAACCATCCAACATTGCCCCCTATCCTCCTTACCAATATAACATCTCTATCTCACATTTTGTAAGTTATCCACACTGACCTGTAAGCCTACAACCAGCTCTACGTTATGTCAAACTCATCCTTGTGGTCATCCTTAATCTTGAGCTTCACTGAAAGATCATAATAGCAAGGGCTTCTACAATTGGGCCCTCACAATGCCTCTATCACATATGATGTATGCTTGGAAGGATCTTTAACTTGTTCCTCATGTTCATCCTTCAAAATATAAAAGTTGTTATTAGAAATACAAAACCGCAAGTGCCTTAGGATGTATAGGTTGTATGAAGCTTGCTACAAGTGCCTTAAGGTCAATGATGGGCACCACGGCTTGTCGGGCATTGTAGAGTCTGATGGAATAGTAATCATTGAATGTAGGCTAGTAGAGGCCTCACCGTCCACCTCCCTAGAATAAGCTAGATGGATAGATTCCTTACCCCCTGTTGCAATGTCAGCTATAAGCTAATCAAATATTTTCATATCCTTGGCAGTTGTCCTCGATGCCTCTTTTGGAGGGACCATTTCCTTATGTCCTTCATTTTGGCAGATGGTTTGTTGGTCAGTGGAAAGGATGCTACTATTTCAACTCTACTAGATTGAAAAATTGGAATAGTTAGAAGGTGAGGTGAGGAAGTCGTCTTGTCAATGTCCTCAAAGAACATCCTCCGCTACAATGGTGACTTGTTATTTTTGTCTTGAAGCGGTTGTTGGACACGAAAGGGGAAATCAGTTCATAAGCTTGCACTAGTGGCGGCCGCGGGGGCATTGCGCCTATAGCCATCTTCACATCAAGTACCTTCTCAAGTACCCTGCACCGTTGCTGTAGGGAGTTGATTTCCCTCTATTGCCGATACTTCAACTTGTCATTTCCCTCCCTTGGCTACAATTTGACATCATAAATGTGTTGAAAGTTCTTTAGCACATGTTGTATCATTTCCTCATGAGCCTAAAGTGATTACCCTCCTTTTCAAAGTGGGCCCACATCTATGTCTACCTCGGCCTCATGTCTCCCCATGGGCTGTGAACTTTGGGTAGCCTCTTAATGCATCCCTTGCAAAGGAATATGATGTTGTGGAGGGCTCCAATGTAGCTTGGTGGGAGGGCTCATGCTTGCGGGTGGGGTACTCTGTGGCTATGAGTCAACTGATGACTCCCCATGTAGCTGGGTGGGATGGCTCATGGTTCTGGTAGAATCCCAATGTGGAGGAGGACTCATGTCTCGAGGGGGCTCAGCTCCAATTGCCTCAACTCATCTTCTTCAGGGGATCGTGGGGGGATGCCTAATCACGTCGTCTCTTCACAAGTGAAGGAGGTGTTGGAGGAATGGAGGATGCCTCATCACCCCTCTCCTCTAAATCTTGTGCCTCCTCCATCCGTTGTGATGATGCCAGTGCCCTCGCCACAAACAAACACCCGACCCTATTCATGTGTGACTTCCATGGAGTGGACAGCCTGGTCTTGCATCATTTGAATGTTTTTCTTTAGGGCTGGGGCTATATACACATTTCCATTGTAGGATTTTGGGCCAGTATCAATGCACCACTCGATCCCCACAATGAAAGGAGATATGTTGAAGTACCAATACTGAAAGAGAAACACAAACGAAAAGTTTGTGAGAAGTATAGTACATATGCAGGTAATTAGTAACAATATGAAGTTATGTCATAGAAGTATAATACATATACAAGAAAATAGTTATCTGCAAAAAAACTAAACATGCAAATAAGTTGATCCTATCCTTATATAGTCAACTGCCTGCATTCCTCATGGCTTGCCTCAAGACCTGGTACACTATTTTCCCCCAAGGGAAGGCATTGAACGATTTGAGGCTCTCCTCCACCAATAACCAATACTTCAAGTCAACTATTCTCATACTCTTAGGAGTAAGAAGACAACCATGATATATAGAAGAGCAAGCGTGAGATTATCCTCCATTAGAGTCTTCATGGCCATGATCTTATTCAAAATGTCACTGTCTTTGACACTTTAACATTTTTGGGAAGAGCCTTTCTTTGAAGCTAGACTTGAATGCTTGTTCATCTATGGTTGTATCCTGCAACTCATGAAGAGGCAGCCCAAAAATGAGGGTAACATCTAATATCTTGAAGGTGGTCACCTTACCACTGATGTTAAATGTGACACAAATTTGCCTCACAGAAAGCAAGCTGGCAATCAGTTAGATGGCAAACCCATGTCAACGGTAGATGAAGAAGCTTTTTAAAAACAAGTCATCATAAATAATGCTATGAGATCCCCTATCAAGACTCAATTTAATTCAGCCATTTGAGCAGTTGAGCACTTTTAGTCCAACTTGCCAATCTGTAAGTAGATAAATACAAGTTAAGAGTATAAATTAAAATTTAAATTATAAATTAAATAAAATTAGTATACTTGCGATGACATTTGTACTAGAAAAGAGTCTAGACCACTCGGGAAGAGAGAAACACTGAGACTAGAGCGTAGTGGAGCTGAGAGGAGAGGAGAGTAGAGCAGACCAAAGAAGAGAGGAGAGATGACCAACCGGAACATATTGGAGAGGAGACCAGAGTAGAGAGGAGAGGAGATGCAAGATGGCGATACGACGGTCCAAAATGGAGGCACTGGTACAATGGCGATGGTAGAGCAAACCAAAGTAGAGAGGAGAGATGGCCAACCGGAACAAATAGGAGAGGAGACCATAGTAGAGAGGAGAGGAGATGAGAGATGGCGATACAACGGTCCAAAATGGAAGCATTGGCGCAAAGGCGATGCAACTGTTTGAAATGGAGGCACACGCAATGGGATGACCACATGAAAGGCTATTTTGGTCCTTTGTATCATACATGCGATGTGGGAATCATTTAATGCGGCCTATAACAAATTTATTCATAAAACCCATTCTTATTTTAAACTTTGTCTAATAAACTCATGCCTATTTTAGCTAACTTTCCAAGGTGTTGCCCAAAACAAAATTCTCCAAAAAAATGCATCCCTTTTTAACATAGCCGGTAAATATCTATTGTGGATATAAGTTAGGTGTGCTGGCTAAAAAAGAAGAGGTGGACTTCTTATGTTAAAAACATAGATGGATTAAAGGACAACATAAATAGGGATGCCACCGCATCGGGTTTGGGTTGGGTTTTGTCAAACCAGAACTTGATATTATTTAAAAAATGGTAAACTAGAATCCGATCCAAATAGCTATATGGGTTGAATTTAAGAACCTAAACGTGACCCGTTAGGGTTATATTAAGTTGGTTTTTGTTAAAATATAAAAAATTTATATTTATAATCTTATTTGGATCAGGTTTTATCAAACCTGAATTAGATACTATTTAAAAAATAATAAATTTAAATATAACATAAATAACTATTTAGATTGAATTTAAAAATTTATATCTAACCCATTATGGTCCGGTTAGGTCTGAGTTTTACTAACGTGAGTGGTATCCCTAGGCAGGGATTGAAGGCAACGCCAAAAAAATTGTCATAATTTGAAGTATGTAGACAAATAGCGCAAAACCAAAAAGGTTACGACTGGTTGGTTTGTATAATTTCTTTTATGCCCTAAAGATGACATGTGAGTGTCGTATACTCGTATCTTGCACGCTCATAAACATTGTATTATGTTCGCAGCTCGGGTGTTCATAGTTCGTTTGTAAGTTGGTAATTCAGACGGCGGCCGGGCGGGAGTCTTTTCCGTGGGAGAAAGAATGCCATTGGCCAAGTACTACTGCGATTACTGCGACAAACACTTCCAAGACACGCCCACCGCTCGGAAGCGCCACCTTCAGGGCCTTCATCACCAGCGCGCTCGCGCTCACTGGTACGACTCATTCGTCCTAGGTGCGGATCCACTGATTCCATCCTCCTTTCTCTCTCCCCCTCCCCTTTTTTGTCTCCTTTAGTTCCTGATGATTCCTTTTCTGGCCTTATTTTTTCTCAACAGAGGGCCAGCGAACCGGAGTCTGTAACTATTTTGTCCGAACGGTTTGCCTTTACTCCTCTCCTCTTGTTTATACTGGGGTTTTGATTGTGAATATAGTAAAAGTTTGTAAAAAAAGAAACCTTTTGTTGTATGGTGCGTTTGGCAATTTTAATTTTAATTTTTGGATGCGGTTTAAAATTGCATGAATTTAAATTATGTAATTTTCAAAATTAGTATTGAGATTATTAATATTTAGGAACGGTGTAATTTTATTGGTGAGATTTTAAAACCTTACGATGAGTTTGGTTTAGATTTTAATTGTACTTAAAATACAAATTCCTATCTTTTGCAAAGTGTGAAGAAAATTAACTTTTGTGCAAGTTTCATTCAATTGTTGGGTGGTTCAGTTCTCGGTGAATGAGATGCAGGTGGCACCTCAAGAGGACAAGGTGGAGATGGTGGCAATATAAGTAGGCAATGAATAAATAGAGGGGAGGGGGTTTACATGGCTAAGGAACATAACTCAATTTCTCTTTGCAAGAGAGGCTTGGGAGCAAAAAGGGTTCAATCGAGACAACTTGGTTGAAGGAGGACATTGAGAATATTGTGGGAGAGAAGAAGCAAGGTGGTACTAATCAAAAAAGCAAATCTCACAACTATGAAATTTAAAAAGAACCTATATGAGGATGTGATATCCAAATTGCACAATTTTATAACTAATAGAAATCATGAAATTTGGGGTAGGATTTGGAAATCAAATTCCATCCAAGACGGTTTACCAAACATGGGATTTGGACCAAATCTCACACATTTAAAAAGGAAAATGATACTTCTACTCACCTACTCTAGCCTTTGATTGGATTGGAAAAAGTGAATGCTCCTGTTGTCAGGTGTGACTCGCCTTCTCTATCCAATCTGAGGCTGTAGAAGGCTATTGATGTAGAAAAAGTGGGGTAGGAATATCAGCTTTGATTTAAAAATCACACCCCTTAAATCCATATTGCCAAATGCATTATAAAAATCATGGGATTTGGGGTGGGATTTAGGCCGAAATCAATCTCATCCAAGACAGGCTCCCAAATATGGGATTTGTACCAAATCTCATGCATTTAAAAATCACACCCCTTAAATTCATGTTGCCAAATGCACCTTTATGGATTGTTGGATTCCAGTGTAGTTACTCTTCTGTGCTTAGTAGTGAATGCACGGTTTTATGTGGAAGTTCTTTTTTTGCATTTGGAAGCTTTTAATTTGCCTAATTTCCTTTCTTGTTATGAAGGGGTTTTGCCAATATGGGGATGCCTGTAAATATTTTCATCCAAAATTAAATGCTCAAGCTCCAATTCAAGCCATACCAGGTCTGTCATTTCTACTTGCACTAATCTTATATTGATCTATTTAATCAGTCTTATCTATCTAGGTGGATGCATCAGATGAATAGCTAAATGCTGATACAAACAAAATCAGTGTTGTATTGATTAGGTGTTCCCTCAAAACTGTCCTGGATCTCATACTTATTTATTATGTCTTTTAGATAATCATACTCGGTAATGAAGAATTTAGGACCATCTATGCTTTGTTGTTTCATCTAAACGGCAGAGTTATCTTTCCTGAACATTGTGTTTTTGCAAACTGGCTATGTTGCTTCCTGTCATGCTCCAAGAAGCAATCCTGTCTCGAAAATTTGATTATTTGTGGATTAGTACCCTTTCTTTTCTGTGATTATTAGGTATTTATGACCCTTGATGCTTATGAGTTTGTGATCAAGCTACAATTTAAAAAAGTAATATTTTGATATCTTAGGTGACTCATGTTGACTTAATTTATCTTTAGGGCTTGGTTCTGCCAAGACCTTCCCATCAGCCCTTTCTTTAATGGTCAGCATATTGGTGGATTTATAATATAAAAAAAATGCATTATGAGTGGGGAATGAAGTTTAATAACAATTCCATGATCTTGCTTGTTTTCTGCTGCAATTTGTAGGTGGTAAAATTGGCACTGGAATTTCGCTGGGAAACCTACCGCCATCACTTAGACCGCCCCCAGAAGGAGGATATCCACCACTTCCCTTGGTTGACTGGGGATAGTTCCTTGATAAGTCTTGTTGGTGTGATCATGTCATGGGAACACCTTTCCAGTGTACGTTTTTACACAGATACATCTTTCTTTTAACTGGTGCTTTTGCACTTTGTTTTTCTAGATATCATGATACTCTGTTTCTCACTTCTGTCTCGCTTCTAGTAAACTTTTTTATGAAGAGATTTACGATGAAATATTTCTCAGCTTAGGCGTACTTGGACAAAATTACTTTTAAGCTGTGAACTCCTATTTTTTATATGTGTTGATTTGGGTTCATTGATTTGGCAATGAGAACTGAGATTGAATGTAAATTTTGTGCTAACTATCACTCGATGAGGGTCCTACCTTTGTATGCCATAAGGAGTCAAAGGCGACTACTCAGATAAAGGGGTCATCTATTGGTCTTTAAGTTACTCTCTAATGTTCAAGTGGCAAATGGTGGAATTTCACTGCTTGTAATGGAGTGCAACTTGGTGGACCAATGTCCACATATTTATAGTAAAATTTCAATATATTGGTCACTTGGTGAAATGACTGTTGGTAAATTGATGATGATTCTCTTTCGGCATGCATAGCTTAAACAATGACATTTAGAAGGGAAAAAAAGCCTTTTATGCTTTTTCTAAATTTGATTCTTCGATAAATTATATATTTAGGGAGTGAAATCAATTAAGAAGTAAGAAGAATGTGCAGTCTTAGCGTTATTGCCCAGTAGAACATTCTGATCTCTCCTGCTGTATCTTTGCCTGTGTTAGCATGATACAGATTAGATCTGCAAGACCAAAGGAGGTGAACTATGCTTCAACAACACAGAATAGAATTGCAAGACTGGAAAATGACAAATTCTCTCCTTCTACTCACTCGGGAGTCCTTGTCCCGCAGGGTAGTGACTGACTTGTTTATATGAATTCTAGCTTCTTTAGAGCAAGCAATGCTGCTGGGTTGGCAGTTAGGGTCCAGCTAAGAATGACAACATAAGGAAGCCATGCCTTGATTGCTCAGAGAGGTCACTGAATGCTAAATATGCCTTTCCATCTGTGACAGTGAGGAACTGATAAGACAATGGCAGTTAATTGAGGTAGTCTCTGCAAGGGGCTATATATTATATTGGTAGTGACTTGTGTACCTGCCAAGGAGCATTGGGAGTGGAAGAAATGGTGATTAGGAATCAGAGACCGACGAGGATGCAAAAATAAAAACAGTCAAATAGTTAAAGTAGAGCTTGCCAGTTCTTCCATTGATGAGTAAATAAATATATGACAATGCCTACAAGTAATGGTAAATGATTGTCATAACGAGAAAATTTGATAAAGAAGAAGTTGAACAGCAACTGAAATGCGTGTTGATTGGTTGGATTTTTTCAGCCTTTTAAATTCATATAATCGTTTTCTTTCATTTCTTCTAAGTTGTTTTTGTCTTTACTTCGCCTCTTACTACCATGAACATTTGAGATAGATCAATGACAGATTGAGTTACAAACTTACAATATATGAAGCAGCTCTGAAAATTTTATTCGCTCTGTGCTTGTAAAATTATTTGTTTTTATTTCTTTTGCAAAAGGGAGCCAACTTTCCAACTTGTAGAAATCTTGTTGAAAATAACTTTAGCTCGGTCAGCATGTGAAGCCTTCTGGTCATTTTTCAGTTGCCCGTGCGTAAGAGTTGATTTTGAGTTTTTCCATGTTTGTACAAAAGGCCTAAGAAATTTGCTTCCATTGGGCTGGGTCTCTGGGTTGGAGTTACTGAGTTATGCTTGAGTAGTAATACTGTGGATTTTGCGTATGAATCCTTCCCAGTGTCTCTTAATGAAGGTTTAACAGATTTTACATCCATTGATGCCTGTTGAAGTGAGTAGTGAAATGTATGAAGATTGCCCTTGTATTAAGTTCTTGTGTCAAATCGAGGCAATTAGTTACTACCGCTTTTTCAAAGCGCTCAACTTGAAGACGGCACGACCGTGGACCTACTTGAGAAAGGAATGTACTTGAAATTCAAGCCCTTGCGCGTTGTACATTTTGAACCAACAGCAAGGCGTCAATTCTTCATTATTAGTGGATATGCCAGTCATCATATGGCCCACTCCAACGCTCTCTTTACTCGATACAGTCATCAAAACACGACATTTTTCAGTACCTGCCTTTTTTTCTCCTTCCTGGGCTAACCGATTAATTGATAGCTCCTTCCTGTCGGTTTTAGACACGGCTTCTCGTGGGAGCCCAATCTCTACCTTCGAAGGTGGGCACCCTACAGGACGACGAAGAAAGGGTCTTGGCCCTCTCCTACAGCATGGGCAAGGAACCTCCTTATCTGGGGTGTGAAGTTATCAGGGAGCTGCCAGTTGTAAAAAATTGTATGAATGGATAAACTGTCTGCTCAACTGATGCCGAGGATAGACTTTCATTTAAAGTCGATAACGGTTTGGGCTGAGCTGAAGTGCTGAAATGTAATTGCTTATGTGGGGGAGATTTGGCTGACAGCTCCCGAGCCTCCCCTCGAGTTCATGGCGGATAAACATGAGCTTGGAGCATATAATGTAACCTTTGGCCACGGGGAGGCTTTGTAAAGAGATCTGCTAGCTCGCTTGTAGTGGGGACATGATCAACCTTAATTTTCTTGGCTAGGACTTGCTCACGGACATAAAGATAGTCCACGTTAATATAATTTGTTCTTGCGTAAAACACTGGATTGCGAGCACGGGATATGATTGAAATATTATCAGCATCGTTGAAACTTTGACGTGTAAGTCATTGACTGTGAGAGAGAGTGGCCTCTATTTTTTGGAAGGGTAACAATCAAAGGACTAGCAATTCTCAACTTCATAAGAATAACACGAAGGTTTAAAAGATGAGAACTAATTTATATTATATTATTATAATGCCTTTTAGAATTTAATACACATAAAATATTACCATGATAAAAATTTTGCCCCCTTCTCGCTTTAATGAGTTTTAAACTAAATAAGGCTATGAAATCCATGTGGCTACAAAGTTATACTTATTAAAAAAATTATTATAATGTTTTTATGTTACTTGAATTCTAAAAGACAATATAGGCATAACGTGGCAAAACTCTCCACTCCCCTTCCAACTTTAATTATAGTGTTGATATAGATTAAAGTGAGAATGGGGGTAGAGATTTTTGTGATTGAAAATCTAAATTACTCTTAATCTATGTTATAATTAAAGTTAAAAGGAGGCCAAAAATTTTATCATATAAATATTAAATTACCCTTAATACACCAAAAAATATTATTTATAAACTCTTAATTATGGACCAGGTAAGACTCCAAATCAATAGAATGCAACACTTATATTATGTATGTACACTTCCACTAGGAAGGGAAAATGAATTTAATGGGGAATAAATCTTGAGTCCATATGAGTAGGCTCTAAGGCTGCTAATGAGTCAAGCCACCTTGACAAGCTAAATAGGTTCGGTTCGGTTCGGTTTGAATTTAGCTTAACCCATAGGGGGCCCAACTTGGGTTCGCTTCAAACTCGAAAGTGAGCTAAGCTTAAACAAGGTTAGATTAAATCGAATCAATTAACTTAAAACTTAATTGATTCGACTCAAAATTGACTCAAAGCTTGGATCGATTTATAATAGATCACTTCTTACATATTATACCCATAATATATGAATTTATTAACTTTCACATTTTATGTACCCATTATTCTTATGTTATTTTATAATATATATATATATATATAATATACATTAATGCATGGTATATAATATATTATATAATATAATAATGTAGGTACTACATAATACCCATATTATGTTATTGTATTTCAACAAATATAAATCCTAGTACTAATACAATTAAGCATATAGGTATGATAATTTTTTTATTCTTATTCAACCCTTATTCATCTATATATTATTATTTAATTTTGAAATACTACATTTAATCATCTTAATCATCCTAATCGTAATAAATATAAACATGTAATTCTACTTTCATAATAAACATTCTTAATTCAACCAATCATATTGGTTTAAATTTAGAGATCTAGTGAACTATGTTTAGATTTTGTCTACAAATATATCCATTGAACCAAGTCTAGATTTTTACCCATTAATTTAAAATTTTTACATTTTTTTTGCTTATAAATATATCATGTAAACCAAGTCTAGATTGATCTTATTTTAACCCTAGAGTTTGAAGTGATACTTAAAACTTTAATAAAGTTGAATCGTGGTTGTTATAATCATTTTGCTTTAGTAATATTGATGTGATTCTCTAAATTAATATAATTTTTTATGGGAATATATATTTGGGTTGTAAATGGGATTCAAGCCTAATTAGAATATAGTTTGGAACTCCTATACTATATTTTCAAGTTCGAACTTAAGTTAAGTTTTGAGTTTCTTAGTTGAATTGAGACCAAATTAAGAGTGTAAGTGTTTGATCAAGCTTGAGTTGAGTTTGAGCTAAGTTTTCAAAAATCAACCTCAAGCAAAAAACCCTAATACTCAATTCAACTCAGCTCATTAGCACTCTTAATAGACTCTAATTCTCAACAACTTAGGAGCTCAACAGCCTAGGAGTTTTCCCTTATATGGAGAAAGTCTCTGAATTTATCAACATATGAAAAGGCCCTAGCCCTTTTTCTATTCTACCCTAATTACGACTCACCTCATCTAAGGACTATGTATGAAGGACTAGATTAAAACCCTTAAAAGGCCATAGTTCCAAAGTTGACAAGAAATTAAGTGGCGCACTTAGAAAATGAAATAAACTGAATTAATGTAGCGCTGTGCCTTGCTTCTAGTCACTTTCTTGAAACACTTCATCCGGTCCATGCGTTGGAGATAGGCTTCAGCAATCTGTACCACATCAATTTTAAATGACCCACTTTCTTGAAACACTTCATCCGGTCCATGCGTCGGAGATAGGCTTCAGCAATCTGTACCACATCAATTTTAAATGACCAAGAGACTGCATTTGTGCCTAAAAAGAGGTAGACGGTGGAGACAATTGAAGAGTACGTTATTGTGGAAGCAATCGAAGTGTTTTAGTGGCAAAAGATTCCTGAAATATACATATGGTGGTGTGAAACTTTTAACAGTGTTATTAAGGGAGGGATGCTTCATGAGTTAGCGTAGCAGGTGCCTTCATCAGGCGTACACAAATATTACCTTACAACTTCTCCTTTTGCATAATATTAACATAAGTTACACATGAAAACCATTCATCTACGAAATTAATAACATATATCACTTACACTAATATAAATTAGTGTAGATGCCGACATTTTTAAATATCAACGACACTCATGCTTAGCTGAGCTTATTGTTAACTCTTCCCTTGCAAATACACAAATTATGTTTAAAGCATACCAGTGAGCTTACTGAGCCTGACCTCGGACACTTTCTTCTTCCATGCTAGCTGAATGACTTCTGTCATAAGTGACACACCGAATCCCTGCGAGGACTTTTGAGAGCAACCGACCTGCTCTTCCTCACTTTCAATATGCTAGTTTGGTCATTGGAGTCGATGGGCCAAGATCTCGATGGTATACCTAAAGTTGCATAGCCACTGCTTCGGATCTCCACCACCCCCCTAGTCAATTGAACTTGAAAAGCAACAAACACCCTGCCTAAGCCGAGGAGAATGGGCAATGGGTGGGGCCGTCCCATATAGGAAGAGGTTTTAATTTTTCTATCTGATAATGAGCCTATTATAAACTACTGGCTATTTGAGATTGATAGTATACGTACTAGTATATATTAGTGTAAATGATATTAAGGCTAATATATATTAATATGTATGTCATCTATCTTATAGATGGACTGCTACGTAGTTTATACTGGGCTCATTGTGAGTGAGTATAAAAACTCATCCCAATCACAAGAAACGGAGAATCGAAATGGGCGTGTCAGCTGTGGATGTTTGGGTTGGGTAGAAAGCGCTGTTGGCAAAGAAATTGGTTTGCTTGTAATTGACAATTGTGACATGGTGGTCCATCCATCAGTATCACACACCACTCACTGATGACTTCAAATTTATCCATATCTTCACAAGTGCACGCTGCCGGCCTGCTTGCCTTCTCCTGGTAAAGTGTGGGGGGTTTCAAAGTCTCCACTTAACCCGTGGCATGCAAGCTTCTAACGCACGGATATTCTGGCGTGTCAGCAGGCAGAGATATATGCCCATTTTGCACAACTTTTCTCTTTAGAAAGGGGATGGGCTGCTTGTTTTGTTTGACTCGGACGAAAAGTTCTTACCTGCTCTCAAAGGCACATTTCCACTATAACCTGGAAGTTGGTGTGGCCGGTCACTTATCCAGGGGTGTTGGTTGTTGCTGCTTACGTACCAGTGTGCGTATATGCTCAGGCCTTCCATTTTCTTGTCTTTAGTAGGATCAGCCTTGCCTTATAGAATGGTTTGTAGCTTCTTTGATACCCCGGATTTTCGTTGAGTGATCTACGTACCTGTTATATTCACGTTGAGTGATCAGTAACCGGCTACCGCTCGAGAAGAGGTGAGGTGAGGTGACCTTTTTGTGCTTTTACATATTGTTCGCACGCAATATGATTTTCTTCCCAAATCTTATCAAGTTATTATATAGAGTCCCGTTTATATGAGCCCGGGCTCATATATCTCTATGTGAGCACGGGCTCTATGGGCCGTCGGATTTACATCTGGCGGCCCATATTACTCATGGGTTTATAATACTCATAAAACCCATGAATATTATGAGCCATTGGATGTAAATCCGACGGCCCATAGAGCCCGGGCTCACATAGGCATATATGAGCCCGGGCTCATATAAACTATTTCCTATTATATATGGTTGGCTGATTTTACATTGAACCTGACCAATCCTATACTATGTCTGCACAAATTTTCCTAGCCAAGTTGCTCTCAACTTCATTCCTTCCGGAGCTAGAGCGGGAGGGTGTGCTGGTCTGGTCCCTGTGGGTTTGTTATGAAGGTAGGGCTAAAATGGGTTGATGAGTAAGTAGAACCAGCTTTTTTGGGCCGCAACATATTTGTACCAGAATTTGATTTTTGGGGCCATTCCTTATGGACTATATTAAACATTATCATAGTTCTAAAAAAAACTCGCCCAGCCCGGCGCCCGGCCGGTAAGACTGGGTTCGACTTTACCCGATCAGCTTTCTGGGCAGGACGGTTCTTTGAATTTTATATTCAAGTCAACTTGGAATTTGTCCAATTGAATCAGAATTATATCCGACCCAATCAGGAAAACGGGACCCATCCACCATTCTGTGTTGACGACTGGGTGATCAAATTTAAAAATATTGTCATTAGCAATAAAAACTTTGCAGTACAATTTTGGTACCAAAATATTTGTAAGTTATAGACATCTTTTGGAGTTGGAGTTCAGCATCTTTTTATATGAGTCTAGGCTCATGCGCAACCATAAGCCAAGACATCTTAAACTGATAGTGCGCCGTACTTAAAGGGTAGACAACCCTTAAATAATGTGTACCATTAGATCTCAACCCGAGGGTTCACAATGCCTCCGCTCATATAAAATTTTTCTCTCTCTATATATATATATATGCCACAAAATAAAAATATGTAATCAGATCCTTAATACAATAGTAGATAAAGGAGATATTTTTTGGGAAGATATGCAATCAGATTCTACTGTAGGAGATTTTTTTAGCTAGGTCCACGGAATGAGCACTCTTATGTTAATGTGCGTTAATATTTACACCGTCAAACTTGTTAATCAACTTTTAAATTAAAAATGCATTCTATATGAAATTTTAAAAGTAAATAATTTGTCAATTGTCAACCGTTAATTAACTTGAATCCACAAATGGTTAATAAAGGTCGTTTAGCCAATTGTAAGAGTGGCGATACACGCCACACTAATAGACGATGGAGCCGCTTGTTTAAGTCAATTGAGATAAATTCTTTATTCCTTAATATTTAATTGTAGGATCTAAATGAGAGGACAAAAGGAAAACAAAATGGAGGAGTGGTCAGTGCTTCTTTTGTCCACATCATATGATGATTAATTGATGAAGCCAGGACGATCGAACACCTTATCATTCATTCAAAAGTATACTCTTTTTGTCCTACATTAATAATTTCATTTGACAAAAAAAATATATTTTATTTTAATAGCCCTATTTTATTTAATTTAAGTGGTTGGTATTTAAAAAAAGTATTAAAAGTTTATTTATCTTTCACCATTCAATAAAAACTACAATTTTTCAAAATATAATTATTAATATTCAACTGAAGGAGTATATTTTTAAATTAACTGTATTAATTAAACTCTCCTAGGTACGTGACTAGTGAGAAGATTTCATATTCCTAGGCATGCTTGTGCTTGTTGGCCAATCATCATTTTTTAATGTAATTTTTTTATTATAAACGTTAAAATAGTACTAATGTGTTATACAAATCTCGTCCATTTCACTAACACTTTTGGAGCATCAGATGAATTATATTAACCACCTATATAAGTGAACTCCATTTCAGTAAAAAAGGATGCAACGTGGTGATATAGAACAAGTGTAATATGCAAAAAGAAACTGTTTGAGAGTCTGACCACACAGGTCATTTGTGAGTAGTTTAAACTTTAAAGGCACAAAACTCAAAAGTGATTGGTCATGTTGCCCTGCTAACAAAAAGTAGCTACCTTTGTAACTCCAGTTCCGATACAAGGAACCTATCGACCTCAACTTGACGCTAAAGCATGTACCATTCGAAGAGATTATGATTTCCAAAAACAAATTAATGCGTTGCATGCCGATTCTGGTAAATATTAAGTCAATTCTTAAAGATATTGGTGATGATGAGCAACTGGTGCCAGAAGTGACCAACTCAGTTTTTAGTTTTTTTTGTCAATTCGTGACCAACTTAATTAATGAGCACCTTCTTCTGCTTTCATGGTTAAGCAGGAGAAATGAAGTGTGCCCACAAGTATATACGAGTATATATTAGTAGGAGCAATGGAGGAAAATGACTGATGAAGAACCCGTAACTTTTTAGTTTGGCATAATTCTCACTTTAATAGCTAATTAGTCGATTCATTTTTTTCCACTTTAAAGTATCTACTTAGTTTCACTCATATCAGTAGCCACTAGTGTGCATATTAATGTAATCAGAAGCGAATAACAAGTAGGTAGCTAGTTTGTAACCGGCGCTAAGAGTGGAAGGAAAGTGACCAGGATGGGATGAACATAAGTTTGAACGACCGCCCATGAGAATTGCTTATTCCCCTCAACTTTTGGCTCAAAACTATATATGCAGACTCCACATTCTCAAAAAGGCGTCGCTGAATGGAAATGGTCGGTTACAGCCACTAACATATAGTAAGGTTCAGGAGAACCGGCCAGTGGCGAGCTCTTGCTATAAAATGTCTCCAGCATTGCTGATTTCGGCATCCGTTTTTCCAGACCCTATTCAGTTCTAATGATTCTAACTATTTGGCAAGGATCGCCAAGTCTAGACTATTCACCCAGTTCCTAGGTGGGATTGGTCTAGTTTTTGATAGTGACTAAGCCCATCAAAATCCGGCTTCGTTCATTCCACTTGAATGCAAGACTACTCCGATTTGAAAGGAACCCGTCCTTTACGACCGTATAAGAAAGAGAGTTCAGCAGAAGCTCCATCAACTCTCTTGAGCCATTAGACAATTCTCTGAGTCGATCAATCGCCATGGAAGGAAGGCTCCATGTATTAAGGATATCCATTGTTTGCTTCTTCACAGTCATTTGTTTTTTCATGCCACCTTCTGCACAAGCAAGAGTCCACAATCACACAAAACAGAAGCATCACCATGGCCACCATCTCATCTCAATGCCACCAACTGCATCACCTCCTAGCCTCCCGCCGGAGCCTCCTGGTGGAAGTCCCGTCGATCACTACTCGTACAACTCGAGCTTGGTGTTCGACGTAACATCGTTTGGTGCTGTGGGCGACTCGGTAACGGATGATACGCAAGCGTTTAAACTTGCCTGGGACAAAGCTCGGGTAGTTGAATCGGCCATTCTTCTTGTTCCCAGTGGCTACTCCTACATGATTCAGTCAACGATCTTCACCGGCCCATGTCAAAATGGTTTCACGTTTCAGGTGAATTCAGTGCAGTTTTTTCTGCAAATGATTGAAGTACATTTTAGTACTAAGGTAACCATGAAGCTAACATCTACGGATTTTGACTTCGCGTTTTGTTGTGCCTGTAACAGATTGACGGGACTATAATGCCGCCTGATGGGCCGGACTCGTGGCCGCAGAGCAACAACCGGCGCCAGTGGTTGGTGTTCTACAGAGCTGATGGGATGACACTTCAAGGTGGTGGACTCATTGATGGAAGAGGGGAGAAGTGGTGGAATCTCCCCTGCAAACCTCACAGGGTAACCTTTTTTATTAATTAATTAATTAATAGGTACCCAGTCAGAGTCTCCATTTTGTCTCTTGACAACTTTGCAACTAACAACAGATCACACCGATTATGTTATGTGGTGTAGGGAATCAGTGGAACGACAGTGCCTGGACCATGTGATAGCCCAGTGGTAAGTTTATATACATGCTTATATAATCAGGGGTCCATGATCTCTGAGTTAGTATTGAGGAGTTTCTCGTCATTCTCTGCTGTCAGGCACTGAGGTTCTTTTTGAGCACAAACGTGACTGTTCGAGGACTCAAGATCAAGAACAGCCCACAGTTCCACTTCAGATTCGATAGTTGCAGAAATATTATCGTTGACAGCATTCATGTAAATTCACCGGCGTTGAGCCCCAACACGGATGGGATCCATGTAGAGAACACTGACACTGTAGGGATATATAATTCGGTCATCGCTAATGGTATGTGATTTCTATAGACATCAAGCTCTCCCAAATCTTAGTCTCTCTTTAATCTCCTCAAATTTACGTTTCTTTATGCCGTTTGCACTTTCTCTGTAATCAAAGGTGATGACTGTGTTTCAATTGGCGCTGGTACTTCCAATGTGGACATAAAGAATATTACGTGCGGACCCAGCCATGGGATCAGGTACACCACACATGAGACTTGTTTCTCTGTTTCCTTATTCACGTGTTTTTTTTGGTGGGGCAATGTACTTTGTGTTTTTTTACCCCTGTTGTGTATGTGTTTGGTTCTAGATATATATACTAGATAGCAGTCTTAGAAATTAAGCCAATTATCATCCTCCACTTATTGCAGCATTGGGAGCTTAGGCAATCACAACTCCCGGGCGTGTGTGTGGAACATAACTGTCAGCGAAACCACCATAAAACACTCGGATAACGGGGTGCGGATCAAGACATGGCAAGGTGGGTCTGGTGCGGTTAGAGGGGTAACATTCCAGGATATACATATGGACACCGTGAGGAACCCCATAATTATAGACCAGTACTACTGCCTCACCAAGGAATGTAGCAACCAAACATCCGCAGTGTATGTCTCAGATATCTCCTATGTCAACATTAAAGGTACCTACGACATTAGGAGCCCTCCCATGCACTTTGGCTGCAGTGATTCAGTTCCCTGCACCAATCTGACCTTGTCGGAGGTTGATCTTCTTCCAGCCCAAGGGGATGTTGTCTTGGACCCCTTCTGCTGGAACGCATACGGGGATTCGCAGACGCTCACCATCCCGCCTGTCTCTTGCCTGTTGGAGGGCTTACCAAGGTCCATCATGGAGGCCGATGTGGACAGATGCTGACTTCTTACTTAGATAGCATACGTACGACATATTTATGTGTAAAGATGGTTGCATACCAATAGCTAATGTGCCAAATTAGAAGTCGCTCATAAGAAGAAAGGGTTATTAATCTATCATTGTAGTGGCTCTTAATCTATCCTCTTTATTTTTCTCACTTAAGAATGAGGAGCAAACTCATCATCTTTATATTACAGAATATGTTATTGGGACATGCTTTGTGCGTTATACAGTCTGCATAACACTGGCTTTTCACTGTATTAAAATGAGTTGCTATATATAATCATTAATCAAACGAATTTATATATGGAACGTATTTACAATGTTACGGCCTTACGTACGGGGGGGGGGATACCTAGCTACATTTAATACTATTAAATTTTCCTTACTAGCTAGCAATTCGCAAATGAAAGAATGTTATGGACAAAGGCATGATACCTTGGCATGCATTGCAGATATTAGTGATAGAATGTTTTTTTAACATTGGGTGACCACAAGGTAAGGCAGTCGTTCCATGGGGACCTCGCTCTCGTGAAGGTACACGATCGATTGAGCCAACCATATTCCTACACACCAGCCCCAGTTGGGCAGGCACCTCCTTTGCCGCTGGTGATCCAGTACATGGAAACCTGCTGCTATCGATCGGATCCGATAGATAAATTCTGAAACTGGTCCCCTCTGCCTCCATATGATCACCTAAATTCGGCCTCACTTGATATATCTGGGGAAAGGAGGGGTGTTTACTTATCGAGTGTATAGAATGCCCACCTCGATCGTTTGATGAAGGGATGGCCAGCCGGATCAAGGAGATCATCTATCAAAGTACAAGCATATACGATATTCTGCCGTCGCAACTATGCAACTCTGATCTTTTAGCCTTTGTTTTCCCGGCGAAACGAACAAAGTCCATCATTCATATAAAGATTCTAATGAATCAAAAAAGAAAGGTGGTCTTTTCTTTAATTTTGGTTTTTAGCAATCGAGGGAGCTCACCTATGGATACGGCCGGGTTTAAAAAATGGACAGTCAAATTAGCTTTTGTGTGTGTAGTTGGGGCTTTGGCCGCTGCTACAGCTTCCCTATTTCTCTCTCCACGCGTGCTCATGTTGCTGTAGCTAGGCATACAAGTATTTCTCTGGAAAACGGAGGTGTCGGTGCACGAGCTATAACTCCAAAAGCGACCACCATATACCGCTTTTCCTCTCTCTTTACACACACACCACCTAGAAGTTGCTTCTCTCGGAGTCGGAGCTTAAACAAATTTGTGTGCTTGCATGGTAGGTTTATGCAATATACTCGTATGTGTATATAAAGATGGGACGCTTCACCTTTTTCTTTGTTTTTACTTTTTGTGCGGAGGCCTGATAAAGGACTGCAATGACGCATGTACTGGCTAATCTCCTTTCCCCTTTGCAACCCACTTATGTAGCCACGTGATGGCCGATATAACCCCATTGAATATGACCGAATATCCTTGCAGGTGGAAGACTCTTCCCGCCTCTTGGGCGGTCTATAAGACGAGTACTACTGGTTTTATATGCACCACTTAAAATCTTATGTAGAATGGCGTACCAACGGAAAATTAAGGTGTTAATATGAGCCTTAAATGTGGCGCTTTTGAGAATAAAATTAAATTTTAATCAACTATCTTTATACATGTATATGATAGGTTATTTACATAATTAATAATTATGATTAAAAAGTTATTAATTAAATTAAATTGAATAGAAAAGTGATACATACTAACCTTTAAGGTAGATGAGCCTTAGGATGCTTTGATTCTTTAGTCTAACACATGCTTAATTAATTAAATATTAATTTAATTAAAGTAAAAGAGGATTACCTTGATTATATGTAAAACTCTCTAAAATTTCTTACTTTTAATTATGGAATCCTCTTTATAGAGTGTTTTAACCTTTGCCTTAAAGCCTCTTTTGTGATGCTACAATCCCTGAATAAATGGCCAAAAAAGAAGGTCGACAAGGGAGAGAGAAATGGTGGCATTAAGCCCTTCTTCTTCTTCTTTTGTGCACCATGTAAGGGGAGAGGGAAGAGGGAGGGGGCGTAATAGGGAGAGAGGGGAGGAGAAAGGGGGGACGTCCCTCTTCAATTAGGACTCTCTTCTCTCTTGTGTTCTATTTATACTATCCTCTTAATATCACCCTACATAAGCTTTTTAGAATAGGCATCTAATCTAAATTTCACTGGATTAACCTAGAGGTTCTGACACAATGAGAGTGAGCTTTATTTCTCATAATTCATGGAGGCTTGGGCCCTTCAACATAACCAAGTTTGCGATCAGGTTGATACTAATTCAAGAATCAGGCCCTGTAAAGTAAATATATACATCTTAGTCACATGTCTAATATGCGTATATAATAGATATAAGTCTCAAAAGAATGTATTATGATAATTTACGTGGGGTTGACACAAGTTCCCCCACTATCTTTAGACCTTGTAGTTTGTATCGACTCACCCAAATCGCGAATAGAAGTAGATTATGTGGGCCTAAGTCCATACCATAGTCCAACATTTTGTGCATGCTTGCTTGATTGAAACGAGACATGAACTATCTTCCTTCATCTTATCTAGTCGGAAAAGGTCATTTGTTTGGAGGTTAGAAATCGATTACATCATCATGACATGAAGACCTACTTGCCTTTTTTATAATACCTCACAAGCAGGTTAACCCACAGGTACCGTCCTACATATTTTACATGATGTAAGTTTGGATTGTTGGCGTTCTTAGTTAATTTTTACTATAACTAGGTGAAACGACATCTACTCCGATCTATCATGTTTAGTAGTTTAGGGATATCATACATGTTCACCTCTTTGAAATGAGTGGCAGTGGCGGGTTGTGTACGTAGTGTGTTGTGGCTGGGCTCAAAAGAAGGGAATCAAGCGTGCCAAGTAGAAGGTCTACTTGAGTACTGTTTCTATTTGGTACGCCACTAATCTGTTCAACGAAACTAAGAGTTGTTTGGGTGGTGTTTTGGAGTACAAATCAATCTCTCTTTTGGAATGCAATATGTCATATTAAGGAGGAAAACTGATTTCTCCTCTAATTATTTCCTCAAAAAAGTTGGTGGGAAAGTGTCTTCTCTAAACTTTAATGCCTCCTATAAATAGCCCCTAAATATGGGCAAAAAACTGGGAGTGCCAAAAGTTACAATATAAAAGGGCTGAGGGCATACCACATACTAGTGCCATTAGGAAAGAGAGAGAAAAGAGATCCTTTCGGACAAGACACCTTTCATTCTAAATTCTACATTCGGTTGGGTAAATAGCTCTTGATTTCTTCTAATTTTCGTTAATAGGCCATTAGTACATTTAGAATGTGTCTTCATCATTTTCACGGGAATGTTTGTGTATTGAAGAATTACAATTCATGCAACAAATTTCAAAAATAAAGAAAAAACCATGCTAAATTGCAAGATGGTTTTTGTTAAATTTTATAAGAGTGGTTGATCAGCCTCAGAGACTATCAATCAAGTCACATAAAATTTTTAAGTCAATTTATTGACCAATCGATATGGGAACCAATTGATTGGGACATAAAAATGATTTAATAGTCGTTTTATTGATCAATTGATTTGGGAGTCAATGGATCAATTTGCATAAACCTTAAAACGATTAGATTACAGTCAATTGATTGATCAATCAACCTTCATGGCAATCAATCGGTTTGACAATTAATTTTAATTAATTTTAGTTTTATTTTGGGTTTTAAATGAATCTTGTGATAGGAGAATTTGTCCAAAACCCAAAATAAATTGTCGGGTCTTAAATGGGCTGAGCATGTAATTTATTTTTTACTTGGTTATTCTAGTATTTTATACCTTTTCATTGTACGGTCAAAAATAGAAAAAATAAATTATAAATAGATGAGCACTTTTGGTGTCATTTGAGAGCATCATTATGTTGACACACGTCCAATACTATGATAATCTTACAAAAGTTATTAACTGAGTATCAAATAAAGCATAAATCCAATAGTAAGTAGAATTTCAAGAAAATATTTTTTTAATCTTCTCCACCTTGACATCCATATAATCCACCAAAATAGATGACGAAAAAATTTAAAAAAATGAATTATAACATTGAACATAGAATGAGACTTTTAGAAAGGGACGACAAGTGAAATCCTTATTAAGAAGGCAGCACTGAATACACGGACTGAAAATGGAGAACGGCTTGATACGAAAAGTCGTGAAAACGTAAAATATTTTAAGTTTTTTCATTAGTAAAATAGGTTTGGGGGTTGGGTTATGGTAGTAAATTTTGTAACCTTGACACTATTTTAGAACAAATAAATTTTTTATACCTTATCCCTAACCTAGCCCGTTGCGGGTTAGGCGGGTAAGGTATGTAGGTTGGGTCAACTTTTCCTAGCCCTTAATTATGAGGCTTTTCCTTCGTTTCATTAGACAGGAAAAGGGGCTAAATAACGGGTGAATATCGGATCAAAACGCTCGAGAAGAGAAGCCAAATACGTAATCGCATAAGTTTAGAAAATCTAGCAACAACAATGTCCAATTATCGTCCTACCTCTTCGCATCAAATCTCCGATAATAACAAGCGATTTGTATTTAGTTTATCCACACATACGCACAAAAGACTCGAAGTCGTCATTCCATCCATAAACCAGAGTACAACATGTACAAAGTGGCTCTGATTGAATTAGGCGGCTTAAATCATGAATAGCAAATGGACATCATAACTCACTGCACTGCATAATAAATTACCAGTTTCCACTGAAAAGACACTTCGCAGCATATTGGAGATATTCCTTAACTGCTAATACAAAGACGCAAGTACCCCTAAAAGTGAAGCAGCAAATTGCATCTGTGTCTCCTCATCAATCGTCAAGAAGAGTGGAACATGTACAAAGAGAGACTTGATTCCGTTTTGCTCTGCAAATCTGAGAGAATGGTAGTATACATAATTGCATACGAATCGACCTGCATCATCAGACAGCATCACATCGTATCCCATCTTTATCATAGCCTTTGTTATCTCATTGACAGGAAGAGAAGTCTGTGAAAAATGCATTTGACAAATAAAGTAACAAGATTAGTAAGACAACTAAAAACTGTCAATCATCATACCCCCTCTATCCCACATTAATAGCTCCATTTAGTCAAATGGAGCTAGCTATTAATGTGGGATGGAGGGAGTATTCATATGACAACAATAATTTCTCAGTACATATATATGAAATCCAAAGGCAAGAATAATCGAGTATGGTAAAAGATGAGGAGAAAAAACAGACACGAACTGGAGATTGTACCAGCACCAATACATCAAACTTGGAAAGTAATTAATTTAAGAGAACATCCAAACTGTTATATGTAAACAATACAATAACTTCGGTAGAGTGGGGGACATCTTCAGCATTCCAAAGATAAAATCCCATCAAGCACTTGGATGGCAGAGAGGTAAACAATGAGGTACTTTGGACATCCATATCTCACATCCTAAGCCACGCTGGATGAACCTTCCATTCTGGACAAACTTGACTGCTTCAGCTAATTTTTCCTATCTGGGTATATTCTTTGATAAGCTTGCCGCAAGATAACCAACCATATTCCGAAGAAAAATCAATCCATATGGGAACGTGAAGAAGTTCAAGTCCCAGTGCCAATGCCAATTTTATGATATGGAAGGAATAAAGCTCACGGAAAACGAAAAAAGGAAACTTATGGGTCCTCCAACCCAGTCATCCACTATTTTCTCCACCCAGGCCTGATTTGCGAGTTTTCCCAGTTATATATAAAAGGCAGATGGACAAGTGACTAAGACAGGAGAAGCTGGAAGGAGAACAAGGGCGGATGACCTGTAGCATCACTTGATAAATTAATCCCTAATGAACTTTGGCATTTTAGTATCTACGACATAATTGTCAGTTCAAACACTATAGACTCTTCATAGTTAATAACAAAGAATTTGACCATTAAGAAAATTTAACCTAGCAACAGAGAATAATTGTGTTTGATGACTCTGTAGGTAGCATCTAGGAATCTGAGATATGTCCATTCATAGATGTTTTCTAGGGATCACAAGACCTTTTTTCTTTAAGCTCACTGAAACTAGTGCACAATTATAAACGAACTGAAGGAAGTAAGTGACATTTTCATAACAATTTATAAAAGGAAAGAGATCAAGAAAGCAGTAACCTCTCGAGTTCGGGAGATGGATCCATCAGAAGACATTATAGGGACTTTCTGCCAAAAGCAAGAAAAAAGTTCAGTAGTTTTACCAATAAGAGATAATATATTTAACTGTGGTTACCCTTTTTCCCGTAAGAAAATGTTCCTTTAGAAAAAGAAATATACTGAACATAAGAAAGTGTAGAGCAGAAATAAAGCTGATGAGTATGATGTTAATACCTGAGGCTTCCATCCCAACTCATCGGGACAGCGGAACGTAGCTTCATTAACTGCTTGGTGCTCAATTGCAAACCTAGTGGCTCCACTATTAACGCCAAAATGAAGCTGCATAGATACTTATAAGGGAGAGAAGGGAAAAGACATTCATAAACACTAACTTATATCAGCAGTCTCAGAATGCATATCCTCAAACAAATTTAAAGCCATTAAGCTATTACTCCTTCCGTCCAAATTAAATAGTTCTTATCAGAAACGAAAGTGATCTAAAAGTAGTTCATTTTAATTTTCTAATCAGGACTATTAAGTGAGATGCAGTATATGATTCTGAAGATCCCAACCAAAGTCAGGCACTCTGCAGCTTGAAACTGACATTTCTGTCTCCATGGTATGTGTAATTAAGTAAAAAATTCACTACTCCCTCCATCCCAATTTAATAGTCTCATTTCAACCAAAGAAAAATCCCATATTAATAGTCCTACTTGGTGTTACCTCCTCATAGTAATTAATGGATCGACTAAAAAGAGTTAGTGGATAGTGCAAAAAGGTTAGTAAATTGGCTTCCTTAAATATCACTTTTTTTCAAATATGGACAATCAATATGGAATGGAGGTAGTAGTCTACGCCCTCTGAAGAAAATCTCTTGGTTTTTTGTTCTCATGCGAACACACCCTCCATCCCATTCTAATAGTCTCACATACTATTTCTAGTTTTCTTTCTCATAGTAATTAGTGGGTGGAGTAAAAAGGGTTCGTGGATGAAGTAAAAAGGTTAATGAATTTAGTTTATTAAAATTCCTGTCCCAAATCTCCATTTAACAAAAAAATTATTTAATATTAATAGCTCTATTTTGTTCAATTTAAGTGATGGGGTCCCTCTCTTATGTATAAGTTTCCCCATTAAATAAAAATTATTATTTTTCTAAATATTTTTATTAATACGGGATTAAGGGAGTACATTTTTAAAAATTAAACTATTGATATAGAACTGGAGAAATGATTAGGTATGCATAATGTACTCGAAAATTGTGCTCATTAGCAATGGGTGATGGACAAGTACAACTCCTGAGCCCAAAATGAAAATGACACACACGTGTCCATCACCCATTGGTGATGAGCACGATTTTCACATACGCTTTGCGTTCCTGATAATGACAGCCGGTGTACAAAATTAGCCACAGAAACAAATTTCCAGCTGCCATTATAAATTTATAATTTGTATCGCCAATGACAATTAGCTTAGCAGAAATTCTGCTAATTTGGCCATTATTTTTAGGAGCAAAATAATTAATTTACCAAAACAATTCGCCCAGAACTGGAAGATCTGGAACTGAGTCCCGATTCAAAAACTTGATGAAGTGGTGCGAGGGCCCCTAGTCCTGCTGTTTCGAGAACAGTGAAGTTTCCCAAAACGAGACCTTTCGGCAACCCCTTTTTCAGCATGAATTCCTTCAGGTTACCGACTATAGTCTCAGTAGGATTTTCAGCAACTCCATGGAATTTCTTGAAGCCGGTAACATGTATTGTCACTGCCAAAAGACCCTCCGATCCCATTTATAAACGATCAAAAGGCGAGAAGCTAGAATTTCCAACTAGCAATAAATGTCCTGCTACCTGGTTCAAAATGGTTTTGAATAGAGAATCCCTGAATAAGCTAGCACTCTTATCTCAATTAAAGCAATTAAGTTACCAACCAAGCACAAACCAACGACAACAAAAATTATAAAATCATAGAGCGAGTATCTAGCTTATGATCAGACAACTAAAATGGCAACTAGACTGCACATGAATCTGACCCCATTCACGAACACAACTTTATGAAGTCATTAATGCTCCCGACCTCTCTCTACTAGTTGAAATTAGGCGAAACAGGCCATAAATTAGAAAGTTCAACGCCTCAAACATCATCATTTTCAGATTCTAAACAACGGAGAAAGAACAGGAGAAAGGAGAACGTAATCTTAAGTGAAGAAATGCAAAGCAGACAGATGATCGAAATTTTTTTCTTACTTTCCTCCACTGACTCCCTGTAATAATTGACGCGTCGACGACGATGATATGATGGAGAGAGAGAGAGAGAGGAAGGAGAAAGGGTGGTCGGCCGGTTAATCATGAATACTTCGGAGTCAAATACTAATACTAATAAACAGCAGATAAAAAAGGGGGTGAAGTGACGATACTGTTCATTCATCGTTGACTCCGAGAGCCCTGGTTCATGAGTATCAGTGTGACCCGAGTAGGCCGTCGGATATATATATTTTAGAATGAGTTTATATATACCCCACTAATCTCTTCTGTACCTTATTTTATTTATTGGGGTACTAAAAAGATTATTAAGGTACATATAGACTTATTTTATATTTTAAGAATTTTTTATGAGGGGTTGAAATTTATGTACATATTAGTATATGTTAATATAAGTTATATACATATTAATGTGTATTAATATGTGCATCAAGAAAGAAAAACTCTTCTCTTAACAACAGTTGTGTATCATTATATTGAAATTTGATGGCTTATAATGTTCTTATTCCCCACCCGACACACGTGAATATGAGCTCACGTTACGTTTTCTTATTTATTACTCCACCTAAATTTATATCCAACCTTAGTGTTTGTGTACTAAATTTCTGGAAGATTATGTTGATTTTGTTCCAATTCTAGTTCGAATTTTAATAATTATGTTTGTGTAGAAAAGGTGGGCATAATTAAAAGTTTTGCCTAAAAGTTGATTCTCAACCATTTAGAATGAGAATCAGCCGAAATCACTAAATTACCTCATGAGGTAATTTTGTCGATTTCATCTCCCAGCCCCCTTTTGAAAATTACAAATTATGTTATTTTTAAACAGTTACCTCTCATATCGATTTAATTCTAAAAAAATATGCTAAATAAGTGGGCCCACTTTAAAAGTTCAAAATTATCTATCCTTGTGGGATATTGTTTGATAGAGCTCGAATTTAGGAGCATAATAGTACCAACAACATGCATATTTGAGTGAGAAAGAGAGTTATATTAGTTTAAAGTTGTAAATTTTGGTTTGATGTGACATTTAAATTTATTCTAAAAAATTTTATTACCAACCATAATTCACATTCATCGGTGAATTTTTAGAATTAATTTTAACAAATTCCACTTCCCAAAAAAGCCAAGAGTGGGGTGAGTATATCAAATCCTCCCGCATGTATTCTCGCAATTTGGATTTTTAAAACCCTTTTTAATTAAAGGACAAACGATAAATTACGATCATTTTTTTCTTTAAATCAATCAACTAAAATATTCAGCTCGTGTTAATTGGGGTTCACAAATACGAATATTAAAACATATGATATTATTACACGTGTCAAAATTCAATAAATATCAGATTAACCCTCTAAGTACAAGTCTATTATCTATTTAAAAATAAATAACCAAGTAAAGTTAGCTCTCATGCGAGTAATTATAATTACTTACAAGATTGCAAAAGTAAGAAACTAGATCCCACTAGTGCATATATCATCCTTAAACACCCACCAACGTCACGATCTCGTAATGTCTCCATCTAAAGAACCTGCAAGCAAACAATACCAAACATGTAAGGACCCTCATCTTTAAACCGGGTTTTGATTTTCTTTAATTATGGGTTATCGTGAGATCAACGCGTTTTCTGATCTTATTCGGTGATTTCGTAAAATAAATAGTGTTTGTGATGGTTTTAACCAAAATTAACTTCAACATTAGTGGTTTTAAGTGATTTTAGACCAAATGTGAATTTTTGGGATTTTTCAGAATTTTTACTATTTTCTCAAAAATTAGGGTTTTGGCGGGACCCCTGTGGGCCCCACCATCGAAAATTTTATTTTTGGGTCAAATGAACCTAAACATATACTTAAGGTCACACAAAAATTTTCAGAATTTTATTAGGCTTAATTTGTGCTTAAATTTGCAAAATAACCACTTTTAGCCTACTTTTTCTATTTACACCCCAAAACTTACCTATGCATACCCCAACCCTTACTATAAAAGGGCAAACCTGAGCCATTTCCATTTTTGGGAATAGGCTAAGGAAGGAGGGCTGGCCTAATCCCCACTTAGGCCCGAATTAGAAGCCGATTAAGGTAAGCTTACTCTAATTAAGCACTATCCATGACTTTCTTCTTAATTTCTTCCAAATATACTATTTTCCCCTTGATTCAATTCGTTTTTGACCATCAAAAGCTACTAATTTGTATTTTACTACAAACCCTAACATTCAAAATTCGATTTTTACTACCAACAAGCCCTAGATCTAAGATTTAATTAGGGATTTCTTGGGTAAATCGATTTCTATTAGAGTTTAATTCAAACTCATTGTTTTTTCAAGGATTTCAAGAAGGGTGACTCTTCAATCTGAGCTTAATCAAGTGCTGAGGTATTGGGTCTTCAAAATCTCTGTTTGTCCATGGTAAAACTCTTCATTTTTGGCTTATTTCGAAATGGTTTGCTTGATTTGGTGTGTTAATGGTAAAATTAGAAAATGGAATTATTTAATCCCGATTTCTTAGGGTTTTGCATTATTATGGTTTGGTTTGATATTCTGGAAGTCAAGGAGGACTTTTGATGATGATTAGGGTGTTAGATGTGGATTTGAAGTGTTATCTATGGTGTTTCGGTTTGGATTTGCGAAAGGAAGAAGATGATTGTTCTGCCGTGTTGGCGATCGATCGGCTGAACTGTAAATTTCAAATTTTTGCGTGTAACTAATCGAACGGCCTGAAGGGCTATCGATCGGCTACACAGGAGATTGTATGTTGTGCATATGATGCCTATTTTGATGATTCCACTTTAGCTTGCCAATTTTATATGAATGTGGAGTATTTTAAGCTATGTTAGGCTACTGAAAATGCATGTTTTTGAGTTTATGGAGTTGAGATATATGCTTAGAGATGGTGGAATGACTTATGTTTTGTGGCATGATGTTGGAATCGTTATCTTGAAATTATGAATGGTTGTTTCCTAAGCATATTTTCAGTAGGACTACAATCATTGTTGGACTAATTTGTCATGGTAGATTGTGGTTAATGGTGTGTGAATGTTGGTGAATGCCATGACTCAATGATGAAATGAGTGATGTTATATGTATTTAGCCTTTGTGGTTGAGTTTTGAATCCAGCTATGATTTCAACGAATTCTTCTTATATGATTTCCGCTGGAATTCATGTTTGGATAGAAATTCACATGTGTAGTGTGGTAGTGAGTTGATTTTCAAGCATGTTGATATGCATTATATGAAATGCTTCTACTAGTTACACACACACATGTGAGAGTTAAATGATGATGTTGAAGCTTGATATTGTGATTATGAATGATGCATTAAGGGCTGATGAGAGCACTTATCATGGATTAGGATTCATGTATGCTTTGCCCACGCATGTACCATGCTGCACGCATCATGAAAATGAATTTCCAATTGAGGCTTCATCGTGATTAATCGAATTTGACCGATTGGATGCAATGTGATGGAATTGTGTGCCGGGTTTATCGGTCGTGGATTAATCGCAAGTTGATTGGTCCGAAAGGACATATTTTGATTTGAAGTTCCTGTGTGGAACGATTTGAAGTTCCTGTGTGGAACGAGTGCACTCCCCGGGTTGAGTCTTGTTAAATGGAATGATGTGGGGACGAGTTGTGTACTTGTCTTGCGGATCGTGAGAATGTTATTATGAGTGTCATCTGGACCCTGAGAATCCAGTGTGGTATGCCATGTGCACCCCACTACCACGTGTTCTAGGGTTCTCTGTGTGAGAACTCGGGCTCTTCCCTCCGCAGGAGATGTCCCTGGGCGAACACCCCTGCTCTAGATTCTCTGTGTGAGAATGGGACATCCTTGGCCAGGATCGTCCAAGGCGAGCAGTATTAGGGATTGACAACCCCGATCTTTCTTGAATTCTTGTGTAGAATTTTGGACCATGACACGCCTTCGTGGCCTTGTCCATGCTCCCGTCTGTGTGACATTAATGTGTGATTACTCCTTAATGAAGGTTGATTTTGATGTTATGCATGTGGAATATGTATGTTAGAGGTACATCCATGCAGGTTGTTTGTGATGATATAATGCATGTGGAATATGTATGTTAGAGATACATCCATGCAGGTTGATTGTGATGATATAATGCATGTGGGAATATGTATGTTAGAGATACATCCATGCAGGTCGTGATGATATTATGCATGTGAGAATATGTATGTTAGAGATACATCCATGCATGTTGATTTTGATGTTATGCATGTGGAATATGTATGTTAGAGATACGTCCATGCAGGTTGATTGTGATGATATAATGCATGTGGGAATATGTATGTTAGAGATACATCCATGCAGGTTGTGATGATATTATGCATGTGGGAATATGTATGTTAGAGATACATCCATGCAAGTTGATTATGCACTGTGATGCAGTCTTAAGTGATGTAAATATGTGATCAGAAAATGATGCACCTTGTACATCGTTGATTTGAAAGATTATATCGCCATGCTATCGTATTTTCGATGTTGTCAGTGATATTAAAACCATTGCTGAGTTTGTTAAACTCACCCCTCTTTTTGGTGTTTTAATTTGGGGCTACGTGGTGCGACACGCAGACGGACAGGATTGCCTCTTTGAGGAAAGGTCAGAGATAGCTTGGGTGTGATGATGGAGATCGTTGTGTGACTTCCCTTCATTTGTTTCATGCTTTATGTTAGAACCTCTGTGTAGGGTTCTTGTTTTGGATTTATGTCATATTTTACAATTGTGATGCTTATGACTTATTTTGAGCCGGTGTGGGCTTTACTTAACTAAGCTTGTGGGTTTGAGATTATTGTTTACTTTGTGATAAGCAACACTTTTTCCTTTCCTTTTATTTACTCTTGCTCAAAGGATTGTGCGCACTCCGTGTTTCTGTTAATCACCCGTGGTTAGGGTTAAGTCTTCCACTAGATCATTTCTCAATTTTCACTTTGTCGCCCCTGCGCGCTTGACCGGCCCCTGGACCGGGTTCGGCTCGGGTCGGGCATCGCCAAGGCGTGACAAAACATGCAACAAAACATCTCCTCCCTTTGGAGGAGCATTTTAAAAGAACAAGAGTAAATTTTAATATTTTTCGGATCAGGACAACATCATCCGATGTTAGTTGCCTACATACTCATCAGACAACATCTCCAATGTTTCCAACAAGATCGGATCCAGACGTAGTTCTGCTTAAAACTACACTATACTAAGAAGTATAACATCACACATACAATGCTTAAGTATTTTAAAACAACCTACATTTTATGCAAGTCCTTTAATCATTCTACTTGTTCTAATTAAACAAATAATATCAAACAATGTTAGTAGTTATCTTTTGAACTATTGTTCGATAATTAATATCCCCGTCTAATCACACCCTGGAATCCACCATGCCCCTGAAATCTACCAGGAAGTACCATCTTAGCCCACAAAAGACCTGATTGGAGTGGAAGAGCATGACCCACAACTGCACCTAGACAGAAGTGGAAGGGCATGGCCCACAACCAAGTAGGATGTCAGCTAATCCAAATGTGTGTACACTAAAATATCCTCAATAGATATGTGGTGAGCCTAGCTCACGCAGAGCTCCCTCCAATGGAGAAGTGCAACTACATGGTCAAATCAGCAGCTCCTCAATAGAGCTAAAATTCAGGAAATTATTTTGAACTCTATCTTACTCATTATTAAGCCATGATTTCGAATGACTATCCCAAACCCTATTAGACCCTTTTAGTCTAGGGTTTAAAACTCGAAACTGTCATCGGTTCATGAACTAAAACAAATAGTTAGGTCAAAGGCTTTGTTCACACTATGAACTAGTCTCAGACCCCTCTTAGGTATTTCAGTATTTATCTTGATTAGGTGTTCTCACACAATCCAAAGTTATCTACCCCATCAATTAATCTTTCAATAATCTTAAGTTAGTGATAAGTTACTATCACAACATCAATAACAAATATGAAAACAATAAACAACATAAACAATCAAAACCACACAGGTCCAAGTAGATCATAATATCAATAACCAAATTCAATAATGATATTAGAATTGTTCGAGCTCTCGTGCCCTAACCCTCCTTAGGTTAATTGATTAAACTAATAAAAACTAGTCATAATTCACTTAAGAGCATTAAGGTAATTATTTTACCTAGGACAAGGACCCCTCTGTTCTCATGAAAGTCTTTAATTATTCAAGAGATTTTTGTATCATATTAGCCCGTCAATTTCATTCACTCGAATGCAAGCCGATTCACTCATGAGGGTATTTTTATCTTTTTGTTCAGGGCTTCCCTAAACCCTAATGGGTTCAAAACTGATTGCAGGGGTACATCATGACGTTATGAACCCGAGGTACTTTTTTTACCATTTAATGGGGTCATAAACCCCTTAAACCGACCCTGGTTCAATTAATCATTTTATCATTAACCCTAGGGATAAAATAGTCAAATATATACTTTTTGGGATTTTTTCCTAGCTTGTGGCCTGGTCCAAATTTAGGTTACACACTAACATCTTAATGATATTTTTCTCAATTTTTGAATCCACTCATAGGCTCCTAAACCGAAGCCCCTAAGTTTGGTCATTAAATATTATTCTATACTTTAACTCACAAGGGTAAATTGGTCATTTTAAAGTATTTGGGATTTTTAATCAATATAAAACTTGGTTAGGACTCTCTTCATACGTTCATGGTCATTCATAATTTTTTTTGAAATTTTCTGACTACTCTAACTTACTAAACTAGACATGGTTCAACTAGAGTAATAATTTTTTTTAAGGAGCCAGACCGAACCAGATCGGGTTACCCAACCCAGTCAGGGGTGCAATGACCTGCATCACAGGTCGTCTTCCCTGCAACCGGCTAGAGGCCTCTGGTAGAGCCACCACCCACCGCCACAATAGGGCAAGGGCTGGCCCTCATCGGATCGTCACCTGGCAACGATCTCGATGGGCTTGACCCCGCCACCCCCCAGTGGCCGGCTAGGGCAAAAGCGTCCCCTTTTGTTTTTTTGTTTTTGTTTTTAAGCAAAATGGCGAAGCCGCCACAACCAGGGCCGCCTAAGCCTGGGCTCCCGAAGAGAAGGCTAGCACGACCAATGATGGCGTGACCTTTCTCTTTTTTTATTTTATTTGTGGCCCTCATTGTAATGTCCAGGAATTTTCTAAATTCCTGAAGTCGTACACTTGGAAATTAAGGTGTAGGACCCCTTGATCTTCCCGTAGGAATAACTTAATCATCAGTTAGAAGTGGTAGCTAAAATATATATGGATGGAAAGTAGACAGAAAGAGCTTCGAAATGCCACCAAGAACGCGTGAATCGGAGTCCGGATGAGGGAGAAATGACTGTCTGAAGTTGAACATATCGTGCAGGACCCGTTTACCCGAATTAAATGTGCAAATTGTCTGTTTAAGTCACTATACGGGCCCGATCAATTACTGTTCCGAAATTAAGTTTTTGATGCCTAATTTCTAATGGGATTAGGGCATGCTTATAAAAAGCCTTCTTATGACACAATTTGGGGATCTTTGCCCGATTGAAGGGGTGGACAATAAAGGAAAAGAGGGAATTTTCCGGTGAAACTCCGGCAAGGCTCCGGCGGTGGTGGATTGACGTCAACTCGGCCACATAGGTAGGATTTCAGGTTGAGATTATTAGGAAATTATTAGCTAATTTTATTGAAAATTATGTTAATAGTAAATTCTGCAAATTATTTAATTGATTTGAAAACACTGTTCATCGCGAAGAACAGTGATCTGCAGCCTTGCCCACTGTTTGACGGCCGATGACCGGCAGCCGGCCGATGACCGGCTGGTCTTTTAGGTCTGGCTTCTCTCATCGGAGGGCCAGGCTCCGGTACGTGGCGGCCGCCGAGCAGGGCACCCGACCGGTTGTTAAAAAAACAAACAAACAAACATATCGGGAAGCCGCTGGCCGTGGCCGCGCCGGTCCTGGCTTTGGCCATGCCGGCCCTGGGCGCACCGGCCTGGGCTGCGCTGGCTCCGGCCGTGGCGGCATCACCACCAGTTTAAAAAAAAGAGAGAAGAAAGGAAATGCCCCCTTCTGCGCCGGTCGGCCACCGGACGACGGCGGGACTGGGCTGGTCGGAATCGCCACCAGGCGGTGATCTGATTCCGCCCAGCCCTCGCTGCAGAGCGGCGGCCTGGGGCAGCGCCGCAAGAGGCGTTTCTGCCTCTGGCCGGACGCGGGAAAGATGACCCGCGTTGCGGGTTGTTGACCTGAACCAAACCGGTTCGGGTTGTTAAAAAAAAGAATTGAGGGGGAAGTGAACCGGGTCCGGTTCATGGGGCTAAAAGTGTCAAAAAAATTCTAGAAAAATACACATGTACCTAGAGAGGTTTGGGATTATTCTAAATGAGTTTTCACTTGGGTAAAAATCCCAGAGACTATGAAATAACCTTTTTATCCCTATTAGTTAATTATAGTACAATATTCACTTACCTAACTTTGGGGCTCCGGTTCAGGGGTCTATGAGTTGATCTATAAATTGAGAAAATTCTCAGTGAGAGTTTAATGTGTAAAATAATTATAGGCTAAACCACTTAGTGAGAAAAAATCCCAGTGAGTGGGTAATTGACTGTTTTGGCCGTAGGGTTAATCGTAAATCGTTAAGTCAACCTGAGTCGGTTCAAGGGGTGACGACCCTGTCACATGCTAGGAAAATTACACAGAGACCATGAAGTCAAGTAGTGTGCTTGAGTTTAATTTTGGACCCGTTGGATGTCATTAAGGCCTTAAACCAAATAACAGAACTACCCCTATGCAAACTGGCCCGCATTCACGTGGATGTTGTTAACGGGCCAATATGATACTGAAACCTTTTGAGAGGTTAAAGACTTACCCGAGTGCAGAGAGGACTGTATCCAATGTTGAATAATTACTCTAATGCCCTTATATGTATTACGACCAGTTTCATAAAGATTTATTAAGATAACCCAAGGAGGGTTAGGGCACAAGAGCTCGAATAATTCTTATATCATTAATGAATTTTATTATTGATATTATGATATGCTTAGACCTGTGTAGTTCTTATAGTTTATGTTGTTCTTTGTTTTAATTTTTGATATTGATGTTGTGATAGTAATTTATCACTATCTTTAAATTATTGAAAGAATAATTATTTGGGGTTTGATAGTTTTGGATTGGGCAAGAACACCTAATCAAGATAAAGACTAAAATACCTCAGAGGGGTCTGAGACTAGTTCATACAGTGAAAAAAGCCTTTGACCTGACGATTTGCCTTAGTTGATGAACTGATGACATGTCTCGAGTTGTAAACCTTAGTCTAGAAGTGTAACGACGCGTTTTTCGATTACATCTAACCTGAAGGGTTAGGCTTAATTGGATAATTTTGAGATAAATTTTAGAGGTTTTCAATGGTTTAAACCTCTGTATTTGAGTGGTGCTCGAAGAAACGAGCATAACGATTCGAAGAACGGGCAAAACGGAGGTCGGGACTGGAAGTTATGATATTTGAGAAACGTGCATTATAGGTGGGACCCACATGGAAAGAGCATGAGTTACTGCTTTCAGTGGATTAGTATCGAAGGGCTCTTCGATACGAGTCCAACGGTACAAAGAACGCGCGAATCCGAATCCGGGGTAGGAAGTTACGCGCGTTTGAAGGATTTCCTTTTTTTAAAAAAAAGGAAAATAAAAAGAAATGCGCGGCGCGCGTAACGCGCTGCCGCGATGCGCAGTCACCGCGGGCGTCACACGCGGGCGCGCGGCACGGGAAAAATAGCGGGCGCCGTCATTTCTGGCGGCGCCGCATTTTCGTGCGGCGCAGCGCCGCAGTTTCGCGGCGCCGTGGTTTAAATTTGCGGCGCGCCGCGGTTTTTGGTGCGCCGAGGCTTATATAAACCCCATTTGAGCTTTTTTTTCAGGGAAGAACTTCTCTACCCCCGTTTCTGACCGTTCTGAGGCCAATTAAGGCCGTTCAAGACTCGTTTCCTACTAAATCGAGTATGCTCTACTCAATGGAGTTGTCCGTTCTTCGAGTTGGAGACCGTATGATGAGGAAACGTCCCAAGACAAGAGGAGGTCCTGCCCGTTATCTTCATGCACCGACGAACTTTGTTTTCTCTATTTTTGGCCATCCCAACTCCGATTTAGTCGGTCCAAGAGGCGTTCTTGACTAAATCGAGTATGTTCTACGTGGTGGAGGGTTCCGTTTTCTGAGTTGGCAATCGTATGAAGAGGAAACGCCCCAAGAGAAGGAAAGGTTCTACCCATACCGACAAACTTTGTTTTCTCTGTTTCTGGCCATCCCAACTCCGATTTAGTCGGTCCAAGAGGCGTTCTTGACTAAATCGAGTATGTTCTACGTGGTGGAGGGTTCCGTTTTCTGAGTTGGCAATCGTATGAAGAGAAAACGCCCCAAGACAAGGAGAGGTTCTACCCGTACCAACCAACTTTGTTTTCTCTGTTTCTGGCCACTCCCAACTCCGATTTAGTCGATTCAAGAGCCGTTCTTGACTAAATCGAAGGTGTTCTACGCGATGGTGGGTTCTATTTTCTGAGCTGACAACCTTATAAGGAGGAAGTGCCCCGAGATTAAGCAAAGCCCTGCCCGAACACCGAAACAAGAAAAAGACACCCGAAGTAAGACGGGGTTCTATCCGTAGATACCGATACTGTATGGGTTATGAGAGAAGTAAGCATTTCTGATCTTCCGTACAACATGTGCTAAGTTATGATGTGTGTTATGCTACGATTTATATATGCCATGCTATGTGCCTATATACTATGCTATGTGCATATATGCCATGCTATGTGCCTATATGTCATGCTATGTGCCTATATACTATGCTATGTACCTATATGTCATGCTATGTGCCTATATACTATGCTATGTACCTATATGCCATGCTATGTGCCTATATACTATGCTATGTGCCTATATGTCATGTTATGTGCCTATATACTATGCTATGTGCATATATGTCATGCTTTGTGCCTATATGCCATGCTATGTGCCTATATACTATGCTATATACCCATATGTCATGCTATGTGCCTATATATATGCTATGTACCTATATGTCATGCTATGTGCCTATATGCCATGCTATGTGCCTATATACCATGCTACGTGCCTATATACCATGCTATGTGCCTATATACTATGCTATGTGCCTATATGCCATGCTATGTGCCTATATACTATGCTATGTGCCTATATGTCATGCTATGTGCCTATATGTTATGCTATGTGCCTATATACTATGCTATGTGCCTAGATGCCATGATGTATACTTATATGACGTGTGTGGTCTCGCTCTAGGGTAAAGCGAGACGTGTAATTTGTGTTCTCGGTCTCGGCTCAGTGATAGAGCGAGGTACGTGTATGAGATTTCGATCCCGCTATATGGTAGAGCGAGATGTACGATTCCGTTAATTTATTAACTTCCGCTTGACTCCGATATATGATGAGTGTTTGTATAATCCGATTAAATATTCGGAGATATGTATTTTATACGTATGATTTTGTGATGTTTGTGGTATGTAGTAGCCATTAGGCAGAACTACGTTCGGATCCGATCGTATTGGAATAATATCCAATACGTACGTAGGCAACCAACGGCAAGGCAACGTTGGCCCGATCCAAATCATTATAATAATATGTTTTATTCTGTTTTACATGCGACGAACTATGAAGCTTCGTCGTGTGTATATGTTCGTTACAACCTAAGTCTACGTACGAGGAAGCCTTAAAGCTCCGTAGTGCGTAGACGAACGTTGTACCTCTCGCACTTAGACGATGATTCCTGGCTCAAGGAAAAAGAAAATTTCCTATTAGTGATTTTGTGGGCCCGGCTCGGGTCGGGTCGTCACAAGAAGGGACTAATAGGGTTTGGGATAGTCATTCGGAATCCTGGCTTATAGATGAGCAAGATAGGGTTCAGAATGATTTCTTAAGTTTTAGCTCTATTGAGGAGCCGCTGATTTGACCGTGTAGTTGCACCTCCCCATTGGAGGGAGTTCTGTGTGAGCCGGGCTCACCACAGATCTATTGAGGATCTTTTAGTGTACACACAATTAGGGTCGCTGACATCCTGCTTAGTTGGCATCTCTGACCACTTCTGTTCAGGTGCAGTTGTGGGCCATGCCCTTCCACTTCGGTCAGGTCCTTATGGGCTAGGTTGGGAGATGACACTTCTTGGTGGATTCCAGGGGCCTGGTGGATTCCAGGATGTTTCGTTGTCATTTGTCACTTAAGTTGACATCTGATGAGTCTGTCTGTCATTGGGATTAGACAGGGATATTAATTATCGAACAATGGTTCGAGAAATAATTAATAACGTTGATTGATATTGCTTGTTTAATTAGAACAAGTTGAACGATTAAAGGACTTGCATAAAATGTAGGTTGCTTGAAAATACTTAAGCATTGCATGTGTGGTGTTATGCTTCTTAGTATAGTGTAGTATTAGGCAGAACTATGTCTGGATCCGATCTTGTTGGAAACATTGGAGATGTTGTCTGATGAATACGTAGGCAACTAACATCGGGTGATGTTGGCCCGATCCAAAAAATATTAACAAAACTTTTTGTCCTTTGGAAGCTCTTCTCCTGACAGCGGAGAGATTTCATTGTTGTTATTGTGGTTGTTTCGTTTGGTTTGTTGCAGATTCTCCAAGCGACAACAGGTAAGATCAAGAAAGGTGAGCACAAGTAGAAGATTCTGCGCTTTTATAACTTCGGTACGTAAGTGTACCTTAAGCGTGAGAGTCAACTTGTTATTTATTTTTAAACGGGTGATAGACTTGTACTTAGATGGATGAGCTGGTCTTTATGATTTTTCAGACGTTAAATAATATCATATGATTTGATATACGTATTTGTGAACCCCAGTTATCATGACCTGGATATTTAATCGAATGGTTGTTTTGTATTTAAAGAAAAAAAAATTTGCTACCTACCATTTGTGCTATTTAAAAATGCTTTTAAAAATCCGGATCGTGACACTCGTTGCAGCCGTAGAACTTGCCGCTGGCGTTTTCACCCCCCGGTCGCTTGTGCCTAGCGGCCGAGGTTTATGTGCAGAAGAAGACCAATCGGCCAGTGGCTATCAATGGGAGGTGTTTTTTTTTTAATTACTGTAGATACATTGTTCTATGTAATTACAGGAACAATGATCTCTGCACAATACTGTATAAGAAATCATATAACTATTACATAGATTTTTGTTCTTTTTTTAATTTAATTGACTCGAAATTAAGACAACCAACCTACCTTAATTGCTAGTTTGCGATTGATGTTCCGCCATCAGAACCTCGTTGGATCCTCACTGTTCCCCACCTTCTCTGTCATTTCCGCTAAAAACCCCCATTAACTAGGCCACTTAATTGGGCCTCTAAAAATTAATTTTGGAAGTCTAATTAATCAGGCCCGCAAAAAATAACTTAAATAGCCAAAAATACATTTAAATTGGGTAAACAGGCCATATACGATAGATTCAACTTCAAACAATCGTATCTCCCTCATCCGAACTTCTGATTTACGCGATCTTGGTGGCATTTTGAAACTTTTTCTGTCTGTTTTCTAACAACATAGGTTTCAAACATAAATTCTATTTAGGGAGGAAGTTATTCTCCTAAGAATATTAATGGGTTAAACACCTTATTTTTCACGTATTTAATTTTTAAAACCTAGGAAAATATGAGATATTACATATATGCCTCAATTCACACATAGCAAAATTTAATAAAATTATTTTCCTCAATAATACTACCATTTAATTAATCTTTTTATGCCCCAAACTTTCCTCAAGGTAACCCAAACCTTTTTAGGTCGGGTCTATTCTATTGAACCTCCTTCCCTCTTCTTCCTTCTTTTTTCTTCCTCCTTCGCCCACATGTAATTTTCCTCATTTATTGTTGTTGTGGCCTCTTTGGTTGTTGTCCTCCTCTTCGTCTTAGTTTTTTTCATAATATATAGCCAAAGAACACAATATTCTATATTTCCTATATTTTAAACACAAATCCCACATTACTTGTTTATGGACGAAACTATCATTAGGTTTTAAATAAACACACTATCAAACATATCATAATAAATAAACACTAAAACATTGCGGTACCATTCCAGTGGGCTAGGATTTATTGGCATTAATCGAAAGCCGCTGGTGAGAGGTGATTAGCGCTAACTCACTAGCGAGTGTCATTGATTAGTAAAAAAAACTACTTTTTTACACTTCAGAAGTTGCTGAGGGCTCTAAAGGCTTCATTTCATCATATTCGATTACCCTTTAACCTCCATAATGGATATAATTAATATTTATATATATTACAACAGAAAGGTAAGAAATAATAACACACACACACATATATATATATATATATATATATAAAAATACGATTGATAAATATTGATGTATCGGTGAGGTTCAACGAGCGGCTCTTTCAAAGTTAAAGAACTACTTTGCTGTTAATAGTAATGTAAAATTTAACGTATGTATAGCTTGGGGGCTGGTTATAAAATTGCTGGTTATAAGGAGCATATATAAGTAATAAGCGAAAAGTTTTATTGGGGTATAGAACGAGTGAAAGGCCTAAGTATATAATGGGAAAATACTTTTATTGGAGTATTTTGGTAGAGAGGGTTTTGCTTTGCAGTTTAACTAGGGTTTCGCACGTCTCCATTTCCCGGATCCTCCTCCCTCCACCACTTTGCATTCCAAATCTCTTCCCGTCCCATCGGATCCCAATGGCAGCGGCGGTTGTGCCCCTGGCCTCGTCCAAGACGGAGAGCTACGTCGACAACAAGCGCAAGGAGGACATCCGACAGGCGAACATCGTGGCGGCCCGGGCGGTGGCCGACGCCGTCCGCACCAGCCTTGGCCCCAAGGGCATGGACAAGATGATCTCCACGGCTAACGGCGAGGTCATCATCACCAACGACGGCGCCACCATCCTCAACAAGATGGAGGTCCTCCAGCCTGCTGCCAAATTTCTCGTCGAGCTCTCCAAGTCCCAGGACGCTACCGCTGGGGACGGAACCACCACCGTCGTCGTCCTCGCCGGCGCCCTTCTCAAGAGCTCCCTTTCCCTACTTTCTTCCGGCGTCCACCCCACTGTCGTCTCCGACTCCCTCCACCGCCTCTCCCTCAAGGCCGTCGACATTCTCTCCGCCATGGCTGTCCCCCTCGACCTCTCCGACCGCGATTCCCTTCTCAAGGCCGCCGCTACCTCTCTTAACTCCAAGGTCGTCAGCCAATATTCCACCCTCCTCGCCCCCCTCGCCGTCGATGCCGTCCTGTCCGTCGTCGACCCCGACCACCCCGATCTCGTCGACCTCCGCGACATCAAGATCGTGAAGAAGCTTGGAGGCACTGTGGACGACACTGAGCTTGTCCGCGGACTTGTCTTTGACAAGAAGGTTAGCCACTCTGCCGGCGGCCCCACCCGCGTCGAGAACGCCAAAATCGCCGTCATTCAATTCCAAATCTCCCCTCCTAAGACTGACATCGAGCAGAGCATCGTCGTCTCCGACTACTCTCAAATGGACCGCATCCTCAAAGAAGAGCGGAACCACATTCTGAGCATGATAAAAAAGATCCGATCCACCGGCTGCAATGTACTCTTGATTCAAAAATCGATCCTGCGAGATGCCGTAACAGACCTCTCCCTGCATTACTTGGCCAAAGCGAAGATCCTCGTGATTAAGGATGTCGAGCGGGATGAGATCGAATTCATCACAAAAACCATTAATTGCCTCCCCATCTCCAACATCGAGCATTTCCGCGAGGAAAAATTGGGCTTTGCCGATTTGGTGGAGGAGGTCTCGCTTAACGACGGCAAAATTGTTAAAATCACTGGAATCAAGAACATGGGCAGGACGGCATCTGTCCTCGTTCGCGGGTCAAACCAACTTGTCATTGACGAGGCGGAGCGGAGCCTGCATGACGCGTTGTGTGTTGTCCGATGTCTGGTGAATAAGAAGTTCTTAATCGCAGGTGGTGGCGCCCCGGAGATTGAGATGTCCCGCCAGCTCAGTGCGTGGGCTAAGGTGCTACATGGGATGGAGAGCTACTGTGTTAAGGCATTTGCAGAGGCGCTTGAAGTGATTCCCTACACTTTGGCCGAGAATGCCGGTTTGAACCCGATTGCCATTGTCACGGAGCTGCGAAACAGGCATGCCCAGGGAGAAATTAATGCGGGGATTAATGTGAGGAAGGGGCAAATCACGAACATCTTAGAAGAAAATGTGGTGCAGCCATTGCTTGTTAGCACGAGTGCCATCACATTGGCCACGGAGTGTGTTAGGATGATCTTGAAGATTGATGATATTATCACAGTGAGGTAGATTTGAAGTTTGAAGTGTTCAGTGATGAACTGGATGCTGTCGGTTTCATCAGAACAGTGATCTAGCTCAGTGTTTTTGTTTTGTTTTCGAATCTAAGGTCTGTGCCTGAACTCATTGTTACGTTTCTTCTAATTTTAGTGTTTTGGTTGCAGAAATGAACTCACGACTTGAAGTTTATGGCTATTAGTTAGGATATCGTTGTTTTCCTTCTACTTTTCTCTTGTTTTGTTGGTTAAGTACTTGACTGAAGTTTCTTCTTCTTCCTTTTTTTTTATTACTTGGTGAATACTCTTCGTTTTACTGGCTACGAAAATGGTAAAATAGTTGTTGACCAGAAAGTTTGGTTCTGTCTCATGGTTTGGAACAAGTGCTGCACTGAATTAATTAGTTTTTTTGTGGTTTGATTTTCTTCATCACATTTCTAAACTTATGCATTTGCTCAATGTTTTGAAGAGTTACATTCCTGATTTGAGACGATTACAGAACTAGTGAGTCTGCTGTTGCGATGTTCTTATTATTCTCTTGGTCCCATGTTAAGTGCCCTACTCCCTGAGTCCCACATTAAACAGTTTATTTTGAAAAACCAAATGGAGCTATTAATGTGGGATGGAGGGAGTATTTTTTGGTACAATAACTTCATTTTGAAAAACCAAGTAGGACACTTAATATGGGACATTTAATGTATCCCATAACCGCAATGTAGTTTAGTCTAGATTCTGGCACACCAGTGCTTCTTTGAGTGGATAGTTTTAGTGAACATTTGTGTATGAGACTTTACTTTTTTGGTGAATAAGTAGCATTCTCTATTGTGTCATGTTCATTGGTGATTTATCATAACTTCTTTGAAGGGATGGCCCATGGTTGATGAAATTTCTTTACATATAATCAACAAGCTATATGTCTGCAATAGTGCCAATTACTGCTTCATTTGTCCATTATGCATTAGCATTTACATTAGGTACCCCTCTTGTCTCAGCTCGTGATTTGGGTGCCTCCTCACATTTTCTCAATGTTTGGAAGAGTTACATTCCTGATTTGAGACAATTACAGAACTAGTGAGTCTGCTGTTGCGATGTTCTTATTATTCTCTTGGTCCCATATTAAGTGCCCTACTCCCTGAGTCCCACATTAAATAGTTTATTTTGAAAAACCAAATGGAGCTATTAATGTGGGATGGAGGGAGTATTTTTTAGTACAATAACTTCATTTTGAAAAACCAAGTAGGACACTTAATATGGGACATTTAATGTATCCCATAACCGCAATGTAGTTTAGTCTAGATTCTGGCACACCAGTGCTTCTTTGAGTGGATAGTTTTAGTGAACATTTGTGTATGAGACTTTACTTTTTTGGTGAATAAGTAGCATTCTCTATTGTGTCATGTTCATTGGTGATTTATCATAACTTCTTTGAAGGGATGGCCCATGGTTGATGAAATTTCTTTACATATAATCAACAAGCTATATGTCTGCAATAGTGCCAATTACTGCTTCATTTGTCCATTATGCATTAGCATTTTCATTAGGTACCCCTGCTGTCTCAACTCGTGATTTGGGCCCCCCCCCCCCACCCAACAATTTTGATTACGTGGGATGCCTCTTGACGAAGCAGATCGGCACTTCTTTTGAAATCCAAAACAAATGGCTTTAAAAAAAAGAAAGTGCACTACAAATTGCATAAATTTTCAACCACCTAGCCCATCAAGTTATATTTTCTTGTGTTGTTTTCTCTAACTGTCAACTACTTAGTTAAAGAAGAGTTTTTCATGTTTCCCTGTTTTGACAATGAGCCCAATGTAAACTACATACGAGAACCATTAATATTTAAAATTGATGGTGCACACACTAGCGTCAATAATAATGACGTTAACGCGCACTAGCATATATGCTGTCAATCTTGTGGATCAATGGTTTCCATGCGTATTGTACGCTGGGCTTATTGTTAGAAAAGAGCATAAAAAAACTCTTCCCTTAAATGTCTGTCTCAACCGAATGCACTATATTGCTATATGCTGTTTGTTAGAACTTACTTTTTAGCCATATTCACCCTAATCAATGCTTTGCTTGCACCTTGAATATGAGCAATCGTCAACCACTGCTAGCATGCTGCTTAACATTAAGATAAACCAGGAACACATTTTTCTTCTTCGAGGTTGTAGAGATCCAGTTCCTCCTTTTTCAATTATTTGTTCATCAACGTACAGGCAATTGTGATTTATTTTGACAATGTGGTTCGGGCTTGTTAGTTTTGTTTTTTGGTTCCCACTTCAGTTGACTTCGATCTCTTTTGTTTTTTGGCTCCCACTTTTCCACAAAAGATGTGATTTCTTTTCTTTTTGTAACTTTGTCGATTTTCAGTGTAATCGATCAGAAATAAACTTTTTATGAGTACAGGGGTTCAAGTGTTTCTTTACCCTATTGTTGCGAATGGGTCCCCTATCATTTATCTGCATGTGTCAAAATATCATATAACATATCTTTTCCTGCAAGCTGAGGCTTAGTGATTTACATTTTTTTGTATATGTATTTCTGACATCCTTTGTTATTATTTAAAACAGTGTTTTCGATGCCCTTATTAGTTTAATGAGTGCTGCCATTCAAATATTTCTGGTTGGATTGCGATGGAAGGGTGATGAAGTGACCCAGTTTTTGGTGGAGTCACTGAACTTATAAGGGCGATGACATGGAGCATTTCTGATTTTTCATCTGCATGCGCATTGATAACATGGTTTTGGCCATTTTACGTTACTAAATTTCATAATTTGCGTAATGCTCAAAATATGTGTATAACTTGCATAAGAGGCCACATATGTAGTATAAAATGATCTAATTACCCGTACCTTTTTCTTATTCGTTTTAAGCTCATGTAACCTACTTAATCAATTATACCTCACCTTTCTGCTTCCAGCTCTGCATTATTGTTGTAGATGTATACCATATCTTAGTGTTTTGCCCCCGCCTCTACCATTGCCGCCCCTACCATTAGTTTTGATTATGCCACATTGCCTATTTTTCCCTTTTTATTTTCTTCTTTGTTTATCGTAGTTGGTAGGGCAGGCGAGGACATGATGTGGCTATGGCCATCACAAAAGTCACAACTTTCTTGGTTGTTGTGGTTCTATAGAAGTCATATTTAACCTCCATTAATTTTGGCACTTTTAGAACTCCATTAATAACCCTTTGGTATGTAAATGAAATTTGTAATTTTGTTATAAGGTGATGATGTGAGTGAGAGGTAACTAGGATGACATGTGATCACCGAAGTAGTGGGTCGACACTCCAATTTAGGTTTAGAAATTGTATGATTAATACTTGTGTGAGTGGTTCAAGTTCAAGAAGATTACCTTTGTGAGTTGTTAAAATATGTGACACAAGGGTAATCATATTTATGTGAGTGGTTAGAGTCTATGACATAAAGAAGATTATACTTGTGAGCAGGTAGAGTTCGTGACACAAGGAGACTAAACTTATGTAAGTGGTTAGAGTATGTGACACAAGGGAGACCATACTCATGTAAGTGGTTTGAGTTCTTGGCACAAGGGAGTCATACTTATGTGAGGGGTTAGAGTTCGTGTCATGATGGAGAATGCACTCGGACTGAGATAACCCCTTGTACATGTATTAGATGTGTTATTTGCATGAACACAATAATTTAGATTATGACGTTTTGCACTTGACATCAAGGGCTTTGAAAAGTAATTATATTGTTATATAAAGTAAATTGGGTGATTATAATTTTTTTATTTTTGGACTATTTTAAACATATATTTTATCCTTAATTCTTAATTTACCTACATTTTATATTCTTATGTTCTTTAATACATATTTGAATTAGTATATGATTTGAGATTATTTGCATAAATTCTTTTAGATTTCTTGCTCTATGTCAACATAATACTAGAGCCGGATATGATTTTTAAGGTAATGTTACGTTTAATTTTGTAATATTATCTTGCATTCCTAAACTTTGATTTGTGTATTCTTTGTATCATTAAAAAGCCTTTGATGAACTCTATCAAACAAGATCTCCCATGATTATATTTTATAAAACTTTTATATAAGCCCAACTAATACAACACACTTTTTTAGAATATTTTTTTCTTTATTATATATGTTCATATTTGTATACTTTCATGTCATTCAAAAATTCCCGAAGAGATCAATCAAAAGTGACCTATTGCTAAAGTGGTCTTGAATATGAATAGTGTATTCTACGAGATAAAGTCCTTTTACACTATTTTCTTTACCGATATACGATATAATTTTTAGCCTATGAGAATTAGACTCAATTGTTTACTAATGAGTGTGTATGGTCATACAAAGTTTGTGTATATAATTTATGATTATTATAAGCTTAAAAGTATTTATTGTAACTATAGCATATAAGAGAGACCTTTGTTATATATATATATATATATATAAAAAGAGACCTTTGTTTATATATATATTATTGAATTTATATTTACACGTATTATGTATGTGCATTCTTGCTTGTAAGATATAATAGAAGATACCCATATGTGTAAGTTGTTAGGTGGTTGATGAGTATTCATATGCCATAGCTGGTTTGTAGAGAGTATTTTTTTCTTCATGTATGCTTAGTATAATGAGATGTTTTTATGCTAAAATTGTGAGGTGACTTATGTTTTAGATATGTTCTTTATTTACTTTACTTGTATTATGCATTGCTTGAGTTAATATCATGGGGCCTGAAAGCTCATGGTTTTATTGTGAGTATTTTTTGCATATTTTTTGTGCTCAGACATGCTGAATGATTTGGATACATAAGAAGAGAGAGAGAAAGAGTATGCAAATAGGATATTTTAGATTTTTTGGATTTGAAGTAGTTAATTTGGAATAGAGACATGAAGACCACTTTGCTCATTAAACATGTTATTTGACTTTTGATTTAAATAAAAATCTTTAGTAAATTCTTGTTTGCATTAAATATCTCTTGCCCAATTATCATTTTACCTTGTCGATGCTCGGCTCTTTGATGGCGAAAGCTGTCAATAGACTTCTTGTTATGGGCATGAAGCTTTGCCTAGCGTTCACACACGTGATGGCCTGACTACACTGCACAACCAACAACCACTCTCTTCCTTTCCCACTTGTAGGCACAAGGGAAACACAAGCAAAATAACAACACAAGTTCGACCTGTTGCAAGGGTCTCCACCCAAGCTATATTTCTGTCCGCTGAAATACAAGATAGGGAGAGGGCAAGGCTGACCAACCAGGCTGAGAACTCTTTTCTCTTGCTCCTTAGTTCGTTGTGCAGGAAGAAATTAGATCATAATCAGCCATGGATGCCCTGCTCATCCCATTATATAGACTCAGCCTTAGGTTGGCCGTCCTAGTGCCACTAGAAGTACAAAACCCACCCAATACAAGAGTCCTCACCCTGTCCAACTCTTAGCCCAAAGTCATTCCGCCCCAGCATAGTTTAGAAAGTCTTCAAGAGTCCGTCCTCCGCTAGAAGTCCATCGCCATGCTGCCTCCAAGAGTCAGCCCATTCGAGGAAACCAGTCACTCCAACTCCCATCTGCCCTAGGAGTGTGACCAGCCTGTCTGTGTGAGTCCTGTCCGTCCTAGGAACCTGCTGCCCGGTCTCCTACTCCAACTAGGAGTGCAGCCAACTAGCATAGCTGAATCTCATTTGTCTTAGGAGTCCTCCACTAAGTCCAAGTAGCACCCAGCTTCACTGCTAGAGTCCCGCCCGCGCAAGGACTCCTACTCAGCCTGCTCTACAAGGCGAGTAGCTCATTCGGAACATCTCCCGCGCTGTCCCAGCATTCGTTCATGCCCAAGGGGCTGCCTAGGCTGTCCATCGCCTAGCAAAACTTTGTTGTTCGCTACCAAGTAAGGGGGTAGCTGCCCCCTTTCTGCATCCGTCAAGTTAAGGGGCTAACAGGCCTCCCGCACTTGATTCTTCAACGCCCTCGTCGAAGCCCCAACTTCCCAGGTGCACCGATTGAATCTATGAAGCCATCCGCCTCGCTGAACCTGCCAGCAAGTAGCCAACACTTCGCATCACACCACGACCAAGTCAAATTCCACCTAGCCTAAGTCATCCTTTGGCCAAGTTTGAGCAACACCCGCTGTCACGTCCTGGTGATGCCGGACCTGAGCCGAACCCGGTCCAGGGCAGGTTAAGAGCGCGGGGGCGATGAAGGGAAGATTGAGAAATAGTTTAGCAGAAGACTTAACCCTAAATATGGGCGATCTAACAGAAATACGAAGTACGCACATTCCTTTGAGTAAGAGTAAATAAGTAGAAAAGAAAGAGAGTCGCTTAATTCAAAATAAACGACTAATCTTAAACCCACATGCTTAGACAACCAAAGTCCACACTGGCTCTAAAATAGGTCTTAAGCAACATAAATGTATAAAGTAGCATTATTCAAATCAAGCACTATACACAAAGGTTCTAAACATAAAACAGAAACCAAGGAAAATAAACCACATAAGAGTCATCCACGATCACATCCAAGTCATCTCCAATCTTTCTTCAAAGAGGAGATCCTGTCCATCTGCGTGTCGCACCACGTAGCCCCAAAACAAAACACAATAAAAAGGGGTCAGTTTAAACAAACTCAGCAATGGTTTTTAATATAACTATCATCATTGAAAATACTATAGCATAACAATAATCATTCAGATCAAATATTAACAAACTGTATCATTTTCTGATCTCACAGACACATCACCTAAACCTGCATCATAGTGTATTATCCACATAGTGTCATCCTCATCATAACAACCTGCATGAAATGTATCTCTAACATATATATCAAATCATGCCTCAACATCATATCATCCTACATGAAATATATCTCTAACATACATATCATATCATGCATCACATCATATCAAGCTGCATGAAATATATCTCTAGCATACATACCCAACAATGCATTACATCACATCAACCTGCATGAAATGTATCTCTAATATACATATCAAATCATGCATCATATCATATCAACCTGCATGAAATGTATCTCTAACATACATATCCAATCCATGCATTACATCACATCAACCTGCATGAAATGTATCTTTAACATACATATCAAATCATGTTTCAACATTATATAATGCATATCTCCATAAAGGAGAAATCACAATTAGCGTCACGAAGACAGGAACACAGACAAGGCTATGTAGGCGTGTTGTGCAAGGAGTAATCACAAATAGCGTCACGAAGACGGGAACATAGACATGGCCACGTAGGTGTGTCAGTCCAAATTCTACACAAGAATTTAAGAAGTTTGGGGTAGTCAATCCCTAATTGCTGCTCACCCCAGACGATCTTGGCCAAGGATGTCACATTCTCACGAAGAGAACCTAGAGCAGGGATGTTCATTTTGGGACATCTCATGAGGAGGGAAGAGCCCAAGTTCCCACGTAGGAAACCCACTAGCACATGATAGCTGGTGCAAAGAGCATACCATACTGGATTCTCAGGGTCTAGGTTCGACTGTCTCAATAAAAAAATCTCAACTGCATTAACAATTCAGAACAACTAAACTTGACTCGACTTAACCCGGGAGCGCACATGTTCCACAAAGGAACTCAAATCAAAACATGTCCTTTCGGACCAATCAAGTTTCGATTAAGCCAACGACCGATTAAACTGGCACACAATTTCACCACATTGCATCTAATCGATCAAATTCAATTAATCTTGATAAAACCTCGTTCACGAAGTCCGATCCATGATGCATGATGTCATGATATTAAACCAAACATAAACCATTAATTCCATCTAACTAAACTCAACCCGACTCGGAGTGTGCACGTAAAAGTACCTCTATGTCGACTCTAGTCCTCATGTCCCATACCATGAGTATTCGTGACGCCATAGAAGCAAATTTAACTAAGCACTAGCACAACGAACCTTAGAGCTATCCATTGACATAATGCGTCCCATACCACAAGTGTCTAATAGTTTCTCCTCGGCTGTTCCACACGACCGATTAATTAGAAATACATTTTCATGATGCATGCAACATGGTACATACGTGGACAAAGCATACATGAATTCTAATTCATTATAGGTGCGCTCATCAGCCTTTCATGCATCATTTATAATCATAATAGCAAACCTCATTGTCATCATTAAACCCCACGTGTGTGTACCTAGTAGAAGCACTTCACACAATGCATGTCAACATGATTGAAATTAACTAACTACCACACTACACATGTGAATTAACATCTAAACATGAATTCCAGCGGAAATCATAGGAGAAGAATCATTAAAATCGTAACTCAATTCAAAGCTCAATTACAAAGACTAAACACATATTAGATCATTCATTTATCTATAAGCCATGACATTCACTAACATCCACGCATCAACTAACCACATTCCATCATGAAAAATCAATCTATTAATAGGTCGTAGTCCTACTGCAAATATGCTTAACCATAGAAAATATATCATTCATAACTTCAAGATGGCAATACCAACATCATACCTCTAACATAAGTCATTCCACATAACTCTAAATATATATATATATATATATATAACTCTAAATATATATATATATATATATATATAACTCTATATATATATATATATATCTCAACTTTATAACCTAAATGGTATGCCTTTTCAGTAGTATATTATAACTCAAAACACTCCACATTCATATGAAATTGGCATGTTAAAGTGGAATCATTGAAATAAACATCACACATATAGAATAAAAATCTGTTGTGTAGCCATTCGAACTCCTAGAAGGCCGTTCAATTGGCTAAATAGGAAAATTTTAAATTTATAGTTTGGTCGTTCGAATGCCCAGCAGGCCATTCGAAAGGCTAAACTGGAAATTTATCGATCCGACAATGTTGCCGTTCGAATGCCCAGAAGGGCCGTTTAAACGCCAACAAGGCAAAACTGACTATCTTCTTCCTTTCGCAATTTCAAACCGAAACTTCATTGATAATACTTCAAATCAACATCTAATAGCCTAAATACCATCAAAAGTCTACAATGATTTCCAGAATGCTAAACCACATCATAACATGATAAAACCCTATGAAATTGGGATTCAAGATTACTATTTTCTAATCATGTCATTAGCACACTAAATCAAGTAACTCCATTCAAAATAAACCATAAAATCAAGAGTTTTACCATAGACAAACTGAAATTTTGAAAGTCCATTACCTTATCCCTTAATTAAGCTTAGATTTGATGGTCACCCTTCTTGAAAACCTTACAAAGACATAGTTTGAATTAAACTCCATTAAAACCGATTTAACAAAGAAAACCCTAATTAAAAACTTAGATCTAGGGCTTGTTGAACATAAAAATCAGATTTTGAGAGTTAGGGTTTGTAGTAAAAATATAAATCAGTAGTTTTGGTGTTTAAAAATGAATTGAAACAAAGGGGAAATGGTAGATGTAGAAGGGATTAAGAAGAAAGCTAGGATTTAGTGCTTAATTAGAATGGTCTTACCTTAAACACCTTCTAATCCGGGCCTAATTAGGGATTAGGCCTGACCTCTCCTTCTCAGCCTATTCCCAAAATAGGAATGACTCAGGTCTGGCCTTTTATAATAAGGGTTGTGGTGTGTATGGGTAAGTTATGGGGTATAAATAGGAAAAGTAGGCTAAAAATGATTATTTTACAAATTTGAGTACTAATTAAGTCTAAGAAAATTCTAAAAATTTTTGTATAACTTTAGGTTGATGTCTGGGTCCATTTGGCACAAAGACCAAAATTTTGACGGTGGGGCCCATAGGGGTCCCGCCAAAACCCTAATTTTTAAAAAAATTCCAAAAAATCTTAAAAATTCACATTTGATTCAAAATCACTTAAAACTACTAATTGTAAAGTTGATTTTGATTAAAACCATCATAAACACCATTTATTTTTAAAACCACAGAATAAATCAAAAAACGTGTTAACCTCACGATAACCGATAATTGAAGTGAAACGAAAACTGGTTTAAGATTAGAGATCTTACACCCGCTGCCCATGAATCCTGCGAACCTCTCCATCAGTTTGCCCCTTAGCTGCTTCGATCAGCCAAGGCTTGGGGAGTTTGCTCCCCTCCTTCATTCGAATCCTCAATGCCCCGGAGCTGCCCCCTCAACCGGGGACTCCATCAATTGAACACATCCAATTCGCTGCAAGGGACTCATCTGGGCTACCTCCTCATGCTCAGATTCCTCCTTCTCCTCTTCAGCGACAAGTGCGTTCAGCCTTTCCCATTTTGGGCACTCTTTGGCACGGTACGACCCATCGTATATGAAATAACCACCACCTCTATTAGGCTGGCCAGACTGCTTGTTGCCCTTCGCTTTGCCACCGTTACCACCCTTAATGTTCTCCTTGTTGGATGCCTTCGCTTCCCCATTCTTCTTTGCTGGCTCAGCGGGAGTTTGCTTGAAATCCGCCAAGCTATCAGCAGCTGCAATCGCTGCGGGAAGGTCCTCCACCTCCCTCCGTCTCAGCTCATTCTGAGCCCAAGTCTGCAAGCCCACCACGAAGTAGAATAGCTTGTCATCCTCCGTCATGTTCGTCACACCCAAAATTAGTGACTGAAACTCCTTAACGTAGTCCCGGACTTCCCCCGTATGCCTCAGGTTCCTCAATGCCTCTCGAGCCATCCAAGACACGTTTTTGGGAAGACATTGTGCCTGCAACTCCTTCTTGAACGTATCCCACATCCCTATTTTTGGCCGACCCGTAGCTGCATCATCCTCCAACAGCATCCGTCACCACAGCTTTGCATCCCCTTCCAGGTACATCGCTGCCAAGATAACCTTCTCCTCCCCTTGAGTATGGACCAACGTGAAGTAGCTTTCCATGTCCCAAAGGAAGTTCTCTATCTCCTTGGCGCCTTGTGTCCCAGCATACGCCTTTGGTTTAGGGACCTTTGTCTTCTTCGCAACTTGCTGAGATGTGGACTCGTCCTCATGTCGTGATGAAGTGTTGAGGACTGCCCGTTTCAGCAACAACACTTCATCCACCAACTTGCCCAACTTTGTTGCCGCTGTCTCCTCAACCTGTTGCACTCGCTGCCTAAGGTAGTCCATCGTCGCAACCACATCAGCCGCTAATGTGGTGAGACGTGCTGCCCCTTCAGCTGGACTGCCTTCTTCCTGAGACTCATCAAGGTATGGTGCAACTTCCAGCAGGGACACTTGCTGGTCGAAGAGGGCCAAATGCTCGTTGATGTTGTGCAATGAGTTCTGGACTTCAGCCAACACCCCATTCCTTGTGGTCATCGCATCAACCTTCGCCTCAAGGTCGGCCATGCAAGTTAGCATCAAACCTACCATCAAGCTCCCTGTGTTTCTAGCAAATCGTCAAGGAAGGGTCTGCACACAGCAAGGATTTCTAATCCATCCAGCAACAACCCGCAAGGAATCCGCCTCTCCCAGGTATCCCAACGACTCAACAACCTTTACTCCTTCACAGAGACTGTACAAAGCTTTCACCTCCTTTAGTATCCCAGCAATGGAACCAACTGTCACGGGCACAAAGCTTTGCCTAGCGTTTGCACACGTGATGGACTGGCTACACCACGTAGCCAGCAACCACTTTCTTCCCTTCCCACTCGTAGGCGCAAGGGAAACACAAGCAAAACAACAACACAAGTCTGACCTGCTGCATGGGTCTCCGCCCAAACTATTTTTCTGTCCACTAAAATACAAGATAGGGAGAGGGCAAGGCTGACCAACCAGGCTGAGAACTCTCTTCTCTTGCTCCCTGGTTCGTTGTGTAGGAAGAAATTAGATCATAATCAGCCATGGACACCCTACTCATCCCATTATATAGACTCAGCCTTAGGCTGGCCGTCCTAGTGCCACTAGATGTACAAAACCCACCCAATACAAGAGTCCTCACCCTGTCCAACTCTTAGCCCAAAGCCATTCTGCCCTAGCATAGTTTAGGAAGTCTTCAAGAGTCCGTCCTCCGCTAGAAGTCCATCGCCATGCTGCCTCCAAGAGTTAGCCCATTCGAGGAAACCAACCACTCCAACTCCCATCCGCCCTAGGAGTGTGACCAGCCTGTTTGTGTGAGTCCTGTCCGTCCTAGGAACCTGCTGCCCGGTCTCCTACTCCAACTAGGAGTGCAGCCAACCAGCATAGCTGAATCCCATCCGTCTTAGGAGTCCTCCCCTAAGTCCAAGCAGTGCCCAGCTTCGCTGCTAGAGTTCCGCCTGCGCAAGGACTCCTACTAAGCTTACTCTACAAGGCAAGTAGCTCATCTGGAACATCTCCCGCGCTGTCCTAGCATCCGTCCTTGCCCAAGGGGCTGCCTAGGCTGTCCGTCGCCTAGCAAAACTTGGCTGTCTGCTGCCAAGTAAGGGGGTAGCTGCCCCCTTTCCATATCCGTCAAGTTAAGGGGCTAACACTTCCCCTATGGCTCAAGTTGTGACACAAGTGGACCTTGTTGAACCTATTAAGACTATCCAGCTAGAGCAGTAACTTTTAGGTTCGACGTTATGTATGTTGCCCTTTGTAAAGCTCCAAAATTTTAACGTTTGAGCCTATTAGCGAGTTTTAGGGCCCAATAATAATTTTTTTTTAAAATAGACCATTTTGAGCTTTATTCTTTTGGAAAAGTCTTAAGATATTTGATAGGGCTCACAGAGACAAACGTATTGAGCCCAAGAACGTATGGATACCAAGATAGTATGCTATGGCCTCGAGAAATGTATCGTATGGGGGACCCACTTTAAAATAGAGAGAAAATATACTTTTGTGTAGTCTTGTTTCTAAGGGTTCGTCGATACGGGTCCAATGGTACAAAGAACTCATGATTCCGAGCTTGGGGTAAAAAGTTACGCCTATTTAAAGTTTTAATTTTTATTTTATATTGAAAACAATTTTTTTTTAAAAAAATTATGTCAGCGCTATTGAAGGCGTCAGTATAGCTAACTGCTGACATGGCCTACACAAAGCAGGCACGGGCTTGCGCATGCATCAACGCTAACACATGATAGTTTTTTAAATTGTCGGTGGCGCACATTCGACAACTTTCTTTTATTATAAATAGAAGGGGGGAGGACCCAACTCGTTCCACATTTTATCTCCTCTTCTCCTTTGAGCTATGTCAATTTCTAAACTTTAAACTACCGTTTCTAAGCTATTTTTCGACTGATTTCTTCCATTTGAAAACTATTCCTAGCCAATTCGAGTGAGCTCTACGTCGTATAGGGGTCCATTGTTCAAGTTAGCTATTCTAAAGAGGGGGAAGGGAGACTCTGTCCATTGCTTTCGGGCCAAAGGGAAGAATTTGTTCTAGATGAAGGGGAGGCTTCGTCCGCCACTTTCGAGTCATAAGGAGAAATCATCTTGACATAAGGGGCGACTTTGTCTGCTGCTTCCGAGCCTCAAAAGGAGATCCTATCCCAACATGAGGGTAGGTTCCGCTTGCCGCTCCTAAGCCTGCAAACGAGACAAAGCTTTGACCGCCGATAGCTACTACGGTCAATTTTAAGAGTGAAGGGTAGGTACTTTTAAGCTCTAATTATGTGCTATGACTAAGTGTTCTATTTTGTAATTCATTCGTTTCTTAAATAAATATTATTTAAAAAAATATTTATTAGGGGTCAGGCGAACACTAATATAATAGTGTAGCGTACACCTCCAAGATAGATTTTATCGTGATATGAACTTTAAGATATTATTATTATTTAAATTATATTTTTGAATAATTATGACCAGATTGAAAGGGTAGTTATTTGGTATAAATCCCAAAAACCTATTCTCGGTTTTGAAGGATAGTTATTTGATATAAAACCCAAAAGCTATTAGAGTTATGATTCATAGGTACTGCCTATTATTACATATGACATGCCCATGAAGTTGGATATCGTGGAAAGATCATCTTCATTTTGATCTTGTTACCTTACGAGCACGGGTATATGTCGCTCCAGTTTTGGCGACATTATGTGAATGATAAATTATCCAATTTTGAATTATTTATCAGATTTTGATTACAAATGATTTATCCGAGTTTACCGGATTTTGTGAAGAACTATTTCATCTCACTTTTTGTATAAGAAGTACATTGGATTATGTTAGTCGATAATATTATTTTGAATCGACTTTTGAATATACAATATTATAAAATTATTTTATGTATATTTATTTATGCTTTATGTTTTAGAATGTTAATAGAATTTAATTCTATCTACTAAGTATAATTATATTCACTCACCCCTAAATGCTGCAAGTCCGAATGAAGAAGTGGATGTTAATGAAGATTGTTGGTAGAACTTCGAAAGATCTACATTTTTATCTACCTTATCAAGTTCTTTTAATATGTATTTATTTTGACACTTGCATGACTTTGATTTTACTAAGGCATGATAAACCTTATTTTGTAAAGTTTTGTAATTATATAAATTAATAAATAGTTATTATTTTATACACAGTTGATCTTGGCCCATATTTTATTGTTACGAATAAGCGGTATTCCAAAATTTAAAGTAATTTAAAAAGTCATGGTGCTACACCCTTTTTTTTTCAACGTGGAGCCTCAAAGGGCTATAGGATTTTATCATGACATACAAGAATTATACAAGATGCCCACAATGAATAACACAAAGGACAATGAAAAGCTTTTTTTATTTTTATCAAAGTGGTTATGTGAAACCCACCAAATAGTACCACAGATACATTAAAGCACATAAAGAATAGGACCCCATTTATATATGACAAGCACTAGCACACAATCTTGGTTGTGTGGACCATGGCTATACGGGTAGTTGGGTTTTCTCAAAGGAGCTGCCAGATAAGGATTGGGTGCTCCTAAGCACCCAAGCGCTTGTTAATTATTCACTAAAACATATACAAATTGTAACACTCCAAAGCCAATAAGTCACCTAACAACAAAATGTAGAAGGTGCAAGATAGGGATTGACAACGGCAAATGGAACCAACACCACGAGAGAACAACTACTGTAATCCTCAAGGATGGTCTTTTATGGGTGTTAATTACCAATTCAAGCATTCCTCCCAAGCGGTAATGAGGATGCCTACAACTAGGGCTAGGAATTGGATCGGAGCCCAGGTCAGTCTTGACTGCACTTAAATTATGGCCCAACTCTATTTATTAAACAGGTCAGGTTGGGCATGCAGAACACCCTATATTTTTTGTCAAGTAATTTTTTTTCTTAACTTAATATTTTATAAGTTATCTTTGCAAGGGCAAAATTTTGAATAAATTTAGATGCCTTATAATATTATAAATAGATGTCAAATATTTTTTGTATTATTTGAGAAAGTGAGAGTGAGAGAGCATTGCGGCATTATAAGAAAGGCTTCGATGAAGTCCATTGAGACGTCCTCCCAAATCCAATCAGGTTTGGGAAGGGGCTAAAGTAGACCCCCGAGAAATGTGGTAGAAGCTTTAGAACATTGGCAAACTTGGCAGGAGAAGATAAAATCATGCACATCACAACGGATACCTTGCCACATAAAACTTTGGCTCATGCACTTGTGTGGAAGGAGTCCTCATATCCGGCAAAAGGAGATTCGTGCAAATGAGAAAGAATGGTAGAACATAGCTGTATATCAACTGAAACCCAAAGAGGATCCTTCCAATATAGCAAGTCCCCCTGCAAAACAAATGAAGCATTAAGGATCTTGTTGCAAGTGGGCCAATAAATCTTAGGCCTCTGGGTCCTAGGAATATTCCTAACGGAAGAGGTCCATGAAGGGAAAGACAAGACCGGACAATGGCATAGCCTATCTTGTAGAAAACATGCGGGAAAGGGCATCAATGACAATATTCTCATAACTTTTTTTGTAAACCAACTTATAATCATAGCCCAAAAGTTTAGAAATCTAATATTGTTGGGCAGGAGTAGAGATACGTTGTACCAAAAGATATTTCAAAGGCTGATGATTAGCGCGAATAATAAAGTGGCAACCTAATAGGTAAGGCCGTCATTTAGTTACTACACGGACAATAGTGAGCACCTCTCTCATAGGAAGAAAGGGAGAGAATGACCGAGGATGACTTTTTTAGAGAATGTAATTGGTTGGCTAGTTTGTAATAAGACTACCCCCAATCCAATCAGAGGCATCTGTCTCCACAATGAATGGCTGAAAAAAATTAAGCAAGACAAACATAGGAGCTGTAGACATGGTCATCTACAAGGTGTCAAAGGCTACTTGAGCATCAGTGGACCATTAGAAGAAACCTTTTTTTAGCAAGGTGATAAGAGGATCAACTATAGTTTTGTAGTTAGAAATGAAGTGACAATAATACCCGATTAAGCCCAGAACACCCTGCAAGGCCTTTGGGGAAGACAGAACAAGCCACTCCAATGTAGTTGTGACCTTGGTTGGATCAGTCGACATGCCATCAGCTATAATGATATGCCTCAAGTAAGCAACTTGAGTATTGCCAAAATACACTTAGAGAGTTTGAGGAATAGAGAATGCTGCTCCAAGAGGGTAAAAACACGACGAAGATGTGATAAATGAGATTCCCAAGAAGGGTTGCCAAAATGTTATAGAAAATACTAAGACAAAGTGGCACAAATATGGATAGAAGACCTGATACATAAGACTCTGAAAGGTGAAGGGAGCATTAGTAAGTCAAAAAGGCATTACCAAAATCTCAAAATGCCCATCTTGTGTGCAAAATATTTTTTTATGAATATCAACAAGGTACATCCATCTGATGATACAAGGAGTGCAAATCCAACTTAGAAAAATAATGAGAACCTCCCAATTCATCTAGAAGTTCTTTAATAATTAGAATTGAACATTTATCCTTGAGGGTGATAGCATTTACCCTTGAAAATATAATTTTAAGGAAATTTCTTTCTAATATCTTCCTCTTAGATCGTGACATTGTTAAATAATAATATCAAAGTCAAGTTGTGCGATCATGCACGTAAATCCCGACTTTACCCTACTTTTAAATTAGGTAAAGTTTTAAAACCTTAACCCTAACTTTATTTTTTTAGAGGGTGGGTTTAATTTTTATAGCCCTACCTACAACAAGAACTAGATTTGAGGTAGAGACATTTGTAGTAGCACATTCCTTGCAGTGACAATGGATGATGACCCCGCGACAGACCTCTACTCATCCTTGACCCAATAACCCAAGGGATGACACATTGGGGCATGCCCAAGCCAAAGTGAGTGGCGAAGAACCAATTCACCAGTCACCCCAAGCTCAAAGTACAGTGACTTGATGAAGCAAACACTAAAAGGCCACCCGCTTCAAAGGTGGCTGACCAGCAAAGTGGGAGCCACTGCACTTGCCCCTTGAAAACTCAAGAACCTGACATACATGGGGTAGATTTATAAAGGAGATCGAGAAAGGGCAAGTACCCAGGACAAAAGGAATGAGGCCTGAAAGAAAGGACAAGATGGAAGGGCAGTTTTAAGGAAAGGAGAACAAATCAGAGTAACATGGGAATAAGGAAGAGAGGGAGGGGGGAAAGCAAGCGGCTCAATGGTCTATAGTCGGCCAAAAGAACACCACATGGAAAAAGGAGTTGAGAGGCAAGGCACCCAGAAAAAGAGGGCACTGCCACTGCAAAACCCTGATTCGCCTCAAAGGCTCCTTTTCCTATGTGTAGACGTAGCGATACACACATACTTAAAAGTAGATTTAACCTTTCTGAGAAATTAAAAAAATGCTTTCAAATAGAAAAAAAATATTTTTTTACTATTTTGATTTCAAACATTTTCCTCCGCAACGGTTTACATGGCTGATGACCACAAGCTTTCAATTTTCAATATCACCTATTTCTACTATGAGATCAAACGATGATGAACCACATAAATAAATGATGCAAAAAACAGCTGACATCACTCTTAGTTATGGAAAAATATATTTTAAATAAGGCAAAACATAGGCTGCGGCCCGAAACTACCTTTAGTAACATACACAAACAATGGTGAAAACTACGTTACTTACGTATTGGACGTATCAGCCTGCCGCAATAGTCTATGCAGAGAGCTTAGTCTATGCCCCTCGTTAAGTAATCAAGATCTTATGTCATAATGTCAATGAAAATCGTTGTCATAATGTCATAAAATTTTAAGAAGCAACTTATGCTGTGTGCAGTTGAAATACGGAATTACACCGAAGGCAGTTGGGCCCTCATGTATCCAGCCAGCTTCTTTTAATCACGTTTGTTTTTATATTTATGGTACATTGATCATGCCGAAAACAAGGGATTGATTCCTGCTTTTTAGCTTTTCATATCATAATATCGAAGATATCAGATTTGAAATCCCAACTGCAAAATCCAGGTTCCGTACCACATTACCATTTCAAAGCAAAGCTATGACAGATGCATTTTGAAGCATTTCCATTTTAACCTCCACAGATGCATCTTCCAGACCCTGCACCATATTAACACAAACCCAAATCGGATGTTAAAACTGCCCAAAAATATTAAAAAAATGGAATTTACGGGGGGCTATCACATCCGCGAAAAAAAAAAAAATCAGACGTAATCAAATCAGATTACTCAAAATATTTCACACCTGATATGCAGTGTTGAGGTAAAATGTTCAAAAATATAAAAAAATGGAATTCGCAGGACTACCACATCCGCAAAAAATATCACAATCACATGAGATAACTCAATATGTTCCACATCCAATATGTAGTGTCCTACCACCTTTAATAAATTCTCCCGCGTATAGCTTATTTTTCAAGCAACCAATTGCTATGCAAAAAATTTGCATTCCAGACCAAAATGAGTACAGGAATAATTCAGGAAAGCATTTAAAAAATCTGACCTTATCATTCTGTGAAGGGGCATTGGCAATTTGCTTTGCAAAAATTGAATCAGCCAGCTCCAATATTGGAGCATTAGAACCTTACAAAAAGCAAAACTTAATATGATTTTGGAATAATGATGAATACCTTATTAAACAAGGAAGAGGACATTAAAGCTAACTGCTTACCGGAGTTACTGATAGCTTCAGAAACTTCTCTTTCTGAAAAACCCATTTCAAGCAGGTGATGTGTCTTCTCCATTGTATCATATAGATTCAGATCTGTGGTTACCTTTTGATTATAAAATTCAGACAAATTTTCAGGATAAAATTGGCATCACACATGCATCTATATGTGATGCATAAACAACTCTTCACTCATTTAGAAGAAAATTTCTGAAACAAGACCCATAATACAAGAGCAAAGAACCTTTTCATTCATTCTATGCATTTGAATAGAATCATCTGTGTCCTTTTTTCCAGAGCTTCCGGCAGTTTGAGCAGTGACAATAAAGTCTATTAAACTTGCTATGGAGGCCTCGTCACCTGTAATTCATAAAACTTGACATATAACTCTACTTGGCAAGATCAATTTTAAATGGCCTTAAGAGAGAAAAGAGAGCACATGCACCAAAGAGCAAATTACATGCTTCGAAAAGTTTTTTAAATGGTCATTCATATAGATTTAGCGTTTTCAATACATGGCCCTCATAATTAATAAAAAATTAAAATTAACATAAATGGTCCCTCATGTTTCATTGTTGTCCTTCAATAAGGAAGTTTTTTTGTTTGTATAAATCATTTTTTATGTCACAAAATGCACATATTCATTGTGCTATAGATTTAACGAACTTTGGATATAACTTATGTGTGGGCTAAAATGTCAGCTGGTAACTACTTTAAGGGCAAAAATAAATAGAATGAAAATATGAAAGGGCCAAACTCTAGGAACTAATATGGAAAAGCCCTTGAGACTTCTATTTACCTACTACTCACTTGGAAATAGGATTAAAGATAGATTTTCAATATACTAATACTACATATCCAAAAAAATTAATTATAACGATAAAATCACAAAGGGCATCCAGTGCAAAAGAGTTGATGATCAATTGTACACATGTACGACTTTTTAGAAAGAAGTATTCAATTTTTTTTTTCCAAATGACAAATAAAAGAAGCAAATACAGCAAAACACAAGTTAAAATAATGTTCTTTGTAACAGCAGAGTAAATCCAGCAGAAGCACATATTATAACCAGAAAACACAGTCAAGGAAATTACCCAATGTTTATAGTTAGTTTAAGCGTTAACTAAATCCAGTTCAGTTTGATTAAAAAAAATAGAGACAAATTAATGCATTGAAAGCTTAACATACCAAGAGCGTTGATTGCATAATCAATGTCTTTTATCGAGAAGTTCATCATTAATAACAACTTCCTTTTGTCAGAGATAAGCTCATCAGAGCCATCAACCGCCTGTCAAAGAGAGGAATTCTTTACTATGTGTTCAAGAAAATAGTCAGTGCGGTGCCTATTCGTTCGAAGTTGGGTACAATTGTCCGAACTTCATGACGCCAATTTCAATCATTGCTTTTTGAAGAAAAAAATTAAGGTCTGGTGCGAGAATTATAAATACACATATGGACAGACAGAGTATAATATTTTAAAGCGAAAAAGAGGGAGATGAAGTACACGAGTAACCTCAATCTCTTGAAAACAGCGAAGAGAAGGATCCATGGTTGAACTAGTTTCAGCTCGTAGGTAGTCTAGACCATCTGAGGCGTCAGGCAATCCAAAATTGGAACGCAAGCAACTCCGCCTTAGCAACTAACAAAATCTCAGAACAACTACCTATTAAAAAAAAAAAAAACAATCTCAGAAGTGAAATTCGGAAAATGCAGAAAGCGAAGGCGAAAAAACCTAATTTCGTTAGGGTGGAAGCAAAGCGCTGAGATAAATTCAAATGTCGTAAACAACAAAAACAGAGAGAGAACAAGTGTAACAGTGACTGAACCTTTGAAGTGAAGTTTGAAGGGGGAAAAGAGAGAGAGGGATTCCCTGGAAGGAGGGTGTTTATTCACCCAATGCCCAAATCGCTGGAAAGAGGCAGCTGCTACCAGAAATTTATAGTATTATAATATTCCCTTCTGTCCTAACTCTATTTAATATTTTAAAATATTTAAAATTTATTTTATTTTAAAAAATTAAATAAAATTATTAATATTATTTTTATAACCTTTTCTAATAAAAAAGACAATAGTGAATTAGTGCTTTAGAACCCAGTGTTACGCATCACTATCTTGTTTTTGAATGATTGCCTCATCAAATTTTTGCGTGAAATTTTTTTAAAAAAATAAAAAAGTATTATAGCATTTGTATCCATCATTTCAGTGTAGTATTTTTTATTTAAATCAAAATAAAATTTTTAATAAACGATAAAAAGTAAATAAAAATGAATGTGTATTTCTTATCAGCTGTTGGATTTTGATTTGGGGATGTACCTTACTCATGCTAATAATTATTTTTATAATTTTATTAACAGAAAAATCATTCGGAAGTGAAGGTATGAAATATGAACCACGAACATGCCATATTTCCTATGGAGGCAAGGTCAAGAGATACGAAACATACAATATACACTCTAAGTCTCATTATATATCTTCGTACTGTCATAAACTGCCCCCATCCAATACCTATCTATTATTGCTATCTATTCTTTCCGTCCGACATATATTAATTGTCGTAGCCATCCATCAATAATTTTGCCATATTGCGGGCCCTTATATGTCCATCTCAATAATTTAAAGTGCAAATAAATAATAAAAAATCTAACAAATCAACATCGTGATACGACATGGACCTTATCCTAAGTTAATATTTCTGTACATATTTTTTATTAATATATTTTTTTTATAATTTATTATCATTTTATAAAAAATTAATTTATATGAGCACATAACTTAATTTAGGGGGTTAACAAGTTTGAAACTTTGAATCACCGCCTGCCCTACCCTTTTGACCATAGGATCGATATCTGATGACTTAAGATGCCCATGCTTAGCGCACTCAAAGGTGGCTTCATTCTGACTTTTTTATTTATAAAAATTATTATTTTAAGGATAGCACAAATAAAAATACTAAAATATATATATATATATATATATATATATAGGAAAAAGTTTATATGAGCCCAGGCTCATATATGTCTATATAAGCCCGGACTCTATGGACCGTCGGATTTATATCCGATGGCCCATAATACTTACGGGTTTTATGAGTATTATAAACCCATGAGTAATATGGGCTGCCAGATGTAAATCCGATGGCTCATAGAGCCCGGGCTCATATAGAGATATATAAGCCCGGGCTCATATAAACGGGACTCATATATATATATATATATATAACTCTTAATGAGTACTCTAGTTAACTCAATAATGTCTAGCTCTCAAGAATACGATGTAGTGTCAATGTTTTTTTATGGAATACCGATATTAATCCTGCTTGTAAGCAAGTGACACATATATTATGGAGGAGACACTAAAGCTTACAGTAAAGTAGTGCGTCATGAAGGCTAATTTTTTTAGCGAAAAAAGAAACGCTAATTTGCAAAAACTTTTTTTGTTGACACATAAGACTCATGCATCTTTGGACATATAATATATGCGAATGGCTGTCACCTTTGGGAAAATTCAGCAAGCTCGACCAATGTTGAAGTTTATGGCATAAAATATAACTTAAGAAAATAATATTTTTCCTCTTTTTTTCACACTAAAACTCAATGGTCAAATCTCACTCTGGGTATAAAAATATGGTAATAAATATTTCTTCTTCTTCTTTCTTACTTTCAGTAACATTTTTATACGTAAGACTCGTGCATCTTTGGACATATAATATATGTCAACGGGATTTTACCTTTGGGAAAATTCAACAAGTTTGACCAATGCTAAAATTTATGGCATAAAATATAACTTAAGAAAATGATATTCCCCGTCTACTATTTTTTACTCAAAAACTTAATGGCCAAATCCGGTTTCGGGGGAATAAAAATATCGTAATAAATATTTCTCCTTCTTTTTTCTTACTTCCAGTAACATCACATTCATCCAGCACTACATAGCTTCATCACTTCATTATGTTCTCACTAGAATAAAATTATAATTTATTATTTATTAGACCGGGGTTAATATTATCGTAACGTTAGTTACCTACATGCTTAATGGATAGCATCTCCATCGTTATTCTAATAAGATCAAATCTCGAAGTAGTTCTACCTAACAATTAATACTTCAACATATATCATAAAATTAATTTTTTTATTTACTTATAATCCAATAAATTATTCTTTCATGAAATTAGGTAAATTATTCATTCATAGCATCAGATAATCATTCGGTATAGAGTACGCTAAATCGACTATTCCAAGGAATTGATAAATTCTTCTTTCATAAAGTCTAATAAGTCGACCATCTAAAAAGTCTAATAAATCATTAGGAATCAAACACATCATTTTTTCACATAGTCTAATAATTCGATCATTCAAAAAAATCTAATAAATTATTTGAAATCAGATATGTTATTTTTTTACAAAGCCGAGTTGTGATAACTAACGGCTTACACCTACGCTCATGAGGCCATAGAAGGATAGAAATTGCTCATGATATTCTAAATATTATGCACACCAGAGCCAAGTGTGGCAAGTATCTGTATTTCAAGCCATGATACCTAACAACCTATTTCCACGCTTATGGGACTACAAAAGCCATAAGGATAAGAATTTCTCATGATATTCCACATCTTGTGCATGCCAAAGCCAAGCATGGCAGGTATCTAGAGGGTCCGAATACCCAAATCATCAAAATTCTATGTATTAGACATTCATATCGTAAGATAAATCTTTCTTTCATCAAACAAAAAGTTTTTTAAAATAATATATAATATCTCATAAAATATGTCATCATGAATCATCCTAATGAGATAGAATTATGGGCATAGGCCCAAAAGCATGCCTTGAAATTCGATCAATATGAACATTTACTCCGAAATTCTCCTTACCCTCTTCACCTAAGTTGTAGCGGTTAGAAGATTTCCTTGTCCATAGCCTAGTAAAGCAAAGCCTCTCCTTGTTAGGGTTGAGGCAAAGCAGAGCCACTTCTCATTTTGGGACCTCTCTCTCTCTCTCTCTCTCTCTCTCTCTCTCTTCTAGTTTATTAACTTTTGATTATGCATGAAATTGTTTGCTTTGGTTTAATTTTCTTAGGATAATGGGTTAGTTTAGTTATAGATTTCTTAAGATTTAATTTTATTTTAGTTTAAAATATTAATGTTAAGCTTCATTCACTAAATTTCTACCTATTTAAGTTTTTTTTCTTTCTATTTTCCTTGGTCAAAGTAGCAGGCCCCACCATGGGACCCACATCTATGTGGGATGGCGTGTTACCCATTTTAGCCACCAACCTTCTATTGATTTGTCTAAGAGGGCTTAAGTATGATTAAATTCGTTTTTGGTGTCAAATCTACACTTAAATGGTCACTTAGGGTTTATTAACCTATTTTCTAGCATAACACTTCAATTTTCAATCCACAAGCCTTTACTACAAAAGAAAAGCCCTAGTCCGTCTCCCAAATAGGGAAGGGCTAAGATTGAGAGGGAGGCTAGGCTCTACCCCCATTTCCCAAATGGGACACCCTTCTTAAGGTAAGATTTTCCTTAATTATACCTTAATCCCTTGATTGTCTTGTCTTAATCATCTTATTCTTCACTTCTCTTATTTGAAATCTTAGTTTCCATCCATCAAGATTATTTTTTTAATTCTGATTTAAAACCCTAATCTATGTTATTTTTGTTTTAACTTAAGGAGGTATTGAATATATTATTCCCTTGTTGATTTGAGTCTATTAGCTAGATGTTGATTAGGACTAACCAAACATCCTAATTTTTTGATAGGATTTCTCAAGGTTTAAGTTCATTCAAAGGATTCACAAGCTGAATAGATATAAGAAGTTTTCACTTTGAGTGGTTTTCTTGTTTATAATGTCATGATTGTGTGGTTATTTGAGCTATTGAAGCATCTTAGTCAATAATTATAGTTTATTAAAAGCTTGTGATTTATTGTTGTTTTATACGATTAGGTATGAAAAAATATTAGATCCAATATGTTTTAAGCTTAGGTATTGATTATATGATGTTTTGGGAATTTATATGGAATTTTAAAATAATTTTAGTTCAAATTTCTAGAGGAGGATGCCAAACTACAAAAGTGAATTGTCTTGACTGTTCAAACGGCCAGTCATTCGAATGAGCAGTCTAGTTGTTCAAACGGCATACTGCAGATTGTGTATATGGCCATTTTTAGTGAATATTCAGCTATTACTTTTTATTTTCTCATTATTCAGTATATTATGACCATGAAGAGTTAGTAATACTTACACATGTCACCTTAATTTCATATGGAGTATGTTATATATGTTTTAACTTAATTAAAGAGATAATTATGCATGTTTGAGCTTAGTATGATGTTCTACTTGATTTAAATCCGTATTTCGGTTAGTTCTTCTTGTTTCTTCCATGACATCAATAGCTTATGATCATGGAAAGGTGTAAATGCTTGCACATGTCAATTTAATTACTAATGAGCTATGTTATACATATTTTAGCTTAATCAAGGATATATCCTTGATTATATCTTTTACCCATGCTTATATGATTTTATTTGACATAAATGGACCATGTTTCATACATTTTAGACTGATTAAGGTATGTTTACCTATACTTGCATATATTAAACATTACTTATGTATATATCATGTTGCATATATTATGAGAATAATTTATAAATGAAGATTAATCGTGTTTAACTATGATTAATTGATTGGATATCGTAGTTTTTCGAATTAGCCACATTGGAGGTTTATCGAATTGATTTTACATTTGAAAGGACAAGGTTTTACATCTATTGGAGAGGGTTTTACATCCTTTTAAAGACAAGTTTCTTCCCTCAGTGAGAATAGCAAATTTGCTCTAATGTGATAACTATTATGACCTTCTAGACTTGAGAATTTAGGCTTTTATGCCCATATACACCGACTTACTAGGGGGTAATTTCCATATTAGGGATTTACCCAAATTGCTCTAGTTTTTCTTTTTAGGAATTCATACTTCTTTTTGGGATTTCGAGGGTGAGCAAGTCTATTTGTGCTTCAACCAAGATATGCAGTATTGTTTTCTTTATTGTGAGATATTCACCAGATTATTTATGCATATGTATAGATTATAATGTTCATTGACACAGGTTGTGTAGAGACAATGAAGTTTAAGTTTACAAAGGATGCATACAGAATGATTATGTCATGCCCAAGGTTTTTCCTTACATTTAATTAAAAATTTTATAAATAATTTATTTCAAAATACGGATGTAAATCAAATGAACCAACAAAACTCAAAATATGTGATAGTAGTTTTCATAAATTAATTCAACATACGACAAAACTAAAATTCTCAGGCGTGACCCGAAACGAAAACATTTAAGTAAAACTCGCCATAGCCATGGTCTTTAAAAATAAATACATCCCAGGCCTTTTTTAGTACAAGTCCTTCGACAGTCTGTGTTCTGATTCATATATAGGTACACAAGTCTAGAAAAATACAGTTTCCTTACCTTAACCTATACATGAGATCGTGACACCAAAATCTACAAAGCTTCACTACGATTTCGTTGTGCTCTAGGTCGAGGAAGGATAGTTTATCATGGGGGAGAAGTCTAGTCCAAAAAGCTATCGAACAACCTACAAAAGCCTCCGAACGAAGGGGCTAAAAAGATAGGGTGAGTATTTTCGTACTCAGTAGGAAAATACACCCAGTAGGAGAAAAATAAGTCAATGAACTCCATAAGTTCATATATAAATGCTTCCATGTAATCACACATGAAGTAAACAGAATAAGAAACATAAATATAGTCATGCATACAAATCATCGTACAAGCCAAACTTACACTTACTCCTATATCATGCTCTTGCACTCACCTTTGAATCAATCTTATCAGCTTACTTGTACAAACGTACATTTACACTTACAACATACACATACTCATATGACCTTATTTGCACGAACTCACTTGTACGACCTTACTCGTACAATCTTACTTTTACGTATAAACGTACTCTTACATCTTCTTTAGAAGCTTAGACTTAGACTTACACTTACGCTTACATTTACATTTACATTTACATTTACATTTACACTTACACTTACACTTACACTTATCATATGAATCAAAGTCTCACCACCTTACTCGTACAATCTTACTCATACTCATAAACTTACTCTTACTGTTTTCTTTAGAAGCTCACACTTACTCTAGATCTTACATGTACAACTTACTCAAAATCTGAAACATACCACTTACTCTTACTATCGCACACATACTACCGACAACTGAAGCTCATTACAATTAATAAGATCCAACATCGGAAAGGAAGGGAATGCCACTGGGGCGTCACCTTAACCTTCAGGGAGCAACTAAACACCATGGACTTTTTTGAAGGCAAGGTACACCTATGCTCATATAGCACAGGATCAAACAGGTAAGAGCAAATCCATGATACTACTTACCTGAGCGCGCAAATGCCCACTCTCTGGGGCCATATAGTGCCAACAAGGGCCAGATAGTGCCAACTAAGGGCAAAAAAATATACAGTGCCACTCTTGGGCAGAAATCTTATAGTGCCTCTCTTGGGCAGAACATACAATGCCATATATAGGCAGAAAACATATAGAGCCTACGAAGGGTGGAAACTTACAGCACTCTCAACAGAGCATCAAACGTCTGGGCCGAAATACAACACCAAGACTAAATCCAGTAGGATAACACCATGGCTAGACTAGGAAGGACGCTTAGTCGATTACTTATCGACTAGCACAAAACAAAACTTAATTCATCGAAACCCTCAGTCTCAAACTCATATTGTTATCAAATTAGAGTGACTTACCATTCAAGTTCATATTAGGTAACTTATGCATGCGCAATTATGTTTGGAATTATTTTCGTCTTACATTCTTCAGCCAACAAGGCTAGAAATACGTCCGTTCAGAAGTTCCAACCCACAAATGTAGCATTCTTTACTTAACTCATCCCCCACCCTTACTCTTACAACCTTACTGATCTCTGTATAGCCTTACTTAAACTCGAATTCCATACTGATAATCTTACCATCATACACTTACTTCCTTACAACTTACACCATCCGCCTTAAAACTGAATCTTCTTACTCAAACTCCTCAAATGAAACCCTTAGACCTAAGTCCTGTCATCAAACCCTTACTAATTCCTTGCACATTATTCTTTTGTTACAATTTATATTACGTACATTGTGTATGTACAATTATGTCGTTACCTCTTACTAACTCACAATCCCCCAAGATGTTCTGAACCCTAAGTCTTCTAAATCCTTACATCCCCGAAACCTTTAGCTCGTTGCTCCAATACACCATCAGACTCAATCCAAACTAATTCTTCAATCTCATCAAATCTAACTTTCACTTGTCAATCTTACTTCTTTCCTCGTCCTATATACAATCACAGTTTCCACGTCATAGCCCACGAAGTACCCCTTCGCCAAACTTACAATCAAACACTTCTACTCGTTCCATCAATCACATACCACCAGTCCACAATGAAGATCACACACTCTGGTCACATACATATGATTCATAGCAACTTACTACGTGTCCTTAGTCTTTACTAACATATGCACACAATTCACATGCATACAACATGCTTTTCTAATCAGCATAATCATGTAAAACATTAAATTATAAACTCCTAGCATGCTACTACACAATCAAAGCATGCTATAATGAAATTATGAGTTCAAGGTCCCCTACCTTGTAATCCACAAGAGTTTGATGGTGAGCAAACGATGGTGGTGGCTTCGATAGCGGAATATGCGGTCAAAAGCATCGCACTAAGAGAGTTGTTGTGTCCCGAGGATTTTCATAGATGTTGGTATTAATCTTGATAAGGTTAGATTAATTTCATTCAAAGCATAAGACTGGGCGCACTAGGGCAACCAGACACAAGGTCGTGCCATTAGAACTAGCAAAAGCCACCACAAAATGAGGGGTAACTGATTGGAGGTCGGCTAACAGTTTAAAATACTTGGTTGGCCACAATGTTAACATAGACTGCAGACTATCTCTAGTGGCAACAATTTTGCACTGTCGAAGCCTCACAATATGGCAGAGGACTTGGTTGCATACTCACGAACATAAGGGATACAGAGGAGGGCTTTAACAACCATATAGCCTAGTGGTAGTGTCATTCCATAAACACATGTTGAGGCACTAAGGCCTAGTGTAGGTGGCTAATAAAGGTGGCATCATTTCTAAACGCTACCCACAACCAAACCATCTTACGGACAATCATGCATCAAGCATGGCTTACGGTAGAGGATAAGGGCATGACATCGGTCGAGCCTTCAATGGGTTGATTCTAATGGTTGACATTATTACTTCCCCTTGGAAAAAATAGAATTCGGAAACTTTTCCTATAGGTTTTGGGTCTTGCGTAACAAAAGTGGAGGTGCAGAGGTAGAATTGGGCCAGAATTATTGGCCCTTGATGTCACTAGGCCGGGGCAAAGCCCATGTCGGTAGGACATGCGGCCCAAGTTCGCGCAATAACAAGGTGGACACATTGGCTTGGGTTGGAGTAGGGCCCAACAGCGACAGTCGGAGACGTACCCCAAAGTTTAGGGGCATCTGGTGTGTGTAGAAGACGTGCAGAGGAGACTGGGAGTGGTGGCCCCTTGCCGTTATTGGGTTAAACCGGTTTCTGTAGTTGTCTGCTGTAGAACAGCTGGGTAGAGAATTGAAGAAACCCGATTTAGCTGGGGCAACAATGTGCCAAGTTGGGGTGGCAAACATGCATCGTTGGGCCATGAATGGCCAGATGGGGCTAGGGCTAGACTTGGGAGAAGACAGGACCCGTCAGTCGCTAAATAGTGGCAAGTCCAGTGGACATCAGCCCAATATTGTCTGATGTCCGACTACGGAGGAATGACACAGTCCGAGAAAAAGTGCAACTTTGCTGTAATGTGGGTCACCCAATTGAATGAATAAGGACCAATTGATGCAGGAGGCTAGACCTCGGCACCTCATCGTCATTGGCTCAAGGCGGCAATCCGGAGGCCAATGAGTAGGTGGTAGCTGACCGTGAAAATAACGACAAAATTACAGAAGACATTTTGACCATATTGGAATTGGGCAGAGGAGGGAATTGGAGAAGAAACGCCGATTCAAGTCGATAGTCCGCCAAGGGCAGCCTTTCCGTCACTTGTCTACAATAGGCCGAAGGCCAACGAGTGGCAGCCAACATAAAAAATAAAAGATAGACCAATCAAGGAAAAAAAGGAAAGTTTGTTTTTGTCCCAACCGGAGTAGGGCAGAGAACAGAGGAAGGTAGCAGCCAAGGCGACGGCCAGTGTGGCAGCCCTGCCATCACCGGGATGGGGGAGGGCCAAAGGCTAGTCGCCGTGACCGGCCACATGCGGCATAGCCAGTGGCCGCAACACACAGTGACATAACAAAACAAAAAAAGAACACAATGCTCCATTGAAAATGGTGGAAGGGTCATGGCTGGGGAAGTGATAGTTTGGGCCGGGGGTAGTGGCCTTATTATCATCTGGCCGGAAAGAGAGCCAAAGGCCCGGAGGTGACGGCTGGTGACCGGCAACCAGCGGACCAACCACAGGTCATAGTGAACAGAAAACCGAAAAAAACAGAGATAATAGTTTTTACCTCAAAGCGGTGAAGCGGGGGCGGGGAGGCCGGGATGCCGGTGGCCAGAGGTTGCTCTTGTCGGGGCGAAACCGTGTACACTCTGTGGGTTGGGAGTGCTGAGGCGCGCCCGATCCGGGTTATGCATTTTTCTTTTCTCCTTTTTTTTAACCTTCCTTTATTCATGTTTCTGTCTTCTCGTGTCTCATCCAATTTTTGCGCTGAAATTTTTTTGCGATGTGTCGAGGCCCATGACCTGCGACTAAACACTACTCCCGACTCTTACAATCATGAGTATTACAAATACGGATATGCCGAAGTATTAAATTTCTTCGTCAAAAATACAAGCAAAAACTGTAAAATATTGCAAAAAATTACAAAAAAATTGGGGATGTTACATATTACATTTGAACATGCAAGATGAAGCATGATTTAATACACTTGATTATGTAAGGTGAATGTGAATATTGATATATGCAAGATGTAAATGAACCATAAAATTTAAATGATTGCACATGTTGTGCATGTGTGTTATGAATTATGAATAAGCCTATGATGCACAAGTGGTGTGAATGTGAATATGGAATATGATTTAACTTATGCACGAGCAAGAGAAAATTAATTTCTATGTGAGAAATGCATATCATGAGCTTATATTTTATTTTAAAACTTTTATTGAGCTAAGCTCACCCCTTTTGTTGTGGTTTTATTTTGGGGTTGCAAGATGTGTCATGTAGTTGCTCTAGATGGATTGTATTACAATCTCAGGACGAGTAGATAGTGCACTAGAGGGGGCTAGATGTTTGGGTTGTTTTAGATTTATGTCATATGTTATGTTGATGTTAGACCTAACTTTATTTTATACTTTAGATAACATGTGATAACTTTAGTCATGATATAACTATTAAGTTTTTATTTGACATATACATTTGGCACATTCATTAATTTTGGATCTATTTGACATTATCATTTCGTCTAATTTTTTATATCACTGCATAGGTGCTTATTTAAGTCTATAGAGAGATTTAACAAGTCTATATATACTTTATTTTCTTGACCCAGTACAACAAACCCTTCAGGTTGTTGCATATATATATTTTTCATTCAAGTCACAATTTAAAAATGTAGTTTTTATATTTATTTGATGTATTTTAAGATTATACAAAGCAACAATAGTGATTAACATCTTAATAAAAGTTATCCTTGTGACTGGTAAATATATATCAAAGTAATTTTAACCTTCTTTTTACTTGTATCATTTGATAACAAGTTAACATTTAGCTTCCTTTTAAATATCCACTTGTATCCTAGAGGTTTACTCCCTGGTGGAAGGTTTACTAGCTCCCGGGTATGATTTTGCATAAATGATTCAATTTTACTATTTACAGCCTCTTTCCAATATTGTGCTTCAGGAGAATACATTACTTCTTTAAAGCTTTGAGGTTAATTTTCTAACAAATAAGTTAGAAAGTCTGGACCAAAGAATTTTGATGTTCTAGCATGTTTGCTACATCTAGGTTTATCAACTTCTCCCTCTTGGTCTTCAATATTGTCCTGTGCAACATTCAAAGTTCTTTTAAGATAACTTTCATCTTGTGTAGAATTTACGAAAAAATATGTTCAAAAAATGAAATATTCCTTAATTCAACTAAAGTATTAACAGTTACATCAAGAATCTCCAATTTATGAACAAAAAAATGATTTACACTACTATTATTGACATAACCAATGAATACACAATCAATAGTCTTTTGTCCAATTTTAATCCTCTTTGGATTAAAAACCGCCACTTTCTCCAAGCACCCCCGCACTTTTAAAAATTCGTAAAAAGGCTTTCAAAGGTTTTCATATGAGGTATTTTGTTGAGAATATTATTTGATGAAAGCAAAGTTTCCTCCCACATGTTCTAGGGTAACCCAAAACTTATTAACATGATATTCATCATCTCTTTTAAAGTTATATTTTTTATTTTAGCAACTCCATTTTGCTAAGGTGAATAGGGTGTTGTAGTTTGGTGTATAATATCATGTTGTGAGCAAAATTCACTAAAAGGTGATTAATATTCCCCAGCTCTATCACTCAGAATTTTTATTTTCTTGCCAAGTTGATTCTCAACCTCTGTTTTGTATAGTACAAATATGTTTATAGCCTCATCCTCACTTCTAAGCAAGTACACATAATAATATCTAGTGTAATCGTCAATAAATGTAATAAAATACTTTTCACCTCCTCTTGTTTGAACAAGTTTTGAGTCACAAACATCGTTGTGAATTAACTCAAGAGGTTTAGTAAATCACTCAATGTTTTGGAATAATTTCCTTGTTAATTTTGATTCCACACAAGTTTTACATTTATGATAAGAGTCAATGTTAAATTTAGGCAGATATTTCATATTAATCAATCTTCGAATAGCGTCATAATTAACATTTCTTAATCTATTATACCACACATCACATAACTCAATTGTATAATAAGGAGAAACAGTAGCATTCTTAATCTAATCAATAAGTACAATAATCAGTACATTGTGCTTGAAAACCCCCTCATTAAGATACATTTTTTCCACATACATCTTACTCTTAGTCAATATAAACTTATCTGATTCAAATACCAATTTGAACCCATTCTTTCTAAACAATGATCATAGCACTAAATTCTTTCGAATTTTTGGCATATACAGCACATTGTTGGGAGTGAGTTCATTGCCCAAAGTCATTTTGAACACCATCTTTTTAGTACCTTCAACCTTGGTGGTTGAAACTATTCACCATTTTCCACTTGGTTAATAAGTGGAGAAAGTTTTTCTATTTGAGTACACATAACGAGTGACACATGTGTCCACCCACCATTCTCTTGCATTAGTGACCACGTTTATTTCAGAAATCACAGCAAAAAGGTTGATATCATTCACATTGTTGGAAAGATTCTCCACTTCAGTCATGTTTGCTTGTGCATTTTTCTTCCCGAAATCCTCTTATTTCTTCCACTTGCAACAATCTTTAGCCTTATAGCCTTATTTATCACACACATAACAATTACCCTTGAACTTGACTTTGTTGGAGTTGTTGTTTAACTATCCTTATTTTATGCTCTTATTCCACAACACTCACTTTGGCCTCCATGCTATGACTCCCAGTTTTCTTTTCAAAATCATTGTTGTCCTCTTCTATCCTCAACCTTACAATCAAGTGTTCTATGTTCATCTCCTTATACTTATGCTTCAAGTAATTCTTAAAGTCCTTCGAGGAAGGTGATAATTTTTCTATTATTGCGGCCACTTGGAAAGACTCACTTAAAGTCATACCTTCTGCATAAATATAATGAGGGATAACTTGGGTTCTTAAACTTAATTGATCATTGTCTTAAGAGTCCATCATTTTGAAGTTTAGGAATTTTTCGACCACAAATTTTTTCGTTCCAACACCCTCTATTTGTACATCTTGTTTAAGGACTCCCATAAGTCCTTAGCACTCTTCATCGGACTGGACACATTCTATAACATATTATCTAACCCATTAAGGATATAATTATGGCATAGAAAATCCGCATGCTTCTTCTATGCATCGACTGCCGCAACAACCGTTTTGTCATCCATTTTCTCCTAAGTGAGAACCGAGAACAAGTACTTCATCTTTAAAGAATCAGGCCAAATTCAATGTGGTGAGATAGAACAACCTTTTCTGTTGCCATCTTTTAAAGTCCACAACACTGAATTTTTCTGGTTTTTTCTCTTTCACTTAAATAGGAGAATTCACCAGAGTGAGAATTATGACCAAAGTTAAATTGGTATCCTCTGTAGTTATTTTTGTTCCAATGAATAGAAAATAATCTTAGTTTCAAAATTTTTGTAACATAATTTCAAAATAGTATGCACAACAGTAAAGTACCAAAAAAATAAGAATTTTGCCTTAAGATTGTTATTTTTCGTACTTTTGTAAGTATTGTGATGAAAACACCTCACTAGAAAAAGATACTTGAATCAAGCAAAACACTCTAGCCTTAAGATAGAATTCGCCCTCCCTATTGGTTACCTCCCAGGATAAGACGATCAATCACATGCTATAGAAGCACTTTCACACAATGCATGCAGCAAATGCATGTTATAAAAATGCTCTCACATAAACGAGAAAATCTAGTAAATGATGATTTAGAAAATATTTTTTTGCATTTATGTTAACAGACACATTTTTTGTGAGAATAAATCCGGACCCATTTTGGGTTAAAAAAAACTAAATAAATTTATTACAAAAATAATTATCTTATTGACCCGACCTAGCCGTATATGCGAACCAAACCGAGCTGGCCAAACAACAACGGTGCATACAAGTGGGTTAGCCCACTTAGATGCATAAGTCTAACATATAACTCTCTCACAAAAGTATGGTAGCCTAAAGGCTTAACTTATAAAGCTAAAATTTATACCTTAAATACCAACACCATCACTTTGTTTTAAGTGATATGAAACTATTCACATGTATAATTCACATTCACTTCAAAGTGAGTTAAGCTTTCAATACCAATGTGGACTTGACCCACATATAACCCACTTCTAACACTTTTTACTATCTTCATAGCTGCCAAAGCCTATCCTCCTCCTCAATAACCCCAACCTCCCCCAAGTGTTTCAGCTTGCATCTCAAAGTCCTCCCCAATCCCTGCCCACTCCTTGCAGATCCAAGACCCTTTCTTAATCGTCTTCTACAGGCACACTTCTGCCCCCGCATCTCTGCCACAAGTGCTGCCTTCATTAGCAGCCCCAACCCCTTCTCATCCCTCCCCCATCTCCCCCACCTGCCTGTCCACCTACGCATCCATCCTGTAACGTGCCAGTGGCATCAAGTTGGCACTTCACGCCAATGTTTTGAGGATTTTACTAATCCATATATGTCTGTAATCCTGGATTACTAATCCATATATGTGTCCATTCTCTATATTTTTGGCCTTGAATAGACAGGCAGACAAACGCGGTACGCTTACATCCTAACGAGAGAGAGAAAGAGAACCGCCTCTGATAAGTAGAGTTACATTATAAAACGACATATTACATCAAAACGGATCCACAAATAATGATGACAATAGGTCGTTTAAGGAAGAGAGTATTTCACAATGTCAAATGATCAAGCGTGACAAAAGTGATCAAATTTAAGTCTAGGCTCGGAGTAACGTGTAGAAAGAATTTTGGACGCAACTAAAGAATTGGCAAATTCAGTGTAGTGAACTCCATCCCAATTTACAACGCGCAAGCCATCCCTGCAAACTTGGGATGGAGGTATCCCACATGTCACATTGACGTTGTAATTGTATGGAGGACCCCCGTAACCACAGCATGCCATCAGCGGATCCTCGAAACCTACTTGCCAGATCGATACAATGTTAAAAATTCCCATACGAGAACGAAATTAAATATTTAAAAAGTAGAAAGAGAACACGATCACAAGCTGAACAAATCATAAGAACAATAATGGAGAAATTTAGAAGAGTAGATATCTTACCATATTTAGAGGAATTTGCAACTAGATCATACTTAATGGAATATACGTCTAGGCAGACAACAGTGGCATTCTTCAGAGTATATCTCAATTCCCCACAAAGTCGACTCAAACCATGATTGAAAGCTTTTGCGGCATCATTGAAGGATTGGATGCAACCATGCTCATCCCTAAAATCATTTGGGTTTAGGGAAAGCTTTTGGGGCAAACAACCCAACGGCCCTGTATTGTGTATCCAGAAATATTTTCCACCTTGTCCATATATGGTCTGCAATTAATAGTACATTTCCCAAAGAAAGTCATATATGAAATTTCAGCCAAAAGCCCCTCGAAGATCTCTCTAAATATAACCACAGATTGCATTTCACGTTGCGAGTTGCAACAACAACCCAAAGACCCTGTTTTGTGTATCCAGCAATAGTACATTTCCCACAGAAAGTCATATATGAAATTTCAACCAAAAGCCCCTTGAAGACCTCTCCAAATATAAGCACAGATTGCATTTCACGTTTTGCTGAGTTGCAATTTCTTCATTCAAGAAAATCACATTTTCTGAGAAAACAAACCGAACAATGACCAGGAACAAAAACTCACCGCAACATTTTCTTACACGTCATCCTTTCAAGCCTCTCTCTAACACTGTCAACTATCATGGCAATGGAACTATGGAAGGAAAGAAAAATTGAAAGAAAATGGCCGCTTTAAGTCCATAACAATTATGGAGATAGCAGCCAATATGACATGCGCATGAACTGTTATTAAAAAGTGTTGAAGGAAAGCACTCACATCTACTGCTGATTTTATTTCTTCAAGAATGATCGGTATTTTCTGCAAGACTTCTTGGAAAGTCAAATTTGCAGAGAAAGCACTTGAAAGATCATTTTGTCCAATGTCAAAAGTGTAGAGGGCGTTTTGGAAGTCATTGGCATTGAGATGAAAATTCGAATCTGAAGAAAGAAACCATTCAGTGGTAATATTGAAGAGAACTCCAGGTAAAGATAGGAGAAATAGCTTGGGAAATTGAAGACATCTGTGGTAGTACGTAGAAGGATCCTCTATGATCAATTTTTTTTATCGCCATCGAAATCAATGAACCTAAAAGTAAAATACGAACATAAGAGTAAAAGGGACTTATGAGTCAAAGGGCAATTTAATCATATAGTATAGTTTTATTTAACTTAAAGAGTCAAACTCTGTAGTAACCTATAGACTTCTATCCTCCATGATCCAAATAGTAAGATAAGAGCATAGGAGATAATTGGTTAAGACAAAAGAACTACTTATTACAAGGGATGCTTTAGGTTCTCATAGCTCCATCCTGGAGCTCTTTCCGTCTTCTTCTGTCTACTAAATCATACAATGTTGGATTCACATAGGCAGACGACAATGAGAGGACTGGGTTGGAAGACCCATAGCATAGACCATAATTCAAAATAAAGGAATAAGAGTTGGTCAAATGCAGTTAATCAATTGAAATTGCGACTGAGCTGCTCAATAATTATAAAAAAAAAATCCACCAGACTAGAGCAATGTTATAAAAATCAAATAAGATGCTAAGGTATTTTCTACTTGCAGACTAATGCTACTGGCCATAAAAGTTATCTATACGTGCCTAAGAAAAAAAAACCAATGTAACCTATGGGCAATCAATACCACAAATAAGTAGGTCCTTTCAGCTGGTAGAAAAAAATCATAATCAAGGCGTACCTCTGGGCAGCTCAAGAGAACGAGATTTGAACCGTAGGAACTGAAGAATCTGAATGTAGAGGGAGAAGGGAACAAACTTTGGCTGGGTAGCGGAACCAACTATAGCGAAATTTGCCCCATTTGAAAAATTCGAGCCTAAAGACTCCAAATACGGGCTTAAATAACCGATATTCAAGCTCTCGCCTGAAAATAACGGAGGAAAACAAAATTCAACAACTGATTGATACAAGTGACCACCCTTACCTGGACAACGTAAGCCATGATCTGCCGATGTCTTCGTGAAATTATTTACAGGTCTATGTCCTTAAAATGTTGGTCAGAGTGCTCTGCACTCATACTCGTAGATGTATAGTGCGCTTCAGTTTTACCACTTTTGTGTATCCAAAAGGTGAACATAAGTCGGTGGTGTGTTAACATTTCATAACCCTGATGGATCAGTTTTGGTCTTCAGTACTAGGCTATATGTGCTGAAATCTAAGTACTCCCTTCGTCTTAAATAACTAGTTCTATTTGAGAAAAAAATTTATTTCATATTAATAATTTATTTTGTTAAATTTAAGTGATTTAGCACTTCAAAAAAGAGTATGGTAAGCTTATTTTTCGTGAATTTCATCATTTAATTAAAATTATTATCTTATCAAGAATATGACGAAGAGGATAATAGAATTCGAAATGCAACAGCAGTGGAATAAACAAGACTGAACTCTGAATACCAATCAACCCCCATTTTGATGCTACTTGGGATTCCGGCCACAGCCATCAAACAATGTCAAAATGTAGGGATAGGATGTGAGGAACAGAGAAGTTTAAAAAGAAGAAAGATCATTTATCGAACTGCGACTGCGAGCACATGGAAGCAAGAAAAAAGTGACAATAGTAATACTCTTGGGTTATTATACTCCACTAACTAGTGTTTGTTGCTGATCAAGAGAGGAAAAGATATAAACTAAGGGAAGAAAAGAAAATGCGCGCTCACAGAGGAAATCGATGACAAGGCGGCCGTCGCTCAAACGGCCAGTGGAACGACGGAAGAAGCGACGACCGTTGGGGAGGGGGATGAGGTAACCGAGGCCAGCAAGGAGGCCCCCAGTGTCGGAATTGGAGTCGCCAAAGTTGAAAATCACGGGTTTTGCTCCGCATATCGACTCAACTGGAGCCATCCGCCCGCCCAGTAAGCAAAACAGGAGAAGGGCGACCACTGCCGGCATACCTTCCGGGATAGGAGGAATTCGAGTTACAAAGAGCAATTCCAAGGCCCCGGACGGTGACAGGCTCGCAGGTGGACGTCTGTGCCATGCATTTCGACATATTTGGGGACATCCACAAGTAACTTGAAGACAAAAACATCAGCTCCTGTCCCACGGTAATAGTTTCATTTTCTTCAATTTAATTGAAGGTGGCTGTAGAGTTAAAAAGGTGTTTTAAACAGGTTTTTTATCCTTTTAACTGTGGTTTTATTATTTAATAAAAATTATTATTTTTAAATAAAGCATGATGCGAAGGGAATATATCTAAAACCTTGGCCTCTCCGCGTCATTTGAAGACAAAAATACATTCATTGGCATGTTTGGAGCTTGCAAGTTGCAAAAGGAAATGTCAATCGATAAGACAAGCTTTATATATATATAGAGTAGATCTTAAAATGGAAGACTAGGCAATATGTCCGATACTCCAACCCGCTAAAGAATCTACCACGTCTTTCTCTTACTCACCCTTTTTATGCTTAATTTGCACTTCTCACATCTTAGACGAACAAAACATGCCTAATTTCCCAAGGAAAAAAGTTAGCCAGATTTGCACGGCAGACGTCCAGCTAGCCAGACCTGCAGTAGACATGCTCATTTCCGAAGACAAAACATATTTTTCTTATTTACGAGGACTGGTGATCGAGGTTTGATCGAAGACTGTAATCATAATAAGTGCAGTTCACTAATACGTTGCCTTTAATGTCCGCTATCTGAAAGAAGTGGCCATAAAACCTGTTTAGTCCCTCTCTAGGAAAATATTTTCCTTCTAATAAGCAGCTCAATCAGAAACACAGAATCATTCCATTATATGAAATAACCCCGTCAGTCCTCGCAGTTCCACTATAAACAGGTAGGGCCAAACTCCGACAATGTTTTCCCCCATTATCGGAATCAAATGCCACACTAAACATATTAATACATTGGGATTTGCGCAGGCTGCAGCCAGCTGGTTCAAACCAATGAGGAAGATAAAGTTGATCTAATCTAATCTAACAAGCTACACGTAAATACGCCTTTTTGCAGTTCCAGTTTCTCTGCCTTGATCACAACATCCATTTTCAAGGGGCTAAAACTGCGGGAGGGGCCGTAGAAATGAGGAAACTTATTGAATTCATCAACAGATTCATAAACTAGTCCTTCTCCGAGCTGTCACAAATGATGTATTTGCACAACACAAAGTATCAATCACTTGATTTTGAAAGATAAAAACCATTAACAAACAATTATGAGAGAGAGAGAGAGAGCGGCACTAATTAAATAAGAAAGAGAGGCACTAATTTAAATAAGCATTCGTTGAATTATTAAAGAGACTATTGGCATAATAAGCCTCATGGCCATCACCCAAAACGTAGTCATATTCATATTGTGACAAGCTTAAAGAAAATGCAGTCACAACGCACTGAACAATCGTTCGGGCTAGCTTCTCGATCTTACACTTTGCCTGATCAATATACTTTCTGAATGTCTTACTACCAGTTGAAAATTCATCAGAAGTGGAAACAAACAACAATGTGCTTCTGGCCCTATCCACCACAAACTTGTTGAATAGGATAATACATCAGTGCATCAGTTAAGAGGCATTTTGGCTGAAGCACAACCAAAGCGTAAATAATTAACAATGGAAATAATACAAAATCTTAACCCTCGTATAACTTCTCTGCCATTTTCAACTAATCTAAGTATTCAAACGCTGAAGCACGAATAGGAGATGAAGATTAAGTTTGCTAAATATACGTAAGACTTAGCAACAATGGTGATCCTTGATGCCAAGGGTCCACAGCCAAACAGACTTGATGTACCGCAGACATTACAAAATGAAAATCATTATCAACAGTCTCAGGCGCAAGAATTGGTTTTAATCAAACCTACTTCAATTCACATGAGTAGTAATGGTGGACATTTGGAAATTTTACCAAGCAATAAGACACTCAAGATCACCTTTCTTGGGTCAATCTGAAGAAGATAAAGGTCATCTCGTCCTTGGAAGAAATTTTGCAAAGTACCGGCTACCTGCAGACAAATACATAATAAGAAAAACAATTCCAAATCGGAATATGTGAAACTAGAAATGCTTTCCTTAGCATAACGGGCTGCCAAAGAATTAGCTAGCCTGTCAACATGAATGCAACGAATATTTTGGAAGTAGTCTGAAACACCATGTCCGTGGAGTGGCTTTGCGCCATTGTTGACTCGGATGAGGATCACTCCTTATGACCAGGCGCGGCCGTGCCGCTGATTCTCGAATCTGGACGCAAACACCTTGAGCCGCCGTTAGGATGGCTCGATCTCAGCACAACAATAAGTTCCTAGTTCCTACAGCTCGCGTTTTGATTAGTATTTGATGTTTTAGATTTGCCCCTGAACCTTGATATGGATAATGATAGTATCGATTATGGCTAAACTATAACGGCAGCAGAAGAATCGTGACATTAGGGCATACAAAAAATTTAAAAATTAAAAAGAAGAAGACAACCTGGTCGAGTCTGCTGAGATGGATGAAACCGGACTTTCGATCGAGATCTCCGCCAAAAGTGAAATTCTTCTTCTGCAGCTCTTCCCATTCGTCAACGGAGCTGATTCGGTACACAAAATCTGGGGACTCTGCTGAACTTTCTGCACTTTTCGCCATTTATTTACCTCAATGAATTTGATTCAGGATCCCTATTTAAAGTTATCCCCGACGATTGTGCCCAAGGATAACGTATCGAGTGGAACGGTTCAACCACGTGGCCGTGCATGTCATATAATCCGAAGTTCGTACCTTATCTAACACAATTTTAAATATGTATAAATTTATAAAATATGTTATTAATTAATAATATATATTTATTAAGGTTCTGTTAATACCCTTCTAAAAATAAGAAAAAAATTTAACTATAAAATTTTGGTGTTATTTTTTTGAAAAATAATATTTCTAACACTAAAAATCCATGTCCAAAAATTTACATATGAGCCTAAATTAATCTAAAAAAATTTTAGTGAGTTTTTATAATTTTTTATTATAAGAATATCATTATCCTTTTTTTTTTAATAAGAATGTGAGAAGAATTTTTATGCTTCTTAATACCAATGAGCCTAGCATAAGTTACGGAAAGGAATTATTCAACCACAAGATTAATGGTACACACGCTAGAGTACATTAGCATCTTACATTAAAGTGTGCTAGCATATGCATTGTCAATTTAATATATCAATAACTTCTATGTATAACTTACACTAGGCTTATTGTCAGAGAAAGGGGAGCATAAAAAACTCTTTCGAGATTATGAGATCTCTTTTACTCCCACAAACCCAAAGCCATGGACAAAAAAAAGTTTGAAACTCTACGTGACAAAGGTGTAGGCGCATGAAGAATACTAATGCAAAAATATCCTCTCAAAATTGGAGTCACCAATGAGGAGAACAATGGGGTATATATAAAACCATATTAACCTATGTAATGCACTAATGTATGTGTAACAACCCAACCCGAGCTGGGCCCACAAAATCACTTATAAAAAAAATTTGATCTTCTTAAGCCAGGAATCATCATCTGTATGTGAGAGGTACAACATTTGCCTATGCACTATAGAGCTTCAAGGCTTCCTTGTACGTGGACTTAGGTTGTAACGAACACATACACACAACGAAGCTTCGTAGTTCGTCGCGTGTAAAACAAAATAAAACAATGAAGCTTCATAGTGCTCTACATAATAGAGGGGTCGTTCTCTGAGTTAGCGATCGTATGAGGAGGAAACGCCTCAAGAGAAGGAGAGGTCTTGCCCATTGTCCTCGAGTACCAATAATCTTTCTGAGCATTCAAGCTCTGATTTAGTCTATCCAAGAGGCGTTCTTGACTAAATCAAACATACTCTATGTAATGGAGGGTCCGTTCTCTGAGTTTGCAATCGTATGAGGAGGAAACGCCCCAAGAGAAGGAGAGGTCTTGCCCTTTGTCCTCGAGCACCGACAATCTTCTTTTTCTTTGTTTTTGAGCATCCTAGCTCTGATTTAGTCCATTGAAGAGGCGTTCTTGACTAAATCCAGTATGCACTTCACGATGGAGGGGTCTATTTTCTAAGTTGGCAATTCATATGAGGAAGAAATGCCCCAAGATAAGGAAAGGCCCTGCCCGTCGTCCTTGGGCACCGAAGTAAGAAAAAGGGGCTAGGAGCAAGATGTGGTTCTGTTCGAAGTTACTAAGTCACAACTAGAGAAGCAATCCAGAGTAGGGGAGGCTCTACCTCCCACTAAAGAGCCATAATATGTGAGAAACATCCTCGAGTAGGGGAGGTTCTGTTTGCCGCCCACTGGTGCAGAAAATGAGAAGTCTCTGGCAAGGAGAATGTTTGCACGTAGTCTTTCAATGCAAGACGAGGAACGTATGGAGGCTAGAGGAAGCTCCGTCTGCTACCTTTGGATCCTAAGGGGAGGATGCCAAGAAGGAATGAATGAGGGGAGTAAGTATTTTTGACATCCCGTTTAAATTATAGAGTTGCATGTGCTAAATTAGGATGTGTGCTATGTCATGATCCTTTGTGCTCTAATTTGCTATACTTTGATGTGACATATTTATGTTCCATCTTGCTCTAGGGTAGAGCAAGACGTGTAATGTATGTGTGTATTCAGTTTCAGCTCAGTGATAGAGTGAACATGTGTATGTGGTTTTGATCCCGCTCTATGATAGAGCAAGATGTATGATTTCGTTGACTTATTAACTTCCGATTGACTCCGTTATATGATGAGTTTTTGTATAACTCTGACTAAATATCAGTATATACATATTTTAACGTATATAATTTTGTGACGCTTGTTGTATGTATTAGCCGTTAGGTAGAACTATGTTCAGATCCGATCGTATTGGAATAATATCTAATACGTACGTAGGCAACCAACAGCAAGGCAATATTGGCCCGATCCAAATTAATTATAAATATATATTTTATTCTGTTTTACACGTGACGAACTATGAAACTTCATTGTGTGTATATGTCCATTACAACCTAAGTCTACGTATGGGAAGCCTTGAAGCTCCGCAGTGCATAGACAAATGTTGTACCTCTTGCATACAGACGATGATTCCTGGCTTAAGGAAAGAAGATATTTTCTATTAGTGATTTTATGGGCCTAGCTTGGGTCAGGTCGTTACAGTATGTTAACGTGTGCAATGTCAACCCTAAGATATGCTAAACATGGATAGCACGGTTCACACATGATTAACATACTTCATCAATGGAGTAACATTGATTGATGGAACCAACAAAAGGAGCCCTCCTTCAATGGCATTTAAATGAACAAGTAGGCTCATGACCTATAAACCTTACTGAAGTTTTTTATTACCCCATTGTATTATATTAATAGCTATATGAATGGTGAAACCCATATTTAAGAGAAGAAAAAATAAACTTATAATATTCTTTTTTAAGTACCCAACCACTTAAATTGAATAAAATAGAGTTATTAATATGGAATAATTTTTTTGCTAAATGGAGCTATTAATTTAGGACAAATGGAGTCTTATTTGTTTGAAGAATAATACAAACAAATGCAATATGTTAGGTATGTGAATTTTGTGTCTTTACATAAGTGCAAGCTGTTACATTGTCTACCAATCTTTGGTACTTTTTATTTTACTATTCTTATTGTTCTTAAACAGCAAATTACAAATTAATCAACCCCATGCGTTTTGCATTGAACTGACACAACAAAAAAAAACCCAAAAAACTACAATATAGGGTTTAGGGTTTGAAAAACTTATGTATCCAAACATTATGTACTTTGATATGATAATCTTGTGTTCAAATAATAAGCACATCACACCCTGAAATATCTTGACAAATTTTTTTATTTAGCAACAATTATACTATTTTCTTTTGAGGTGTTTTGTTAAAAATAAATTTAAATTTTTTTAGCATGTGACAACGTAAACTCGAAAGTGGTGATTTAACATATAGAACTTAGTTGAGGAACTAATATATGTCAAAGAACTTAGTTGTGTGTGTGCTTGTAGTTGAAGGTGACATGGTCAAAGATTCCATCGCCAAAAGTAGGCATCTATACTAACAAAATTTTATCAACAAGTTTTATAAAAAATAGATTGATAAAAATAACTAAAATTTGGTGGAAAACATATAGAAAACTATAACTCGGGAAGATGGGAATTAATCAAAAATCTTATATGCTAAACATATTTTACACAAAAAGGAAAGAAAAAGGATAGAAAGTAAACGACAATAAACTACTAACAAATTTAACCTGAAAGAGATGGATCAAAATTAATAACCTTGGAAAAGCAAGACAACAAATTAACAACAAATTTTACACAAATATGAAAACTAAAAATTACTAAGCAAAATAGGAATTAATTACAAATTTTAAAGGCAACAAGTTAATAATAGATTTCACATGAATAGATTAATAAAAAATTAGTAACCACATAGAACCATGACAACTATTGACACTAAATTTTTATACAAAGTAGAGAACCAAAATTTACTAAGCAATATAGGAATTAATCTCAAATTTTACTTGGAAAATAGATTTTTTACAAAAAAAAGACATGACAAGAACAACAAATTAATAACAAAAATAGATAAATTAATAATTAATAACACCAAAGAAACATGACAACAAATTAACAACAATTTATGTAAAAGTGATAGATAAAATTATGGAAAAAACTAGCCATGACAGTCAGTGGGGAGCTGCAACTCTCGCTAGATAATCTCTAAAATTACAAACCAAAAAAAGAGAAATAAACTTTGAAACAACAAATTTCATATGTTGATGAGATTCTATAATCGTGAATAGGGATGCCACTCGGGTCAGGTATATGGTAAAACCTAATGGGTTGGGTTTGGGTTTTTAAATTCAACCTAAATAGCTATTCTGGTTGAATTCGGTTTTACTATTTCATAAATGGTATCGGGTTCGGGTTCAATAAAACTAGACCTGAATAAGGTTATAAACATATTTTTTTATTTTTTTTATTTTGATAAAACTTGACCCGACCCTAAGGGTCAGGTTTGAGATTTTAAATTCAACCCAAATAGCTGGATTCTAGTTTACCATTTCTTAAATGGTTTCGGATTCGGGTTTGGCCAAACTCAACCCAAACTTGACCCGGTGGCATCCCTAATCTTGAAAATGCATGATTTAGAAAAAAATTGCCTTTTGTCACCTGTTGAGAATATGCTAATGGAAAAAAGAGATGGAACACCCATCACAGGTTAAGAATAGGCTAGTGGGAAAAAATTTGATGTAAACCTTGGGGCTTACACAAGAATTATAATTGTTAAATTGCATGAATATAAGGGACAAAAGCCTCTGTTGGTCGTGAGCCAACAAGAGACAAGGGTCTTGGTTGAGGAGATGGATGATAGAGGAGCAGGGAATAGAGATTAGGGTTAATTCTTTCTTTATTAAAGAAGAGGGAAATAACCCTTTAATAGTCTCGTTTCCTAATGGGCTTAGGTTTTTATAAACTAAGTCTAATAAGGCCTTACTACAAGAATCAGAATTAATGAAGACTAGGTCTATAATAAGAAGCCGCCTAATAAGAGCATGCCTAATGTAACGCCCGAGATTTTTCATCCCTTTTTCTTAAAACTCATAGAAATTTTTTTTTTCCTTCCATAAATCGGAGTCAAAACGATAAAATCAAAACCTGTTTATAATTTAAAACATCATACGGTTAAACATCGTACTGTCAAATCAAATATCCTCAGGCGCTACTCAAAAACACACGTACGAATAAATTCTGCTATGATCATAGACTTTTAAATACAAATCACTCTCCCGGGCATCCCTGAGTACAAGTCCCATAACAATCCACTGACTGATACAAATGAAAGTCCAGAATAAAACATCTTAAAGTCTCATCTCACTCAATACAGGAGATCGTGGCACAAATAAACTCGCAGAGAGTCAAACAGATACCTGAGTCAACGGGAATCAATCCACCGCTGAAACGAGCGTCCATCTCCAGGAGCTCTCCGCACAACCTGTAAAACCTCCCGTACAACGGGGCTAAAAATAGTAGGGTGAGTATTTTCATACTCAGTAGGAAAATACCCAGTAGGGGAAATCCCAAACGGTGAACTCCATAAGTTCATAAATCCATGCGTCATGCAACTCAAACATGAAGCAGTCAACATAACATAATCAAATCGTGCACATACACATACGATCATACCAAAGGCACCATCGTGCCACAAACATATCGAAGGCACCATCGTGCCAATATCATACTGTCCAATCAACTTACACAAACACCCTTATCCAGGGTCATACAACTTACTCGTACCACCATACGCATACTCATACAACATACGCATACTTGTACAACCTTACTCGTACAATCGTATGCTCACTCATACAGCTTACACATACATGTACGACCTTACTCGTACAATCAGACTCGTACGACCTCACTCGTACAGTTTGCACAAAAACATACTTACTGTCTTACTCAGAAACATATTCTCACAATCGTACCCATACTCTTACAGTCGTGCTCATACTCATACGCTTACAGTCTTACTCATACTCATACGCTTACAGTCTTACTCATACTCATACGCTTACAGTCCTACTCATACTCATACGCTTACAGTCTTACTCATACTCATACACTTACAGTCCTGCTCATACACATACAGTCGTACTCACACTCATACAGTCGTACTCATAATCGTACACATATCAACGACCACTGAAGCTCATTACAACTAATAAGCTCCAGCGTCAAAATGGAAAAGAATGCCACTGGGGCAACACCTTAACCTCCAGGGAGTGACTAGACGCCATGGACTTTTCCGAAGGTAAGGCACACCAATGCTCATGGGGCACTGGATCAAACAGGTAAGAGTAGATCCATGATACTACTTACCTGAGCTCGCAAACATAAACACCCACACATAAGGGGTCATACAGTTGCCCACCATAATGGGTCTTATAGTGCCATAGAATCGCCCACCATAATGGGTCTTATAGTGCCAGAGAATTGCCCACCATAATGGGTCTTATAGTGCCAGAGAATTGCCCACCATAATGGGTCTTATAGTGCCAGAGAATTACCCACCATAATGGGTCTTATAGTGCCATTGCCACTCTTGGGCAGAAAACATACAGTGCCACTCTTGGGCGAAAACATACAACGCTCTCAACAGAGCATCAAACGTCTGGGCTTACACAGCGCACAGACCAAATCAGAAACATACGTCGCTCTCAGCAGAGCATCAGACGTCTGGGCTTCATACAGCACGCAGACAAACTCAGAAATGTACATCGCTCTCAACAAAGCATCAAACGTCTGGGCTTATACAGCACGCAGACCAAATCAGAAACAACGTTGCTCTCAGCAGAGCATCAGACGTCCGGTGCTCTACATAGCACATAGACAACATCCCGCAGGATAAACACCATGGCAAGACATGATAAATGCTCGGCCGACTCATTAGCGGCCAGCTCAAACACGGAACTTAATCCGTCGAACCCTCAGGTCTCAAACTCACAACGCTATCATTAGCTGTGCTTATAATTCCAGTTTGAATTAAGTATATTATGCAGTACAATTATGCCACACAAACTCACAGTCCTCGACTGGTCAAACCGAAGCTGAGCCCGATCCGAAACCCAAGTTCGTCAGGGCAGCAGACTTCACTTACCCGTCCACCTCGTGGACAAAACTCATCGTACAACAAACCCTTACAGTCTTACGTACTTCGCCATCCATCTTATGGCCAAATCCTCTTACACTGACATCCTCAAATAACGCTCCTCAGAGCCAACCCAGTTGTCGCCCTCTTACTTATGTCTCACTTATTATACTTACTTTTCACTTCATAATCTGTACGTTATGCTTGTACAATTATGAACACTCTTACTGTCTGACAAATACCCAACATATAATCCACCCCAAACTGATCCATTCTAATCCTTGCCCGTCATACTCATATCCTCTGACATACGCTTACACAACCGCCTCCAAATTCAGACAAAGCCTCTGTCACCTCTTACTGTCCATCGCCCATACTTCTGCCCACATACACTTACACACATCCAAAGCATAGGCAAAATGCCATCATACATACGTATGTCTCACACATACGTAAAACATATACATACGGCCATACATACATAACATACAAACATGCATGCTAGCCATCACTAGCACATGCATACACACGTCAAACATGCACGCTAGCCATCACTAGCACATGCATACATTCACACATACATCAAACATGCACGCTAGCCATCACTAGCACATGCATACATCAAACGTACACGCTAGTCATCTCTAGCACGTGCACACACACACATTCATACATACTTCAAACATGCACGCTAGCCATCACTAGCACGTGCATAACCCATACATAGCATACTGACATATTTGTTAGCCATCGCCAGCGCATACATAATCCACATCCATAAAACATGCATACATCTCATGCATATCAATCATACCATACAATCATGTTTACACGCACATCATGCAATCGGATCGTTACTTAACATCCAAGCATGGAATCATACAATCCTAGCATGCTGCTACTCATTCAAAGCATGCTTCATGAATTTACGAGTTCAAAGCTCCCCTACCTCGTAATCATGACGTTCGATGGCGAGCACCCGACGGTGGCGGCGTCGGCGGCAGAGTTGGCGATCAAAACCGTTGCCTGGCTGAGAGAGCTGCTGTCCCGAGGATTTTAGGATGCGCCGGAACTATCACGGCCAAACAGAGTGTCAGATATCAATGCGGCAAAACCCGTGATCCACGGCGGCACCCTAGGGCGGCCGGGAGAAATATCGTGCCAACGAATGTGGCGGTGCGACCAGATGTCGAGGGTGTACACTGAAGATCGGCCGCTGGCTAAAACGTGCTCAGCCGGCCACAAAGACATCGAAATCGGCCGTGGACAGCACCCAACGGCAACGATTCCGGTCAACAAAGGCCCACATAAGGGCGGAGAGCGTGGGGCAACGCTCGAGAATCAAAGGAGAGGTGGAGGACAGCTCTAGTGGTCAACTCCACTCGGTGGCAAAGCCAACCGATGGTTAGGCGACGCAATGCGGCGCCTAAACCCAGAAGTACACGCGTGGCCACATGCATACGCGGCCCAAAGGGCGGGGGAGATGGCTGAAATGGGGTGACTCATGGCCACAAAAGCCAACAGGGCTAAGGCCCTTAGCTGTGGCCAATCTAAGCGGCAACATCGCCGATCGCCACCCACAACCAATACCCATGGTGCGGGCGGTTGTGCATCTCACACGGTATAGGGCAAGGGAAGGGTTCACGGTCGAGCAAAGGCTATGAGGCCGTCACTGGCCAAGGCCTGAGCAGGTGAACTCGTCCACCTTCTGTCAAGGTAAGACATACAAATTCTTGCCCGAGGCCGTCCGGTACCGACGGCGTAAAATGGGCAAGAGAGGTCAACGGCACACATGCCGGTAAGGCGGACTAGCTGCGGGTACGGGCCGCAAGGCTGAACAAGACCCAGAGGGGTGGCCCATTGGCATCACCGGGCTGGGGCGGAGCCGAACTAAGGTCCACCAAAACAAATCCGGCGTCCGACTGATAACGTCAGTCACCACGTCCAAAACGGACGCAGGCCAAAAATAGGGGACGACCGGAGAAAACCCGTAAGGGCGGAGCGGCCATGGGGGCGGCGGCTGGCTGGGGGTCGGCCTTGCGGTCACTGGACTGCGGCTGGCCGAACAGAGGCCGAGCGGAGCCATCTTCAGCCAAAGGCAGCAATTTCCAGCGCCGGTAGTCCCAAACACACAGGCCAAAAGTGGTTCGGAAGGTCTGGTCGGAGGGAAGATAGAGGACGGAGGCGAAATCGGCCAGGGAGAGGTGGCTCAATCACGTCGCCGGACCAAGGCCGGGCCGGACGGAGGTCCGATCGGCCGCAGCTCGCCGCCGACGGCCCCAAATCGACCAAAACAGTCGTCCGGCGAAAAAACAGGGCAGAGAGGGGGATGAGGACGGGCGGTGGAACGGAGGCCCACCGGGCCGGGAGGAGGGGCTCCTCGCCGTCGCCGGCCCAGGGCGGAGCTGTGGCTGGCCGGTCGGGCCGAGCCAGCCCGTGGCGGCGGCGGAACGGCGTGAAACAGATGGGCGGCAAACAGGGGCAGCAGAGAGAAAGGGAGGGGGACGGCGGAGCTGAGGCCGTCCGGGGCCGGGGGGAGTGTCCTCCCGCCGTCGCCGGCCCATGGCAGAGCCGTGGGCGGCCGGCCGGCCCTCGCCGGCCGACGGCGGCGGCGGAATCCAAAAATGACAGTGAAAGGGGCAAACCGGGGAAAGAGGCGGCGCGGCCGTGGGGGTCGGGACGGCGGCTCCCCTGCCGTCACACGGCCAGGGCGGAGCCGGTGCGGCGGTCCAGCGGCTGGGCACAGTGAAAAGGCGGAATGGGGGGGGCGGTGGTACTGTTCATCCAATTTCTGGATCGGGCCGAGCCCGATGTTTTATTCTGTGCACTTTTTTTTATTTTTTCCACATACGTCCTCAATGCGCGTTAACCCACTGGTTACGCGTCGAACCTCCAAAATTCGCGCCATAAGCGCGCAGCGAGGCCCGTGGCCCGCGACTAAGCCCCACACCCGACTCTACGGGTATAAATACGGGGAAAATATACAGATACCTATACGCTGAAACGTCATATTTTCCTGCCGAAAATGACCAGAAAAATGGCAGAAAAATCCCAGAAAATCGTAGAAAAATCAGGAACCTTACACCTAATAATTTTAAAACAAGAACTTCATAAATATCAAACTAGTATGATCCATAACAATCCACCATGCTCCGCTATCGCCTTGTCCTCAAGGCACGAAACCAAGGAACCTGGTGTAAAACTCATTTTCTGTAAGCCAAGTAGTATCCTTCAAAGAACAATCATGCAAAGCCACCAAAATCGAGGAGACCAAGTGACCAGCATGACACACATGGTGAGTGTCATTGATAGCTGAGGGAACCAAAGGAGGATAAGCAGGAGACAACAATGGTGGAGATGGGCTCAGAACTACTCTAGCGAGATCACCCATGAAATGACGGAGCATGGAAACATGAAATACTGGTTGAACTTGAGAACCCTTCAAAGATGTAGGTGGTAGGCAACCGACCCATATACGTTGCAATACGAGATATGGGCCATCAAAGCAATGAGCGAGTTTCAAACTCAAGGGAGCATAGAGTGAAGATTGCTAGTGAGGAGAAAAACTCACGCACACCAAATTGTCAACCTTAAATTCCCAATCAATATTGTGACCATCATAAACCTACTTCATACAATTTTGAGTAGAGAACAAATTGTGTTTGAGTTGGTGCGATAGAGCATCATAGTCCTGAAGAATGAGATCAACTTTGCCAACAAATGCCTGGTGCGGAACATGGGCCATGATAGTAGGGGGGTGTTAGTGTTACTCTATTTATTGTCTATTTTTGTGACAAATTATATAAAGGTTATTGGGTTAGTGTGTATCATGAAGGCTTCAATAGACACACTATAACACAAAGACTCAAGCCCAAGAAGACAAAACAAGCTTCAAGAAGCCCGTGAAGAAAACAAGAGACAAAAGCTCAAACCCAAAGTAGACAATGAACAAGCTTCAAAAAGCCCATAAAGAAAACAAGAGACAAAGGTTCAAGCCCAAAGTGGATAAGGGACAAGCATCAAGACAAAAAGCCTAAGAATTGACCAAAGTCACTTCAGTCTAGTCTATTTGGTCTAAAAAACAAATCATTGGGCTACTAGGTTAGTTAGAGAAAAAGCTCATCCAGCACATGCAAGGAAAAACACATATACCCAAACATAGATTCAAACTAAGACTCAACATGGAATCCCTCAACTATAAATACCCTTCTTGGATAAAGTTGAAATCATCCCTCCTTCCCTTATCTCTTTACTTTGGTTCTCATAGTTAAATCATGAGAAGAAAGTCACAAGAGTGTCCCAAGTTATCTTTTTGTTAAAAGATCAAAGTTTAAAAGACTTTCAATCAAAATCTTCTGAAAAACTTATGGACCTCTTACATTTGGTTTCATATTCCCCATAGGAAAATTATTTTTAAACATTGGTATGTCTTAATTAGTCTTCCTCCCTTAAAAAAGCTCCATGAGATTTCTTTCAGAAATAGTAAGAAGAGATTCAAGACTACTCGACAATGGTTACTTATATCAAAAGAGGTACATCTTTTAGAAACCCATGTTACTTCATCCAATTAGCTTCAACAATTTTGAAGCATTGACTTAAATCCAAGGATGGACGGTGGAAGGAAAAATGCTTAAAGCACAAGTTCAAGGAAAAGTGTAGGATATTCAATCTTCACAAGAGTGTAAGTAATCTAAACTTTATTTTACTTTTGAGAGAGTGGAGTAAACCAGAGGGTTTAAATACTTAGTAAGCGAGATATGACTTTGGGTATAACTCGTTGAGAGTTAGGAGTAACTCTAGGTGCGTATGGATTTATTAAAAGTTGTATAACGATCAAAGGTGAGCCAAGAAAAATTGTAAGTTTTAGATGGCTGAGTGTGAGCCTAAAACCTTCACTTAGTAGAAAGTTGAGGTGCCTTGGATTTGGTGCTTCGAGAACGAGAATGTAGGCATCGTTCGGTTCTCAATGTTGAACCACAATATAAATCTCTTGTCTACATGTGTTTGATCTTGATTGTTCATCTATCATGCATAATCACCATTAGGCTATATAAGTTAAAGTCACTTCCTTACCACAAAATGAGTTTATTAGATTCAGATATAATATACTCATGTGCGCTTTAAAATGAACTATTCTTGTGGATTAAATTTCCATTAATCTTGAAATGGCTTAAGTATGCTTAAAAGTTTTGAGCAACATCCTATTCCTCCCCCTCTAGGACTTAGCTCTCCATAGCAATCTTTCAGGGCAGACATATGTAAACCACTTGAAAGGAGGTAGTGCTTGTCACAGTATGATAAGCAATGTTGTAGGAATATTTGGTCCATGGTATGAAATGAATCCATCAGAGAGGGTTATCCCCAACAATATAGCGCAAGTACTATTCCAAGCAACAATTAACCAACTATGTCTGACCCAGTCTCTATCTAGATCATTAGTTGTGTGCCCTGAAGAGCAAAGAATGCTCGCCAAAAATGAGAAATAAAGACTCGATCTCTATTTGACACAATGGTACGAGACATATCATGGAGCTTGGCCATATCTTGAACATATAGTGCAACCACTTCCTTGGCCATATAGGGATGGTCGAGGGAACTAAACTGAGCATATTTATTGAGGCGGTCTATGACTACTATAATGATGGATTTTCCTTGAACTCGGTGTAAGGCTTCAATGAAGTTCATAGAAACCTCCTTCCAAACTTGTCACGCTCAAGGTTTTTTCATACATTTATTTTAAAATTTCACTAAAATTTTGCTTCAAGATATGGATGTAAATCGAAGGAAACAATAAAATTTAAATCATGTAAAAATATTTTTTTAAAAATTAATTCATCGTACAACCAACCAACATTCTTAGACCTAACCCAAAATAAAAACATAAAAGTTAAACTTACCATGGCCATGATATTTTAAAAGATATATATCTCAAAGTACAAGTTCTTCAACAATCTAAGTTCTAAATCATACATATATTCACAAGTCCAAAGAAATAACACAATAAACTCTCACCTTACTCAATACATGAGATCATGGCAGCAAAAATAACAGCCTCACTACAAGTCCACAACACACCGAGGCCGAGGAAGAGCGATCCACCATAGAGAATAAAGTCCATCCCAAAAAACTCTTGGTCAAACTTCTAAAAGCCTCTAGACCAAGGGGCTAAAAAAATAGGAAAAATGAGTATTTGTATACCCAGTAGGGGAAAATCAAATTAATAAACTTCGTAAGTCCATACATAGATGTATTTATGCAACTTCATATGAAGTAAGAAATACATACAACATAAATAGTGCATCTCACATACAAACCATAACACTAGTTGAACTTACACTTATTCTTATGGCATACTCTTATACTTACACTTTGAATCAGAATTTTACCAACTTACTCGTCAATCATATGCTTACTCATACAACTTACTGATATTTGTACAACCTTACTTATACAATCTTACTCGTACAACCTAACTTGTATAATCTTACTCGTATGACCTTACTCTTACAATCTTACTCTTACTCAGAAGTTTACTCTTACCGTATTCCTTAAAAGCTTATACTTACACTTACTCAAAATCTTACACATATAGCTTACTCAGAATATGTTACATATAGCTTACTCATACTGTCGTCCACATACTATCGACAACTGAAGCTCATTACAATTAATAAGCTCCAGCATTGAAAAGGAAACAAATGCCACTAGGGTGTCAGCTTACCTCCAGGGAGCAACTAGACTTCATGGACTTTTTCGAAAGCAAGGCACACATATGTTCATAGGGCACATGATCAAACAGGTAAGAGTATATCCATGGTACCACTTACCTGAGTATGCAAATGTCCACTCTTTGGGGGAATCAGTGCCAACTAAGGGCAGAAATTTTACAATGTCACTCTTGGGTAAAAATCTTATAATCTCACTCTTAGGCAAAACATATAGTGTCATTTATAGGAAGAAAGACATACACTTGCCAATAAAGGACAAAAACTTACAATGCTCTCAATGGAACATCAAACGTCTTGGCTTAAATACAACACCAAGACAAGATTGACAAAATATATATTGCTCTCAACAGAGCATTAGATGTCTAGTCTAAAAAACATTACCAATACAAAATTCAACAAGATAACATTGTAGCTAGACATGGAAGGATGCTCAACCGATTGCTTATTAACTGGTTTAAACACGAAACTTAATCCATTCAAACCTTTAGTCTCAAACTGTAATACCCCGACCCAAGCCGGGGCCCAGAAAATCTCTTAATAAAAAATTTTCATTCCTTAAGCCAGAAATCATCATCTGTGTGTGAGAGGTACAATGTTCATCTACGTACTACGGAGCTTCAAGGCTTCCTTATAGGTAGATTCAGGTTGTAATGATCATATACACACAACGAAGCTTCATAGTTCGTCGCATGTAAATCAAAATAAAACTTATTATTGTAATTAATTTAGATCGGGCCAACGTTGTCTTGCCATTGGTTGCCTATGTACGTATTGGATAACATTCACAATACAATCATATCTGAATGTAGTTCTGCCTAACGGCTACTATATACATCAGGCATTACAAAATCATATACGTTAATATATATATACTAATATTCAATCGGAGATATACAGAAACTAATAAAACACCGTCAATACACATCTCGCTCTATTATAGAGTCGAGTACCACACGACCACCATATGCCTCGCTTTGCCCCAGAGCGAATCTAGCACATACACATGTCTCGCTCTATCACTGAGTCGAGAATGAACAACACACACCACATGTCTCGCTTTACCCTAGAGCGAGACAGAACATAACAAGTCACATCAAAGCATAGTAGATTAGAACACAAATGATCAAAGCATAGTATGACACTTCAAATCATATCGATAAACCATAACAAAGTAATTCAAATCAGAACATATTAAATCATAATAATTTATACAACTTAATTGGTACATTATTAACACTAATTAAGATGTGTAAACGTACAAATAATTTAACATCTTAAGTTAACTACTTAGGATGTATATGTATTCTCATATAGAAGATCATGTATATTTACCTATAGAAGACATCAGAAGCGGTAGCGTCCTCCTTTCATATGTGGATATGGCGGGCAGAATCTCCTTCGAAGTAGGTGGATGTAGCATTCCTTAGCATGGAGACATTCCTTACTTTTCGTACTCGGAGCTGATGGATAGGACAACCACTTTTCGGAGACATTTTTCTCCTTATGTGTTTGTGAACTATGGACGAAGTCTCCCCTTAGCTCGGGGATGTCTCTCTTACTGGGTAGTAGAGGAGGACAAAGTCTCCCCGACTCCGGATTGCTTCTCTCATTGTGACCCAGCATCTGCAGACTAAACCCCATCTTATTCGTGACCCATTTTTCTTCCTCCAGTGCTCAAGGACGACAAGTAGGGCCTCCCCTTATATCAGGGCATTTCCTCCTCATACAGTTGCTAACTCAAAGAACATAGCCCTCATTGCAAGAACACACTCGATTTAGTCAAGAATGCCTCTTGAATGGACCAAATCAAAGTTAAGACGGAGAAGAAGAAGTTCTTCATGCTTAAGGATGACGGGTAGAACCTCTCCTTGTGTTGGGACATTTATTCCTTATACGGTCTCCAACTCAAAGAAAGAACCCCTCCACTTTGTAGAACACGCTCAATTTACTTAAGAACGCCTCTTAAACTGCCTTAATCAAACTCAGAACGCAAAAAAAATGAAGGAAACAAAGTTCTAGGTGAAAAATTATTCGAAATGGGGGTTTAAATAGGCCGAGCCAAGCCGAAATTGCGGCGCCGCCCTTTTTAACCAGCGGTTCTGCCAAAAATGGTGGTGCACGCCATTACATGCGCTGCAATCACGCGTGCCACATGCACACCTTTTTTTCTTTTAATTATATATCTTTATCTTCAAATAGGCATATCTTTTTACCCTATAATCGGATTTGCACGTTCTTGGTACCGTTGGACTCATATCGACAAGCACTTTGATACTAACCCATTTAAAGCAGTATATTGTTCACTTTCCAAGTGGGTCCCGCCTATTTTCCATTCTTCTCGAGGTCATAAATTTCGGTCCCGACCTCCGTTTTGCCCATTTTTTGATTCGTTGCGCTCATTTCTTCAAGCTCTACTCATATACAAAGGTTTTAACCTATGAAACCCTCTAAGATTCATTGAAATGCTATCTAACTACTTCTAACCCCTCCAGTTAAATGTAATTAGAAAAGTGGGATGTTACCCAAACTCACAATGTTTATTGTATTAAGGTTACTTACAATTCAAGTACATATTATGTAACTTACACATATATAAATATGCCCGAAACTACTTTAGTCTTACATTGTTCAACCAACCAAGCTCGAACCTCGCCCGTTTTGAAGCTCTAATCCGCAACGACAACATACTTCACTTAACTGATCCATTCCATACTCATAACTCACCCTTACCCTTATTGTCTTATGGATCTCCACATAGCCTTACTTGTCAAACTCAAACTCCATATCAGCATACTCTTACCATCATCTACTTACAACCTTACATCCCACACCATCCGCCTTAAAGCCAAGTTGTCTTACTCAAACTCCTCAAATGAAACCCCTCATATCTAAATCCAATCATCAAACCCTTACTTATTCCTTATTTATTTTTCTTATGTTACAATTTATATTGCATACATTATGTGTGTACAATTATGCTGTTAACTCATACTAACTCACGACCCCCTAGTAGATGCTCTAAATCTTAAGTCTTAATCCTCGAATCCCCTAAGTCTCTTGCCCGCTGCTCCAATGTACTATCCGATTTAAATCAAACCATGTCCTCCAATTTCATCAAGTTCGACCTATGCTATCAACTTACACCTTACTTCACCCAACACACTATTGCAATTTCTGCATCACAATCCATAAAACACCCATTCGACAAACCTACAATCAAATGCACATACTCATGCTCATCAACCACACACAAGCAGCCCACATACGAAATCTATCACACACTCTCATCACATACATATAACTCATCAAACAACTTATTATCCTACTCCTTAGTCTTCTCTAGTGATGCACGTAAATAATGTACAATCAGATGCTTTGAAATCTTGAATTGCAATCTTATTTTATCCTAATTCATTGCATATTTGTGTTATTTATGTTTTGAATAAGTTAGTTAGACTTTAATTGTGTTTACATGTCTAAATGGGCTTCAACAGGATCCAAGTAAAAGAGGAAGTGAAGCTCAACTATCCAAAGCTATTTAAAAGTCAAGAATGGGCTCCTAATGGTCTAAACATGCATAGAATGGTCGAACACAACCTTGTGGACCTGTTGGATTTTAGATTTGCATCAAGAGAACTAAATTTGGGAAAAATCTGATTTAGACATATTAATACATCCTTAGTATTTCGACTATATTTTTCTATGCATAATTCATATTGATACAATTCTGGTGACATTGAAAAGAAGACTTTCTTGGCTCTCTTATAGTAAGAAGAAATTCAAAATTTTGAAGATTTATGGGTCGAATTGGCATGCAAATGGACAACTAGTAAACTAACCTAAGGCAAACACATGGAGAATCTTTTCTTTTGTTGTAATTGATACACATAAGGAAAGACAATGAGGCTGATCGAATAACTAAAAGAAGACTCCAAATTACTTATTTGCTAAATAAATTAATAATTTATTTGTTTAATTTAGAATATAATTATAGTCAAATAGGCAACAAATGAAGCAATCAATCAAAATGCAATCAAGAGATATGATTGGACTTTTCATTTTGAAAGAACTCCTTCTACTCCTATAAATAGAGGGGTAGATGTGATAAAGGCATCATCCCCTCCTCTTTGGAGCTTTCTTCTCCTATTTTTCTTCTCTTCTTTAAAATTTTTATTTTTAGTTTTATTGTAATGGCTTTCTAAGCTCTCAAGCTAAGGCTAGAGGTGATTTGTAACAATCTAATGAAGTTCTATCCATATTTCATCAATGGTTTCAAGTAAGTATTGGTTATTTGAAGTGATATTTATTTAATTTTGTTCTTCTTCTTGTTTCTTTGTGATTTGGATACATAAGATGCTTGAAGACTATCTTTATTAATTTTTTGTGATTTGGATGCATATAACTCTTGAAGAAATAATTGTTTTTATCTTTCACCTATCCAAAGCATTTTTTATCTTTGTTTTTGCTTTTAATATTCATATATTCTGGTTATATAGAATCTTCATTCGATTCTAACCGAGATAACATGACACATGAAGAACATCATTAGACGTTACAATGACTCTTAATGCCTTAGTGTTTTTTTATTAATTTCTTAACTCTTTATTGCCTCAATACTCTTCTACACTTTCTCTCTTTATTTTTCTTTCTTCTATTTTTTTTGTAATTATTTTTTTTGTTGCACAAGGCTTTCTCTGTGAATTAACCTTGTCTACTACAATTAGCAAGTAAAATATATCTGAATTTTACTTCTTCATAGTCTTGGTTCAAACGTAACAACATCTAGCATAAACATAGTTCACATACATAAAACATGCTTATGGTTTACATGTTTTTCATACGCATAATCTAACTTATGATATTTCTCATATCTCCTGCATACTTCATGTCATTGAATCATCATTTATCAAGCAAAGCATTAAGTTACAAGTCCTAACATGCTGCTAAATAGTTAAAGCATGCTATCATAAAATTACAAGTTCAAGGCCCCCTACCTCGTAATCCATATGAGTTTGATGGCGGAACATGACGGTGGTGGTGTTGATGGCGGAGTTGACAGCCAAAAGCATAGCACTAAAAGAACTTTTGTCTTGAGGATTTACAGAGATGCAGGAATAATGTCAGGAAGGTGGTGCTAATTTTTCACAAAGCAAATGATTTGGCGCACTAGAGTGGTCGGGCACAAGGTCGTTCCCCAAAAATGGTGAATGCAACCAACTACTAATTGGAGGTCAGCCAACTGCTAAAAACACTTTGTTGACCACAAGATGCTAAAATCTACTACGGACCACAACCAGTGGCAATGATTTTGCGTTGTCAAAGCCTCACAAAAGGGTAGAGGGCTTGGTGTATGACGGGCATAGGAGAGGTGGAGAAGGGTGTTAGCGGTCATATTTGACTAGTGTTAATGCCGGTCAATCATCACACACCGCAAAGGTGGTGCCTTTAACCTAAACTGCAGTGCAACCACCAACGCACAGAAAAAGGGTAGGAATAGGGAAGGATAGGTTGTTGGTGCATCCCAATCCAACTCAGGCCAGTGGGAGCAAGATCTAGACACTAACGGGCAGGATCGGCTATCGAACAACACACGCATGTGTTGTCATGGTCAAACCCTAAAAAAAGGTGGTCTTTTAGGGGGTTGGGTCATCGGACACGGAAGAGGTAGGGTTTGCCAGTGGCGCTCCCCCAAATAAAAGTTGAAGGCACTAAGGCCAAGAAAAAGTGGCTAACAAAGACGACGACATCTCTAATCGCCACCCACAACCAAAAATTATTGGTGCAAGCAACTATGCATTAAGCACCACTTAGGGCAGAACATATAAGCATGGTAGTGGCCAAGCCTTCACTAGCCTAAGGCTAGTGGCCCAAAGTGTTGTTTCCCCTTAGAAGGACCAGGAACTAGGGACTCTTTCCCGTACGTACTGGGTCATATGTAAGGGAAATAAGTGGGGGTACAAAGGTGGAATCAGGTCAGAAGTGTTGGCCCTTGCCATCACTGGGCCAGAGCCGAGCCCATGACAGTCGAACATGTGGCCCAAGTTCACGTTGTGCTAGGCTAGACTACTGCAATAGTTAGAGACGTATCCCAAAGTTTGGGGCGTTTGGTTTGGGATGAAGGCATCCAGGGCTAAGGAGAGGAGCAAGGGATGCAGGGAATGGTGGCCCCTTGTCATCATTAGGTCGAGTCGGTGCAGCAGAACTGCCAGTCACAAGAAATGAAGAAGGGGAGATGATCTAGCAGGGGGTGACAACATGCCAGGCTAGGATGGCAAGCACGCTGTCGCCAGACTAAGAACGGTCGGACAGGGGCTGGGTTCACACCTGGAAGACAGTGGCGATCCAACTATCGTTAGATTGTGGCGAGCCAAATGGACGTCGGCCTAATGTCATCTAACATCCGACAGCCGAGGATGGATGCTGCCAGGGAAAAAGGGGGGGGGGGAATTAACTCGTGAAGGGGAAACGGGACCAGGGGACTCGACAATCTAAGCTGGCCGACCCCCTTACCATTGCTGGGCCAAGGCAAGCCGAAGGCCAATCTGCAGTGGTCGGGGACCGGTGGCACCGCCTCTAGTAGAAATGCACAAAAAACAAAAAACAAAAAGGGGTGGAGCCAATTTTTACCTCTTGTCGGTGGAGGAAGGTGGGGAGGCTAGGACAGTGGTGCCTCACCGTTGTCCTGGCCGAGGCAGAGCTACAACGGTGGCCTGGAGGTCATCCAACATGTGGCAGTGGCGAATCAGAAGGAAGGGGCAGTTTCATCGAGCCAAAAAGAGAAAAGAGGAGAGAGAAGTGGATGGCCAGTGGGGGGTAGCGTTGGCATCTTGAGGCCAAGGTTGGCTGGAAGCCAGCGGCTAGTGGTGGCGATCGCGTCCAGCCTCATAGAGGAAGGGGGCCTCCCCATAATTTGCTCACGGGTCAAGCCCCCTAATGCTTGCCTTATCCCGTTTTATTTTCTTTTTTCTCTCTTCTTTTCTTTTCTTTTGTTTCTCTTTCTGTTATCTCCCATTTTTGTGTCAAAAGTTTCTGTGGCGCATTAAGGCCCATGACCTATGACTAAACACCACTTTCATCACTAGAGTTACGAATATTGAGGTCAAATACTCAACAAATATGCCAAAGCATCAAATTTTTCCATTGAAAAAATGAGGAGAAAAATAATAGAAAATTACAAAAAAAATCAGGGACATTACAAGATTTGCTCTACGATAGGTAATGGTTGTAGGAGGACGGCTAGAGCAGTAGTAGAGGCCTTGACATACTTGCAAATCTCATATAAATTAACAAAATCATGGACATCCTTGTGAATTCTTTTCCACAAAAACTTTGGCTCAATTGCTTATATGTGCGAAAAGTGCCCTTATGTCTTGCCAGTGGAGAGTCATGAATAGCCCTGATCATAAGGAATCTAGAGGCAGTCTTTTCAATAGAGCAAATCCCTGTGCAAAACAAAAGAAGGTGAGCCAAAAGGATCATAACGTAGGAAGGTAGCAATGCACAGGTCTCCTAGTCAATACTATAAGCCTATTAGTGATCCTAAAGGAAGGGAAATTGGCGCATATGACCTCAAATTTGTGCAAAAGAGCATCAGCGACAACATTTTCAGCTCCCTTCTTATACATAAGCACATAATCATAACTAAGCAATTCAGAAACCCAGCGTTGTTTGGTTGGGTATAAATTCATTGTTCTAATAGATACTTGAGAGGTTGGTGATTTGTTCAAATAATAAAATAATGCCCCAATAAATATGGCCACCACTTCGTCACTGCATATACAATAGCAAGCAGCTTGCATTCATAAGTAGATAGAGAAAGGGAACTTCCGAACAATGCTTTACTGAAAAAGGCCAGGGGACGGCCATCCTACAATAAGTTAGCTCTGAACCCAATTTCCAAATCATCAATCTCCACAATAAAGGACTCAAAAAATTGGGCAATGCTAATGAGGATGTGGAGGACATGACTGCTTTGAAAGTGTCAAAGGCTTGATGAGTAGCTAGAGTCCAATAAAACGATCTATTTTTTAGCAAGGTTTTTAACGGTGCATCAATAGATCTGTAGTGCAAGATAAACCACAGTAATAACCTGTTAATCCAAGAAATTTGCACAAGGCCTTCAGGGAAGTAGGAATAGGCCAAGCCAACATAGACTACAACTTTGTAGGGTCGATACGCCGCCTCTAGAGATGATATGACCATGGTAATCAACTTGAGAGCTCCCAAATAACATTTAGATTGCCTAAGAAAGAAAAAATGGTGCTCCAAAATATCAAGACGATCTGCAGATGAGACAAGTGGGATTCCCAACATGGGTTGTAGACAAAAAAATCATTAAAAAAACTATAGCAAAGCAGCAAAGGTACGGATAGAGCACCTCATTCATGAGGCTCTAAAAAGTCGATGGGGCATCATTAAGCCGAATTGGCATAATAAGAAACTCAAAATGGTCATCATGTGTTCTAAATGTAGTCTTGTGAATATCAGCTCGATGCATTTTGATTTGTTGATACCCCAAATGCATATCAAGCTTAGAAAAAAACTTTGCATATGCTAGTTCATCCAGGAATTATTCAATTATGGAAATTGAAAACTTGTCTTTGAGGGTTGAAGCATCAAGAGTACCATAATCGACACAAAAGAGCAAGGATCCATCTTTCTTTCTAACCACTAATACTGGAGAGTGATACAAGTTGGTGCTCAGTCAGATAATCCATAAGAAAGCATTCTTGACACCAACTTCTCATTTTGTTTTTGTTGAATATGGGGGAATACCGACAAGGGCGGACATTGGCTGGTGACCCACCGTCAATAATTAGAATCAGATGATCATGAGAATGAACCAGGGGTTAGACTGAGGACTCATGAAAAAGGATGTAATAAGTCTCTAAAAAGGCCACCAAGTCGGTTGATAGTGCCTTCTGGATAGCCACCCCCTATGTCAATAATTGAAGAAGAATGCCCTGATGAAAATAGAGGAAGAAAGAACCTTGTGCACATGGACGATACTCTTGAATACGAACTTGTTGCCCTAAAAAGTCAAATTTAATTAATATCTCACAAAAATTTCAAGTAACATCCTTGAGTTCTTGCATGAGATCCAACTTTTTTATTATTATTATTATTTACTTTAATTGTGTGATGGTTTGGTTTAATTATAAATTTTTTTGGTCTTGTTTTACATTTTTGTCTGAGAATTAGTGGACTGGTTCTATCGGGGGTTACTCGAGGCATGACAAATATGTTCTCTTTGTCACGATGTAGAACTACTCATGGAGAACATGAGTGCCTAACATAAACCACAATGTTACCACACTAATTATTACAATTTCTATACATTTCCTTGTATAAAGGAAGTGAGCCTCAATCTAGGTCCCACGACCATCCGCCAACCTTCACTTGAAATATTAGATGGACTTGGGCCTTGTTACATTCATTTTAACCAATTTCCAAGGTGGGCTTCATTTGTTCCTTTGTTGGGCCCATGCAAACCCACTTACTCACCCACTAGTATCAATAGACAAATTAGCCTATTTGAGGCTGATATTTAGCGGTTTATTGTGTTATACCCTCTCACTAGAAGGGAATATATGCATTCTAGCTTCATTTAAGGAAAGTCAAGCAATTATACTTCAAGATTTCTACCTTGAATCTCATATTCTTCTTGCTTGCATTTGATTCCATGGCTTTTACTATTCAAAGCTCCATCTTTTACTTATAATTTAGAGCCCTAGATCATTGTCTTTTGTTTTTACTATTCTCTTTCATGTATGGGCACAAGGGAATGCTCAATTTCTCTTTTTATTAGTGGATTTGAGTCTTTATTTATTTGGTGAAAAAGTATGATTTTTGTTTGGGGCTAATGTAACACAATTTGTTAGTTATAGATTTTTTGAATGTGGAAAGAGATTAAAGGAACTACTTACTCATTTGAAGTAAGGAATTTTTGTTTGATAAAATATTTCTTACATTAACACTATGAATTATGTATGTTAAATCATGTTCTTGAAGCATAGTAAACTTAAATATTCTTGAATATGTATTTGATAAAGTCTTAACATGAATATGCATGAGTTGTATTAGATCTATCATATCTAAATCCTAGATGATATTTAGTTGAATTTTTATAAAGCTTTGATGAAAAATTAGACTCATTTTACCCAAAGGAAATTATGTTTTTCATGTTTCTGAACATGATCAATCGATCACCCTGAAAGGTCGATTGATAAGTAAAATTATTGTCTTGCTTTTACAAAGACCGATTGATCGCCTGGAAAGCTCCATCGATTACCCAAAAGGCTCGACCAATCTCTAAAATAATTATTTGCCACTTCTATGAGGTAAATTGATGGCCTATATGAATTTTAAATTTTTTGCTTACCTTTAAGCTAAACTTTGAGAGTTTCTTCGTATCCAGTAGAGTGGAGTTGAGAAGAATCTCTGTCTCAGTGTCCCTTAAAGGAAGATCAGTCATTGGAGGGGCAAAAACCTTGGGGATGAGATAAAGGGGAGAAATAGAGATCTGACACGGCGTCTGGAGCTTGGAATGAGCGTCAAGCACCTGGCAGTCTGGGCGGCAATGTTCTAAGAGTATGAGAATGGGAATAGGTTTAGGGTTCACAGATCGCAGTTACATGATACCATCGCTCTTTGACTTTAAATCTCAGTAATGAAACTACCCATTCCAAGCAATCTTTAGATGCGTCTAACATATATTAAAAAATATTACATATTCGGTTTATGATAAATATGAGACTGGGATGCCGGGTTGGGCTAACGTGCTTTTTGCCACCAGCCCTGTTGGACACGGCCCAGATTTTTTAAGCCCTACTGCACACAAGCTATAAAATCAAGGCCCTCACATAGTAAAATCTTTCAGCCCTAAGTAAATGATGAATAAGATAAATTATGGTCTTAGTAACTTGATTGCTTCTTCAAATTCTTTGGGTAGGGCTAGGCAGCCCTAAAAGGAAAATAAAATTGCATGGCATTGTTTTGTTGTTATTCTAAATAGTTTGTCTTGAAACATTACAACTGTTTTTTTTTTTCGAAAGATTAGACATTAAAGTAATTCTAGAAGGAATACTCGAAACACTTTCGAGGAAACTTTACTTTGCAACGCGCTTTAGCGATTAATGCTTAAGCACCTCCAGAAAATTTTAGGCATTCCCCTGAAAATGAACCAAGGAACTAAATTCACTTTCAGCTCATAACAAGGTCTTAAAGTGAATTAACTAGCAAAAAATATAATGTAAAAGTGAATTCCAGAATGCGTGCCTTTCATATTTCAAAACCCGTACTGGTTGTTTAAGTCAACGGCGCTGAACAGGATTTAAAATAAATTAGTGGAAAATAATGACAAACATGCATGGGCACCATACCCAAACACGGACGCCTTCATCATAGCATGCATTAGGAGAGGGGTGGTAGTTAATACGGAGTACGAGTGCAACATGAGAACAGGAAGTAGATAAAAGCTGTACTAGGGAACTCAATACAGCAATTATTCCATTGCTGCCAATCCAATCCTCAATACTGAACAAGGCGACAAACAAGTATTTTCAATTTTGTACTCATGCAAATTTAGATGAAAATGAAATACGGAAAACACCTTATAACTTCAATGAAAGTTCCTGAAAAGTAAATGGACAAGAATAAATGAGCAATCCTGAACGCGACCACCCAGCCCCCTGTAACCAACTAAAAAGGAACAAAAGGGGCAGCGCTACAGACAGGCAGAACGGGAAACCTAGTATTAGTAAATAGATCACTTACGAAAAATCCATGAAAGCACCAAAAGTTAAAAGTATACCGACAAGGATATGTCTGAAAAGCCACACAATACCTTGATGCACCTTCTGCTTCCTTCCATTTTGGCTAATAGAACACTTCAATGCCCAGATCTTGGGAAGAACTACAGAAAATCCTCATGCATCCGCTGCCGTGTTCTCAACAGGGTCAACATCCTGACATCTGGGCTCGTGACTTTGTTTTTGCACAAGATCAGATGGCAAAAATATGTCGTCAAGTTGGCTGTTCCCAGGCGGGCGTGACATTTGATATTCTGGTGGGTACCCGTCATTAACATCAGAAGTTAACTCTGATAAATGAGGAACTTCTGGCTGGGTCAATATACAGGACTCTTGCATGGGCTCTGTCTCTGTTCTTCGAGGAGCTGACCTCTCATGTCTATCATTACTGTGGCTACGACTACGGCTCCTGCTCTGACCCCTGCTACAGCTTTTGCTCCGGCTCCTGCTCAGGCTCCGACTCCAGCTCCGACTTCGGCTGCGGGTCCAACTCCTGCTTCTGCTTCTACTCCTGCTCGAACTTCTGCTTCTGTTGTACCCTCGGCTCCTACCTCTATAAGGACTCCGACTTCGGCTTCTATAGCCTCCCCTTCTGTTTTCATATCGACCTTGTCCATCCAAACTATGAAAACGATCTTGCCTATCATTTCGGCCCCAGCCACCAGGCCCACCAAACCCTCTTCCTCTAACTCCCCGTCCACCAAAAAAGTCACTCCTGATGCCCCGGCCTCCACCAAATCCATTATCTCTGCCACCACCCCGGCTACCGTATCCATTATCTCTTCCACCAGTACGGCCTCCATATCCAATATCCCTTCCACGGCCACCATATCTGTTATCTCTGCCACCCCCACGGCCTCCACCATATCCATTATCTCTAACACTGCCACGACCTTTAGATTCCCATGGGGCCCCACCATTGGAATCCCAACGATTCATTCCACCACGATCCTTGTAACCTTGTCCACCTCTTGCTGCCATATCTCGGACTTCGGGGGGTACCTGCTGGTTTGCTCCTTCCAAGACCTTCACCAAATCAGCCGCATATTTCCAGTCCTGATCTGAGAAAAATGTGTAGGCCACACCTGTCGCACCAGCCCTTCCAGTCCTACCAATGCGATGGACATAGTCCTCAATTCCCGTTGGAAAATCATAGTTAATCACCACCCTGAAAATATAGGAAAATAAATCTGGTCAATGCAAAAGTGGGTATTACGGCACATGATAAAGATTACAGTAAACATTCTATCCTTGGGGAAGACTTGAAAGCAAGTAATGTATAAACGAGAAATAACAAGTTGACCTGATATCTTTAATGTCAAGTCCTCGAGCAGCAACATCAGTGGCAACTAAAATCGGTGCCTTGCCACTTCGAAATTGGTTCAAAACCCAGTCCCTTTCACCTTGACTCTTGTCCCCATGTATAGCAGCAGCCCCAAAACTGCGCCCTATACTGCGAGAAAGCTGGTCACACAGTTTCTTAGTTGCACAGAAGACAATGACCTTTGATCCCCGCTCTTGCGCTCTAAGAATCTGCTCCAATCGTCGCTGTTTTTCCATTGGAGAAACCACCTCGACATACTGTCCATCAGAAGCACCATATAGTTCAGGTCTCTTTTGTTATAAAACAAAAAAGAATTTTGATTGGATTTTTATTCTCATTCCCTTATGCTCGGGGGTAAACTAAAAGTACACAAGCAAAGGAAACACAGATAATACATAAAAAATGGAGACAATTTTAACACAAGATTTGTACCTGAGTAATGGATTTATTAGCCTCAAGCTCATCAACACTTCCAATGTTAACCTGAATAGGATTCACCAACAAATCTCCCGCTATTTTCCTCACTTCTTTAGGCCAAGTAGCAGTGTACATTAGAGTTTGCCTTCGTGGAGGTATTTCATTTACAATCTTCCTAATTTGAGGTTCAAACCCCATGTCTAGCATCCGATCTGCTTCATCAAGCACAAGAAAAGCAACTTGGCCAAAATTTATCTTCCTCATCTCAAGAATATCGTTAAGGCGACCAGGTGTTGCAACAACAATCTCAACCCCACGTTCTATTTCTCTTAGCTGAGGACCTTTTGGAGCTCCTCCATACAGACACTGCACAAATAAGTTAAAATCACAAATCCAAACCCATCTTTAATAAAAATATCTCAACACTAGACTATACCATATATTAGTAAATCGTTAACCAAAGCACAATAAACATACACAAATTCAAATTCAAATGAAACCATTTTTTTGTTACCAGACAGTTGACCAATGAGTTATGATGATGATGAAAACATCAACAAAAAGGCAGTATGAATATTCTCTTTACCAATGTTTCCTCAATAAATAAGTTTCCTGAATATGAATATTCCACTTACCAACTTTATTAGTCATATTATAAGCATTCGTCTTACAATTTGTACGCCTATACATTCCACTATAAAGACACCACTTTTGTCAACTTGCAACTAAAGTTAAAATCAACAAGTTAGAATACTATAATTAGGCAGATGAAACATTACCGCACAGGAAACCCTTGAAGATCGACCGAACTTGATGACTTCATCTTGTATTTGTGTCGCCAATTCACGAGTAGGAGCTAAGACCAATACTACTGGACCCATTTGAGGATTATTCTGATTACGCCTGAGGTGGATAAATGCAGGAAGAAGATATCCCAATGTCTTCCCTGAACCTGTCTTGGCAATTGCCACTATGTCACGACTCTGGAGTGCAATTGGCCATGTCTGAGCTTGTATCGGTGTTGGAGAAGTAAACCCGGCAAGATGGATCTGAATGGAGGTGATAAAGTAAGCCACATGAAAAAGTTTAACTTAATATAAAGACAAACACAAAATATAATCCTATTGCCAACTTCTTCAGATATTGAACTAACAAATAAAATAAATAACTACAAGAACAACCCCATATATACACAGCTGCTTACTGAAGCAACTCGAGGCAGCAAAAAGGGGCAATTCCAGACTGAGTGGTGGGAGTCAAGAAGCCACACATCATGTAAATTGGGAGAACGGCCCACCCTCTCAAAACTTATCCACAGGAAAGGCTCCAACTATATATATTTGCAGCCTCTAAGGACAAAGCAGTTGTTGCATAATCAGAGAGTGGATAGCAGCACAGCTTACGACATATGCTCCTGTCTGGAGCAAATATCGCATCTGCGACAAGACACAACATGCACATAAGTTCAGATAACCTTTAGTCTAAAATGCAAAATAAATGCACATATGAACATTATAAGATAAAAAGTTTTACCCGATTCAACAAAACATATACGACGAGAAGCCTTGATATGCAATAATAACCCCATGCTCTAATTGCTGAAAAAATAACATACCTCTTTGAGAATTTCAGGAGGAAAACCAGTAGCTTCAAAGGTCATGAAAGGTGCCGGCACATTGTCACCCTAAGCAATTGATTTTCAAAACCAATATCATGACATATCAATAGTAATTCAAAAATATACATAAAACATGATGCTGAGAGACAACACTATAATAATCAAGAATAATCATATTCAGGGATTAATTTAATAAATAATTTAATTGTTATAACTTTCCACATTGCAGCCAGTAATTGTACACAAACCATAGCAGTAACTTCATGTTGTCTACGATAGGCATCAACAGCCGAGAGATTTAAAAGATCTGAAGAGCCAGCAACTCTAGGAGAGGGCCAGGCAGTGGCATTAGGGGGGAAATTCTGGCTAGGACGCACTGATGATTGATTATACAAATTCAGCATTGGGTGTCCAGCTGCAACATTCATTCCAAGTGGGTGACCTGGTGGACCATTTTGCATATGAACAGCAGGCATCCTTACGTCCTAATAAGAATAAGAGAGTCAGATAAAGCATTACTTCCTTTACGTAGGACATTAAAACTAAGCCTTGCAGCTATACTTTGCATAAAGGTCCCAGACTACAGTGGAAGAACACATGATCTAAAGCACGATACATCAACCTGATGTAAAGCAAGGACAACAATAAAATCAAACATCAACAAGGAAGTGGAAGTAGGAATAAATGAGGAGATATACAAACTTCAAAACTGGATTTAAAATTTGAGAATAAACAGATACTTTTTGTTATTAAAACTTTTCGAAGCCGAAAGCCATAATAGGCACTTGTACGCAACAACATAAGAGGAGAAAATTGCTGAATTTCAAGATAGCATCCAGCAAGAACGCAAAAGAGGTCTGCCACTTCAAGTTAACAACAGTAAATTTCATTTCAGCGCAATATATAACCCATCTTTACGATGTCCAAAAGATATAAGTGAATACCTGTTGATTTTGTACCCTAGGAACAGGCGCTAGCAATGGCTGCTGTGGAACCATTGTTCGGCCTTCCTCATGCCGAGAACTATTGCTGCTATAGAGAAATTCATTTCCAGCTCGTTGATTTTGGTCATAACCCATTTGCAATCCTAAGGAGCCACCCTGCAGATTGTGAACCACTGAAGGTCCTGAATGACTATGAGCCATATGGGGACCCAAGTGTTGCCTCTGGATGCCATCGTTTCCACCACCCTGGTGTTGGGTAATGGAAAAACCATTCTCGGGAGAATTAACGAAACATCCAGTAGTTTGCTTCCCAGGGAGAGATTGATGATTCACTTGCGGGGTCTGACCCTGATGTACCCCACAGTTCTGAATTTGAGAGGAAGAATAACCGCCTTGATTTCCCGGTTGAAGTGCTGCAACCTCCTCATTCTGTGTGATTCCAAATGGCTGAACTGGTAATTGTCCTTGTGGGTGATGAATTACCTGCCTGTGAGCAGCCAAGGTTTGCTGATATTGCATTTGCTGCATCTGCATGGGCGGTTGATACAGAATTTGCTGGCCGGACTGATGTTGCACTGGCACAACATTGGACTGTGGAGCAGGGGAAACGGAAGCTGGGGCAAGATTTGGCGCAGCAGATGTAGCGGGAGGAGTGCAAGAGGGTAAGGGCTGCTGGGCATTAGAAGCAGGCCGCTCGTATTGTGTGACATTTGTTTCAGGATTCCAGTAGTATTGGACACCAGTACTTCCATCAATTAAACCTTTCCAAGGCTTAGGAAGTGTAGGGTCCTCAGGAGCATAGCGCGGCCCTAATGAAGCCGGCACGGTATCGGCACTTGCCATCTGAATCTAGAAAAAACACACGCACACACACACAACACACCTAATAAGATAACATAGTCTAAGCAATTTCAAGCCACAAAACAGAACAAATGAAATCCACCTACTAAAATGAACGATCGACAAACAAATCATGTTTGATATGGATCGATTTCATAAAGTGTAAAGCCAAATAGCCCTACAACATCTACCCGATAAACCATTTCTTTGGACGCCAACATAGTAGAAGAAAATCAAACAAAAAACATCTTCAGGCCCCGAGTAAGAAAGGGAAAAGGCGGACTTATAGATATACCACTATCACGTAAAACGAAAACAAAAAACAAACGCTTTGCACGGAAGAAACCCTCATGCAAACGGAAGAGAAACAAAAAGGAATCAGCAAATCCAGATATCCAAAAAAGCTCCAACAGAAAATTAAACGCACCTAGCGTTGAGAAACGAAGAAGCTACGGGCAAAACAGGAGCTTGGCGAGGCGAAGCAGCCGAATTGGGCGTATTCGAGTCGGGAAGGTCGGTTAATGGGAAAAGACCGAGAGACAAGAGCGACAACAAGGGCACCGCGGCTTTGCTTTGTTTCGCCTCCGGCCCTCCCTCTCTCCTGATATTCGAGATCGATCTCTCTCTCTCTCTCTCCAGACTCCAGGTTTTATTTCCGGTCCACGTAACTGACATACCGTTAGATCGTCATCCGACGGCTCATATTCAATCACCATCATAAAATACCCTAACTATCTGTTTAACCCAACCAGCCTAACCGGACAACCACACCCACTCTTCCGGACTCTCCGCCGACCAGGACATCGGCACCCTCCTCTGTCGCCTCCCCACCTCCTCCAGCATCTGCCGCCTCCTCCAACATCTGCACGCCAATCGGCCAGGATTACAGTGTCTTCGTAGCTCATTAGGAAGAATTCGGGGACGACGACGGGCTGAAAGAGGAGGGAGAAAGTTTCGACCTTGACTAGGGTTTGCTTAGCCTCCTGACTTCAGGATGGACGTGATCAAGACGCAACAGATCTCGTCGAGGCCGATCGAGAAGGTGGTAGTTCACCCGCTTGTTCTTCTCAGCATCGTCGACAACTACAACCGAGTTGCCAAGGACACTCGGAAACGCGTGATTGGACTTCTCCTGGGAAGCTCCTTCAAAGGAACTGTTGATGTGACCAACAGTTATGCAGGTAATGGAATCGGTTGCAGTATGACGAACTTGCTATTTTCTTTTCCAAGAACATTAAATTAGATTCTTCTCTTTTAACTTGTGCTTCTACCTATTTTCTTCTCCTCTTTTGTTTCCTGACTTTAACGCCTTTAGTGGCGGAATGATATCCTAGTACTGATAACATGATTAAAGGTGGCTTGGCATATGTAATTCATATTGTTGAATTTTTTAGTAAATGCAGCTGAAACTTTGGTTACGAGACTTGGTGGCCTTTCTGTTTCTCATGTCTAAGGATTTTGGCAGTGATGCTCTCTGAAGAGTGAGAGAAATGAAGTTTGATTCTGGTCAGGAATTATTTAAACATCCTGCTGGAGTGCTTTTTCCTTCAATTTTGGTCTGAGAATTTGAGTACAAAAATCTTTTTACTTTTTCATTGTGAAACAATTGGCTTCTCTTAGCGAGGTTTTATGTGAATATGCTGGAACTCAATTTTAGTGTATTCTTGGGTATATTTGTGTGAGACTGGTAGTATGTCATGAAGGTGTTTTATTCATGCTGATGTAGAAGTTCTCCACATATGTTGCCTCGGGCATCACATGTGGGTTAGTTGCTTTGGAGTGTCAAACTTTTTGCCTTATTCACTATAGGAAAGGAGGCATTTTTAATAGAAGAAGAAAAAATGGTGACAAAATATCTTACCTGGATCACTGCCCTGATGTCTTATTGATTTCAGCGTTTCTTTTGCAATCCCGCTGTGGCAAAATCATGTTTCACAGTGGATGAGCTGAGCAGTAATCTTTAAATAATCAATCCTGATCAATTTCATCATGGCAATAACATGATCGATCCTTCCTTTCTCTTGACATTCTCTTTGTGAAATTGAATCTGTTTCAAAATGTTTGTACTGCCTTTAATAATTTATTATAATGGATTTTTCCAAGATAAAGTTTTTAGATATTGTACTCCCTCCGTCCCAAAATAAGTGTCCGTTTGATTTTTTTAAATAAACTAATTTTAGTTTATTTTAAAAAACCAAACAGGGCACTTATTTTGGGAAGGAGGGTGTATCATACTATAATATAAAGCAAATTGTTGTTGGAGTCCTATAGAACTTTCAAATTTTGACTATTTGACCCATGTTTTATACCATTAATCCCTATTTTACCCCTATATGACCCATCTTAATCCCAAAAAAGCCAAAGATATTAGAATCCTAATCCCTATTTTTTAGGGTATGTTGATTTTAACTTTATAGTATCTTATCTTGCTCTATCAATTGAGATCCTACATGACTATGTGTTCTCGAGATTTTTTAGAGGCCCCACGTATATAACACACTTCTCAATAATAATTTTTTATATATATTATACATATTCAGATTTGCATATTTTTAATCCTCTTGGAAAACCCTCAAAGAACTCTATCAAATGAGACCTTCCGTCAAATTGGTTTTGAATATGATTAACATGCTCCACAACACAAAGTCCTTCGACACCATTGCCTTTTTGCCTACCTATGACACAATATTTAGCCTATGAGATTTGGACTCACAGTTTCCTACTATGAGTGCATGTGAGTTAATATAGAGTTTGTGTGTATAACTAACGATCATTTTAATCCTCAAAGCAATGTATTGTAACTATAGGATGCAAGCGACACCTTTGTTCATTACATATTTTATTTCTAATTTATTTTATTTTATCGTATCCAATCTGTATTTACACGCATAATGCAAGTACATTCTTGCTTGTAAGTCTAATTTTAATCAAGGAGTGTTACCAAAAAAATGATGTCTGAATTTAATTTGATAGTTGTTTCTTATTATAGCCAAGGAAATAGTTTGGTGAAACTCTGTAGGTGAATCTTACTTTCCTTATAATTTTTATCTTCTACTAATATAGAAGTTGTGTATCTACTTGCTGAAAATTTTACAAATGCTTGTCTTTTTATTGGATGAGATATGTGTTTCTTTGTTTGCCGGGCTTTCCTGTTGTTTGTATTTAAATGTCTGTTCCTGTCTCTGTATTTTTTAGTATGTTTTTTTCTTCTCGCTCATCTAAGTGAACATGGCAGAGAGCTTATACAGTTAAACTTCAATTTTCTTACAGTTCCTTTCGAAGAAGATGATAAGGATCCCAGCATTTGGTTTCTTGATCACAACTACCATGAAGCTATGTTCACCATGTTTAAGAGAATTAATGGTAATTTGTTTGTGCTTTTGTCGAATCAAAATGAAAATTGTTGTTCCAGCTTCTTATGCTGATATGTTGCTACTGCTTTTGCATTCTGCTTTATCTTTTCCAGCTAAGGAGCATGTTGTTGGGTGGTACAGCACAGGCCCCAAGTTGCGGGAGAATGATCTTGATGTTCATGGACTGTTTCATGAGTAAGATACATGTTTTTTGTCTGCTTTCAGTTTTAGAGAGATATACTTTAGTTGCTTCATTTTGCATGTTCATTTAGATGGCATATATTTAAATCTCTAATGGCAAACCTTATAGCCACATTCAACTTTCACTTCTTGCAGATATGTACCAAATCCTGTCTTGGTGATTATTGATGTCCAACCTAAAGAGCTGGGAATACCTACTAAGGCGTATTGTGCTGTCGAAGAAGTCAAAGAGGTAAAATATATTTCTAATGTTTTTAGAATGAATCAACACTTATTTACTGGTTCACCTACTGGGTAAGGTTATGCCAACCAAGTCAACCTGTCACAATGTCTTTGATACTGTTAACATACCTGGTAAAAGCCCATACAAGAACCAAGCTAGTGAACTGCTCTTCTTGTTATAGAATCGCAGATTATGATTTATGTTGTGTGTCAGCTTTAGATAATCTGTAGCTCTCTTACCAGAATGCAACTCAGAAAAGTCAGAAGGTGTTCATACATGTGCCTTCAGAAATTGCTGCTCATGAAGTAGAAGAGATTGGTATGTCTATTTTTAATCGTTCACCTTAATTTTTTTTTCTTGTTCCCCATAGAGGCTTTTTTGGGAATTGTGTTTTTGTCTCTGGTCACTGCACAAGTTAATTCATACTGTTTTGTGTGCTAGATCTGTCTATTTCTTTTACTTGAGCTTTATTGTGTTTTCAGGAGTTGAACACTTGCTTAGGGATGTAAAAGATACTACTATCAGCACTCTTGCAACAGAGGTCGCCTTTGATTTGCAAAGTTTTATCCATTTTACTTTTTTCCAGATGACAAACAAAACACTTATAGAATTCCATTTTGAACAGGTTACCGGGAAACTTGTAGCATTGAAGGGACTAGATGCACGTCTTCGGGAAATACATGGTTATTTAGATCTAGTTGTGGAAGGGAAGCTTCCATTAAATCATGAGATTTTGTATCATTTGCAGGTATAGAATTCTCTGTTTGAAGTAAGTTATATGTTGCTTGAATATCAGGCGTGTATATGTTCCATATTTTTGCGTATGTAATTGGTTATATGTAGCGGTCATGGAGTTTAATTGTAGTTCATTAATTTGAACCCTCAGAGGAATAGACAGGAACACAGTTCCTGCAGACTATATTATTGGAAACACATAAGTATGTAATCTAGCTTATTGTTATGATGCTCCATGCTTTCCTTGCAAAGTAACTACTATCCTCCAATTGCACAGAATGTTGAGTTTACAGTATCTGTGCCTTTAGGAACTCACACAGACATGATTTGCAGGACGTCTTTAATTTACTTCCAAATCTCAATGTCAATGAGTTGATCAAGGCATTTGCAGGTAATAACTTTAAGTTTCCTTTTTAGCATTGTGCAATTTGATTGCACGTTTCCCGATTGGAGTTCGTACTGGATTTGACTTTCCACTTGTATCACAGTGAAAACAAACGATATGATGCTGGTCATATACCTTTCGTCACTTATCAGAAGTGTAATTGCACTCCACAATCTGATAAACAACAAGGTACTCCATGTGGAAATTTTCTTCTCTGGTTAATCTTTTTAGCAGAATTTGACTGAAACTAGCTTAGCTAGATGACTAAAACTTCAAAAGCAACCGTTTAAAGATCATTTTTAATTGATTCGGTTTTTGGTATCTATGTTTAAAGTGGTCTCTGACATGTGATCTTTACTTTCAGATGCTCAATAAAGAACATGAGAAAGCTGAAGATGCAAAGCCAGCAGCTATACCAGCTGCTGCTGGCAGCTAGGATCAATAGGCATATGATATATGTCATTGGATGTCAAGTTGTAGGCAATTTCTTTAGCAAAAAAGAAAAAAATGGGCAATTTATTAAGCTAATGCTGGTCGTGGTTTCACGCTTCTGGGAATATTGTACACTGGGCGAATATTTATATACATTCACATGAAATTACCTTTGTCTGTTTTGTTAGGTTTGTTTCCTATAGTTTTCTTTTATCATTGTACTGTCACGGACAAATAGTCATGCCTAAGTACATTATTTGACGTAGCTCGGATGGTTTGGGATCGACCGCTGTAGTGCTAGTGGATGTATGTGCTATTTCTGTCATGTACCGAATTTATTGATTTCCTTCATAACTAAGATATTATTGTCCGATGGAAGTGAGTGATGTTGAAATTAGTAAGGCTTCAATAGATGGCTTAACCTGATTGTTTGATTTATGTCCGAAGGGCCTCGGTTCTCAGGTGATCGTGGTGAGAAAGCTGAATGGATAACTGGTTCCTATCTGATAATTGGAGCATCCTTTCAAGATAGAATTATATGTTCGTTTTGAAATTGCCTTCGTCATCCTTGTAATAATGACAAACATATAAACTAACATGCTATGTGGAAGTTATATGATCTTGGAAAGATAATAACAGAGGGGATGGGAGTGACTCGTGCATATATAATGAAAGAGGCAAGTTTCTCTGACCAATTTGGAACCGGTCATACATAAAAAATTAGATTCATTCTACCTTCTGCTATAATAGTAAGGAAGATGATATTCCTATTCTATTTTTTGTACTCCAAAAAATGTTAGCTCTCACCTTACATTAAGCAGATTTAATCAAAGTCCAGAGTAAGATTTTGGAAGTTGATATTATACATCGAATTTATACATTGTGTCCTTGTTAGGCTATGCAATTGGGCTGTACATAGAAAATTATCTTCACCCAACAAATCTGTTTACCGGGTTTTAGTTGGACAAAACATAAGAACCCAAGTGAACTTTGTTAGATCGATTCATTGGGTAAATATCAATATCAGTCTCACAATTTATTTGTAATACCCATGATCCCCATATGTTTTTGCAAAGTATTTATTTGATTAATAATCCGTGTTTAAAGTAAAGAAAATAATTTTTTATTTTTTATTTTCTTCAATTTTTTAATGATCTTGAAGATATAAGTATATTTATATATGTGTGATTTTCTTAAGAGGTGGAGTTCTTAGAATATCTTAACCTAAGTATTGCTGAACTTCTTTGAAAAAGATAGTATTATTAAGTAATAACTTAAAGAAAATAGTGACAATAATAAATATGAATCGTAGATTATCTTTTATAAGAAAGAAATTTTTGTTGGTAGGCATTGATATGTCAATGACCCTACTAATGGAAACTCGGAGTCCTTATTAGAACTAGTGTCAACAGCCATCGACGCGTCAGTAATAAGAAAAAATCTTACTAATGGGTTCAAAGTTGCACATAAAAATAGTTTTAAAGCAGTTTTAGATGCAATTATGCACCAAAATGTAGTTAGTTACTTCTTATAGTAAATACATTTGATAATCCTAGACCCAAATCTTTCAATTTCTATTATTTCAAGAGAAAATGAAAGACCAGGGCATGTTAAAATGCAGAAGAAGAGGGGAGAATGTCGGATTATAAAGACTTTAGTATTGGAGTCATGTACAAGGTCAAATTACTAATCTCAATGTTGTAATTTGTTGTAGAAGTGCATGTATGAAGTAAATTATGTCATTCTTGATATGAAAACATGTTAAAGATAATGTTTTGTGTCTTTGATACGATGATGTTGAAGATATATGATGTCAATATTATATGATTATTTGTTAACATATGTCATTATTTAGCATACATAAATATGTTACACATGAGTAGTCGGAAGAGTTTTTCATGCTCTCTTCTGACAATAGTTTGTTGTGTAGATTGGGTGTACCATTATCATTTTCATTTATAGTAATATAAGACTATTATCTCTTGGGAAATGATTTTAGTTTATAGTAATACAAACAAACCTTATACTTTGGCATTTTGATTGGATGGAAATAATTGGGCTTCTTATTGTCATGAGAGACTCACTTTTCTCTAGCCAATCAAAACTGAGGTTTTAAAACCCTTATCTCTTTCCCTTTTTTTTTTCCCATAAAAAGCTTTCCATTAGCAACACAATACCATACAAAGATAGCTAGCTACACAAGAGGTTGCTATAAGTCATCCATAAACATAAGTAGCTTGTGACCTCCCCTCCATAGAGGACCACAAACTCCAATTCCAATGGTTGTCTCTAAAAGGTCAACCTAAGCTTCAATGTAGTGCTGATAGAAAGTTGGGCTCCCAAATTGCCTAAAGGATAAATTGAACACCAAGATCAGGAGGCCCAACACCAACAGGTACTTGTCTATAAATATCCCCTTGGGGAGAAATGTTGTTGCTTGGATTGGCAAGAGAAACAATCTACTAGAGCAAGGGAGTGCACGCCCTCCACAACTGAGACCATCGACAAACAAATAAAAATCACGAACAAGAGATAAATGGCTGCTAGTGACCCAAGGTTGGCTGACAAAGAACTCTGATGATGGTCTCACTAATTTCTGCATGTGTGCAGGGCAACACCTTCCCGGGATGCATATAAACATCCTGAGTCTGAGTCTCCAATTGGTTTAAGGGGTTGTACCCACTACTGCAACTTTTTTGTCTTACTAAGAATGGTGAAAACTTTTCCAGCAATATCATCTTAATCATGCATCTGTCACTTCCTACAGGGATTACAACCCAAACCTCCTAAATTTACACCCAACGCCCTTTCCAACTGATGAAAATTTGGAATAAAGAGGTCAATCTTTTTTTCTCCACATAGTCGAGCAAGTTTCCTAAGTATGAAATGCCTACAGTGAATTGTTCCAAGGCCGAAAGAAAAAGGTTGTGTCATGAGTAATAATTTTATACTATTTGAAAAGCTTGGGCATTGTACGGGATGAAGTAGAACACTGGAACTGCTGTCCACCATGGAAGTAATGAAGGAAATAGTTGAGTTTCTTCAAAAATTAGGCATCACGATTGATGACATGAATGAATACCCATTTATGCTTGGATGTAGTGCTAGGAATAATATCATTCTTGTATTAAGTTATTTGGAGAAGGTTGGAATTTAGAGGTCAAAGCTTGGGGAATTTGTAAAAATAATCCACAAGTTCTTCATGCTAGTGTTGTTGTGGAACTAGTTCCTATTGTGAAGTTTCTTCGGTGTCTCGACGTGGAGAAACAGGATACCGAATATGTTGCAGAGATATCCAGAGCCTTTAGGGTTTAAGCTAGAGGGCACCATGAGCACATCATTGACCTATCTTGTGAGTATTGGAGTGTGCCCTACAGATATTGGCCCCATGGTAACACCGTATTCGTACTTCTTGTGTATGCACGCAGGAAGGACGATTAAGTCGATTGTGGATTTCCTGGTTTCTTTGGGTCTACCAAAGAAGATTGGAAGTTGGTATGATTTGGATGAGACAATTGATGAAGCTAAATGCGGAGTGCTTAATCAGTTTGGGTATTCAGAGGGAGGCTCTTGCTTATGTTATTGCGCAATACCCACAAATTTTTGGGCTTCCTTTGAAGGCAAAGCTATCAACTCAGTAATATTTCTTTAAATTAAAGCTTAAGATTAATCCAGAAGGGTTTTCTCATGTCCTAGAAAAGATGTCTCAGGTTGCCAGTCTTAACCAATATGTTATGTTGAAGCCGATATAATTTCTTCGAGGATGAGGTTTTTCAAATGATGATGTAGCACATATGGTTGTGAAGTGTCCCTAGTTGGCTAGTTGGTTGCACTTAGAATAGTTCTTAAAGAGTGCAATGAAAAAGCCAATTCAGGAGCTGGTGGAGTTTCCAAAGAGTATTTAACTTATAGTCTACACTCTAGAGTCAACGATTAAACTGAGGTACCAAAGGCTGGTAAAGAAGGGTGTTAAATGTATTGGTTTCTAAACTAAAGCGCCAACGACAGTGTGACGCACTAACGCCTTAACTACAACATCTGTCTTCCTCTTTTTTCTTCCCCCAACAAACATTCCATTTTCATGGGATACTGTAACGAGGAATGGACTGTATGTACTCAACAAGAGACAAGTGGCCCTTTGGAAGAGCGGGTTACAAACAGGAGGAAAAGAGAGGTGGAGAGGAGAGGAACAGAGTCACTAGCTAGCTTGAGCACATAAGGGTCATTGTGGCAGAGGAGACAGTGGACGGAAGCAGTTTTTATGTTATACTCTCACAATGAGCCGAGCGTAAGGAACGCACATGAAGTATTCATTTTTTAGATCGACGACATACATGTTAGCGCATGTTAAAATAAATATTACTTATACTAATATGTGTTAGTGTATGCATTGTCAATCTAAAAAATGAACGTTTCATGTGTTCCTTATGCTCAAATTGTAGTGAGCAAGGAGCATGAAAAATGCTACTACAACGGATACACCATGGAGAGGGGTAGACCACAATTGGGCAAAACCCAATTCAGGAGAACATCCAACTACGCGCTCTAAAGCTAAGCCTTCTACGAAGCCAATATAAAAAAACCACCTAGTCGGCCTTAGCAGTGGACCTCCAGTAGGGGTGCTAATGAACTTATTTAGCTCGTCGAGCAAGGTACCTCAACTTGAATATGGATTGACTCGAAGCAGCTTGACTCGAACTTGACTCAAACTTAAACATATTTAAGTTGAGCTCAAGCTTACTTTGGCTCGACTCAACTCGAATAAAACTTGAACTTGGCTTGAACTCCACTCGTTCTCAACTCGAACTCGAATGAAAGTTAGAAATATATTTTATAATATACATAAAAATATATTAACCTATATGTACATATACACAATTATCAATCCCAAAATATATATATAATAAATTTATATTTTATATATTATAATATATATAATGTCTATATATTAGGTGTATATATGTATAGAGAGAGAGAAAGAGATCGATAAGTTAAAAAATTTAAAGACGCATAATACCTATATGTCCACATGTGATATATGTTGAAATTTAAATGTATCATAGAAATTTGATTTAATAAAGTACATATATATATATATAATCAATAAAAAATGATATATATTATAGACTATACTACATATCAAACTATATGCAAGTCATTAGACAAAAATGTACTAGTAATATTATGTACCATCTCTAGATGTCAAACAAATTATGGTATATTTTTTTCAAATTTTATATAGATACTAATGTTGGAATCTTTAGAAATTAAAGTTTTACAACAATTTTTTAAAAGTTATTTAGTATTGACTCGTTGAGTCAAAGACAACAAGACTCTGAGTTTCTTGTTACCACTATAATATGATTTGCTTGATAATCATAATTCAAAGGATGGGATGTAAATATATCCAAGATGTATGTCTCGCCACATACTGAGACTGAAATTGAGGGTAGTCATAACTTGAAAATAAAATCTCAAAGAAAGAACAAGATCGATTATACAATTAGCTATTATATTTTTATACATGCTTAACCAATAATGATATTTTGTTATTATATATACAAGAGAATTGAGAGTAAATAAGGCTCGAGTGCAGCCTAATTGAAAGCTTTGAGCAAATTTGCTATAAGCATATATTAACATTTATTTGTAACTTTTAATATAATTTTAAAATGATCAACTAATTATATGTGATTGATTTATTTGTTAAATGTTAGTTTAAAATTTTGAATTCAAATTTATGTTTATTTTTTTATATAGATTGAGCTCAATTTGAATTAAGCTTACTATTGTAATAAAATGAGTTCGAGTTAGTAAGCTTGAGCTCATTCGAGCCTTATGTTGAGTTTGAGCTAAGTATTCTAACTTTAAGTTAGCATTCCTAACTTGTCAGCACTCCTAACCTCCAGTTAGCATTCCGGTTAGCTAATATTAAAGACCAAAACAATTATATAGTGAAACTGTTGTATATTTGTATATTTTCCACATGTATGATTTGCACGAGAATAATTTCAAAGTGTTGATTTTGCTTTACATTCATTTAAATGGACCTATATATCTAGAGCCACATAGTAGAACCGTTTGTCTAGATCCACAAAGCGTTGTTTACAAAGGAAACCGTAACAATCTCACCTGTTTTTCCTTGTATTTTTTAAAGTCTCTCCCTCGTAATTATAGAAACAGTAATACAGTATACAGCAAACAAATATAGTGATTGGTCTCATGTAAGCCCTATTTGGGCTTATAATTTCGATGTAATTGGGAGATTTTGGTGGACAGAATCGACAGATTGGAAAGGTGATTATGGCTTCCTATTTACGGTGTTAGGAATTTAGGAGTGACCCACCTTACTTCCACCTACGGCACCGACAAATGTAAAACAACGGCTGAGATTCGGATTCCTATGAGATCGTATAACGGCAGACAACCTCTTCATTTTCCGTCTTCTCTTAAACCGAAGACGGGAAAATAAACAAAAGCGGCTCTATTTATTTTTTTATACGAAAGCGTCATGTAACGGACGTTAACACATTGGGATCTGCCATAAATTCCTACCGACCCGGAGGCCGGAGGAGTGGTGGAGAAGGAGGCCGTGGATCTTTTGTCGTCCCTTCTCCTTGCATTCTTTGGCACCAGATCGATCGTCTCTGGTTTATCTGCGTGAGCTCTCCTTTTCCCCCCTCTCTCATCTCATCTTTTCTCTTCTTTGGTTATTAGGAAAATTTTGGGTTCATGATTGTAGCTGTATCTGACGTGCTTTCGACATATTATCATGCTCTTCTGCTAATTTGTGATTTGGATCCGCGAGATCCGCCCTTTTGTGAATTTGCTGGATTTTCTTTAGGTCTTCGATCAATCCTTGTTGGTTGTTGCTGTGGTTGGTTTTAATTGTTGCGTTCTTTTTATTTTCGTGTCACCTCCTTCTTGATTTTTTCACATTGATTCCGCACGTATTTAAATGTCCCAAGTTAAATTGGAATGTCTCTTATTTCGTTCAATGCGGATCGGCAAAAGTCTTTTTCTCGTTTTTTATTGGTTCATTATCGGTTTGCTCGACTCTTCTGCAGATTATTCTATGAGTCATAATCTAAGCGTTTAATCCAGAGCTACCCGCTTCTTTGCATTTTTCTGCTCCTTGTTGCCCATCGTGTAATGAATCTGGGGTGTGCATACTCAGCTACAACGAGGGATCAAATCACCGTGTGTAGATATGATTAGGCATGGCATTGGATTTGGGTCGATACTTTACAAAATTCGATTGCTTTCACGCATTTTCATGCTCTTTACTGATGTTTTCATCCTTTTTTTTCAAAAATATTATATATTTTGAACCGGGTGTTCAGTTAGGTAATAGTTAAGAATAAATGAAATACTCCCGCGGTTATATTAATAGCTTCATTTGGTTGAAAAACCAAATGGAGTGCTACAGAGTATGTATTAAATAGTTTGTTTAGAAAATTTTTAAATATGAATTTATCTGAATTTAAAAGAAGAGAATTTTATATATGTAAAACATTTTTTTATATCTAATTTCCGATATGGTTGATCAGGTTTGGTCATCGGCTCACCTGCTTGACTTTGTGTGAAATCTACTTGAATTTTTTTGTCATAAAAATCTTTGAAATTTCCCAAACAACAAAAAGTAACCACCAATAATTTATAAACATGGATAGCAAAGGAGTGCGATTCAATTAAGATTAGCGTTGAAATTCACTTCTTTTTCTCTTTTTCCAAGCATATATATAGCCTTGTTGCTTTATTAAATCCCTTGTTAGCAATGTTGTCTGATTCATGGATCTGGAAATTGTCCTAGCTTGGTTTCGTTGAGTTCTGGCAACTAGCAAACGTGGAAAACTATGTTTGAACTGCATTGTATGGGGCCCAGATTTGACTTACTTTGACATGACTGGCTGGTGTTCTGTGTACTTCCTAGAAGTGCTTCAAATATTTTTAATGGGTGTAACCTTGTGTGTAAAATATTTATGTCTTAAATAGCGCCTCTATTATGGTTTAAGTACCATTCATAAATGAGCCAGATTATCGCAGTTCAGGAAGCAATTCATAATAGTATTTTTTAAACAAAGATGTTACATTCCTCACTTAAAGAGTCATTATACAGGGACATTATTTTAAGATTTCGGAGTTGATTTTAGGTTGTATATATAAGTAGTTATTGTAGACCTAAACGTGAGTTTGTAACAATCCTTATATATGTTATGAACATACTGCCTGCTTGTGGATTCTGACTGTTAAGTGGGTTATTACTTTTTTTCTAGATTCAAAGATGGGGTTGTCTTTTACCAAGCTCTTCAGCCGACTTTTTGCCAAGAAAGAGATGCGTATTCTTATGGTGGGCCTTGATGCTGCCGGTAAGACCACTATTTTGTACAAGCTCAAGCTGGGAGAGATAGTCACCACCATTCCCACAATTGGTATGTTTACATCCTTGATATATAAGGTGTAGTCAATGCCTTCTTTTTATATATTTCTTTTATTTTTTGTTGCTGGCTGTTTTATCTAGGACTGTGCATGTGCCATGTCTGTTTCATTTGTGACTTGTAACTCTATGCATCATCGTCGTCTTCATCATCATCGTCTACCCATTATCCTAAGTACTTATTGTTGTCAACTTTTGCTATGTTCATTTTCCAAAAAAAGGTAACTTCAAAATTGTGAGTTTGGTTTTGGGTTTAACTAGGTGCATTTACTTCAATTTTCTTTATGAAAGGTGAATCACACATTATAGTTTTAAAACTCCATTTTGACTAAAAAATTCCTTGAGTTGACTCCACTCAGCTTGGTGAGTCAAACTCCATGGTGACTAAAAAAGTAACATAATTCAATGATTGACTCTATTGACTGTCCGAATCGAACTCCAAAACTCATTAAACTCCATTAGCTAATATAGCTTCCTCTTCTATGATAAATTTGTATCAAAATTTGTACTGTATATTTGTAACATAATATTCAATTATGAAATTAATCTTATTTTAAGTTGAATATATTAATCTTATGTAAATTAAATATGTTTACTTTTGAAAATAATGTAATATTTGCATAATTTTATGTTGTTATACCTAATAAATTAAATTTATTTTTATTTTAACCAAAATTTTCAGTATAAAATTGTTAATATTTCAATGCATGCCTTCATTTTGACTCCATTAAAACTCCAAAAACTCCAGGTCGTCCCTACTCAATCAGTTTTGGAGTCAAGTCCGAGTCTTTAGTTTTTGAGCATTGGTACATATGTATGTTTTCATGTCAAGGCAATTATAGACGAAAATTTGCATGACCATCACTATCATCATCATTTTGTTTACCGTTTATCCTACGCATGTATTGTTATCAACTTTTGATATGTTCATCTTCTAATAAAAAGGTAACATGAAAATTGTGAGTTTGATTTTGTGTTTAACAGGGTGCATTTACTTCATTTATCTTTATGAAAGGTGGAGCACACATGTATGCTTTCATGTTGAAAAGGCAATTATAGACCGAAAATTGTGTGATCTTATGATGCCTCTTACAAGTATAAACATTGAATTGGATAAAATAGTGTCAGCTGTACATAATTTTTTGTGAGTGATTGTTTCGGTGCTCCTCACACATTTAGACTTGCATTATAATGTAAGAGCAACATTTTGTTTGTTTTTTTTATTTTTGGCATACTTAGAGGAAATTTATTCATGAATTGTCATAGAAATATGATCTAATAAATTTTATGCATTAATAGGATTTAATGTGGAAACTGTGGAATACAAAAACATCAGCTTTACGGTGTGGGATGTTGGTGGCCAGGACAAGGTATGTTTGTAAAAACAAGTTTTATTTTCTTCCTCCCACTGATGATTATTACATTATGTAGCCATCTTAGCAACATGTGGAGATTTCTTCCATCTGTGTTGATTTCAGATCCGCCCTTTGTGGAGACATTACTTTCAAAACACACAGGGTCTTATTTTTGTTGTCGATAGCAATGACAGAGATCGTGTTGTTGAGGCACGGGATGAACTGCACAGAATGTTGAATGAAGTAACTCCTCCCACTACTGATATGAATTGGGCAATGTGTGAATCTAATCTGTCTCAGCTACCATTATTTTCCTCATTTTTTTGACCAAGTTCATTGTTTTAATGGCAGGATGAACTGAGGGAGGCTGTTTTACTTGTTTTTGCAAACAAACAAGATCTCCCAAATGCAATGAATGCTGCCGAGATTACTGATAAACTAGGCCTTCATTCCCTTCGACAACGCCATTGGTTATTTCCACGCCATTATTTGATTGATATGCATGTCTTTTTCAACTGAAATTCTAATATTCTTGCCATTTTTTACAGGTATATCCAGAGTACGTGTGCCACATCTGGAGAGGGTCTGTACGAGGGACTAGATTGGCTCTCCAACAACATTGCTAACAAGGTTGGAGGCTCATTTAAGATATATTTTTAGCCCTTGCGTGTAAAAGATGCATTTTTTACTGACTTGTTTTTTGGTCTTTAAATGGTATATTGCAGGCTTAGGGATGTGCTCACTTGCGAGAATGTCATTGGTTTTCAGTTTTAACACTGCAAGTAGATATTTTATGATTGTGCGAGAAAGTTGTTGCATCATTCACAATTATAAGGCTTTTTGAGGATATTGTCATTTGTTTTTGGTGCGCGAGCATTTTAACCTGGCAATTGTTTGGTGTCCTGATTTTGTTTGTTTGAGTTTATCGTTTGATCCTACTATTCTTTGGTATATTGTCATTCCATCTTACGTGAATGGTTTTATTTCATAAAATGCACTTGGGAAGGCGCATTTTAAGTCATTATTTGTTGTTCTCGTTTTGGTGCATTTACTTTGGTTTAATCGAGGCTATTATATATGAAGGTATATGAAAAATGGAACAAAACGCTGCTTTTTCTTTTTCCTTGTGATGGAAAACAATTCCCCTAGTTTTAGAGAGGAACTCCTAGTCGAATTTATTTGTCATTGTTAGCTTATTAGCTCAGGAAATGGCAAGATGTCATTTTTAAGACTAATGATTGGGGTACATCGTTGCTTTCGTTAGTACTATGGGTCCAATATCTGGAAATAATTGGATAAACCGATTTCTTATATGGAAAAAATTCCATTTGCTTTATCGGAAAGTAGTTTTTCAATTTCAGTTGCTTGGTAAGCGTGAGAATTTAATTTGACGTCATTATTCAACTAAAAGGATGGTACGGAAAGGGTCAATTAGAATTTGTATCTTTCATGGCAAGAATATTCAGATTAAGATCGTTCTCTATTCGAGCAAACAGCTGAATTCCCTCTTCAGAAGACATGGAAGGTCTTGAGAAGGTTATCAGTCAGTAATTTCAGAAAGAAATCGATTAAATCATACTGAGTCAAGGATGAGATGCGCGTTAAGCCAAGAACGTGCTTAAATACCCAGAGCAATTAGAGTACGAACCCATAAAAGAAAAGGAATACTTGGACTTAATGTTTAATGGGGAGTTTCTTACCTTTGTGTAGAGGTAATTGTGAAGGGAAAAATACAATGTTTTAACTACTGATTACTGTTAAACCTGACATTGCGCTATTGACTTTAAAGGAATGTTAAAAAGATACGAATTTCGTCTATGGGAAAAATTCATAAGCTGAGATATTGCACTTTGATTTGAGTGTAGAAAATCTCCGGAGTCATTGGTCTCCAATATTATCTTCTCGCTTGAAAATTACTAGTTTTCCACTTGGTTTATTTACGGGTTAAGAATCCGAGCCACATGAAAGTAGCTAAACCTTCAGTCCGGACTTAGGACCAATCTAAACTTCATCAGAATGTCCAGTGCCACCTTCATTTTAACTAGAATCGAAAAGAGTTCGATAAAGCTGTGACATTTAATCATTACTTGCGCATGATCGAAGGAGGCAAAGGGAGGCGAGGGATGAGGGTATATGTAACATGAACAAAGGGCAATAGAATTTTTTTGTACATTTGGCATATCATAAGTTATACAAAGTGCATATAAATCGCTCACAAGTAATTTATTTCATTAACATTGTATTCACTAAAGAATACAGCACTGAACTAGAACTTCAACGCGGACGAATACATTATTGCTTGGAAAATAAAAAGAACGGAATGCTGGATAATTTTTATGCTTTCTGTAAAACAGAGGAAAGTAGACACATGTAAGCAATCACAATGTGCATCAGTCACTACTGCCTCAGAACACTATTCGAACTGAAGAAGTTCTCCTGGCCAGCTACCGTAGAGTGCAGTCTCCCAGCTGCCCAACCATTATTCATGGCCCGAACAATGCTACTAGCTGGATCCCCTGTTACTCGACTTCCCTCTACCGGTTTCTCATATTCCGGAAGGCCCATTGCTTTCTTCTCCTTTCTTGCTCTTTTGTCCTCATCTCTCTCTTTCCTCAGCCAAGTTTCAACGGTTCTCTACAAATGCATTCCAGTTATGGGGTATATAGAACCAGCAATTTTATTTCTTTAAAAAAAAAATATACGCGTCTTTTAAAATCCATTGGCACTGTTTACAGTAAAAGAAACTGACCATTAGGGACATATTGCCCATTTCCCTAACTTTTTCCATGGGTAGAGCCAGCTGTAATTTCCCATGAGCAACATAAACCTGAACAAAGCAAATTATTTTAACAAAGACAGCTAGCTTTCCAAAAAAACAGATAAAAAAAGCAGATAATGACAAAAGCATACGATATGTGATGGCCAGTTCTCAAGGCCATCAAATATATGTGTTGCATATATGATTGTTGCACCCCTCTCCTCGCATTCCTTTTTAAGAAATTTTAAAAGGTCGGCCCTTGCAAGAACATCTAAGTCAACAGTGATTTCGTCGAGGAGAAGAACCTACAAACATTTAAGGAATATAAATTTCCAAGAAATTTGGTAGAAAAATTGAAGCCTGATCACTGTATAGCATGCATAAATATACGACATTGGTGGATTTTAAAAACTCTTGAACCCCTAAAGACAGAATATGTTGTCAAGGAAATTCACATATAAACTACAAAAGTTATCATGAATAACAAATGGGTAAAAACCTTAAATGGCTTGAGGAGGCCCATGCAGATTTGAACTCTTCTTCTCTGTCCATCTGATGCTCGATGCATTCGCCATGATAGGTCAATGTCTAGGACCTGAACCACACAAAAAATGAGGGACGGGTCAAAGTGTTTGTTTTGTTTTTTGTTTACATTACTGTTATAGCGTTATCTGTTGAATTATGACGACCAACAAGGGTAAAAATCAAAGATTCAGTTATCTGTTTATCCTGGAAAAAGGGCAAATAAATTGCCGGTTGTAAAATTCTGTCTCTATAAGACAAGCACAAATTCATTCTCTTCTAAAAGAAAATATATATAAAAGTCAAGGATACCGCATTGCATGACTGCATATTTACATACTGCCAAATATGACAATGTTCAAGGCAATACACGAAAACAGAATGTTGTCATACCTTTATGAGCTCATCTCTCCGTTGTGGATCAACGCCAGAAACCCCAAATATCATCTTCTCCGCGGAAATATCCATCTGAATAGGTACCTCAAATCCAGCAAAAGCAACATCTCTTCTCCACTATAAGTGATATTTTCTGGTCAATAAATAAATCCGCTAACTACTTTTATGAGATGAATGACAATACTATGGCATATAGACGAGAAGCAAAAGCTCATAACACTAAAAGTTCTTCCTGAAAAATTAAATCATCCCAGGCGGTTCTCAATAATAACTTGCTTTCATGAAGAACTTAATTATAACTAAGGGTGTAAATGGCGTCCGTTTGTCAGGTATCCATCCACACTATAATAAAAATTATTATTTTTGTCTGTCCCACAAATGCATATGGCTACAAACAAGGGTAGTTCGTGGCCACATCCACCAACAATAAAACTATTCCCAGCAATTTGGGGTCGGCGACATAAATCATACGCCTCTATTTAAGCTTATTTTATACTAACTTTTTGTAAAAGATAGCATAATCATATCCTTCCTTACTTAGGCCTTCCTCTCCCCTCTCTTTTGACATTATTTACATAAAACTCTTCAAACTATCTTACCGGGGCATCCATTGTTCTTTTTTGTACATGACCATGCCAACGCAACCTACACTCTCTAAGCTTCTACCCTAAAGGCACTACTCTTAAGTTCTCACGTATATACTCATTTCTAATCCCATCTTCCCTAGTTATTCTACATATCCACCTTAGCATCCTCATTTCACCCACATTTAGTTTATCACTTTGGTGTCCAACATTCTGCCCCATAAAATATTGCGAGCCTAATAACAATCTTATAGAACTTACCTTAAAGCCTATCTAGAACTCGCCAATCACACAAAATTCCTTACGCCATCCTTCATTTACCTATCTTATATTAATCCTATATACCACATTACTAAAAATATGTCCCTCTTTGTGGATAATAGAGCCCAAATATCAAAATTACTCACATCTCGGTACTTTTTACCAATCTTTTTTAATTAAAGATCTACCTATAGTTCTATTATCATTAAAGTTAAATTTCAAATGCATTGCCTTCACCCAGCTTATTTTAAAATATTTTGAAACCAATAAGTAGCTAAGATGGGACTTTGAAGGAAATTATAGATGTACTTGTACAAACATCAGATGGACACAAATAAAGGAATAAAACTCTAAAACTCTCTTCTTATGCTAGTAAAGAGAACGAACATGTCACAATAATTAACAATGCCGCTTAGCATCATTATGTTACGTATTCAAAGCAATTAATCAAATACTTTACAACGCATGATTAGAAAGGAAATCCAAATATTGCAAAGTCACCACCCAAAAGAAGTTTGTAGCGAACCTCTCCGCCTAGGTAACAGAGATCGGCAGATGATGTCAAAGCGGTGTCGTGGAAAGCGGACCTACCCATTACCCGGACCATGTCAGGCTCCACCATGTGCTTCCCTCCCAATATCTTCAAAATGGTCGTTTTTCCTGGCAAAAGAAATGGCCTCGATCAATTAAGAAAACGCCAGAGAACCCACAAGCTTAAAAGGAGAAGAAAAGGAAGGAAGAAATGGGAGGAGGGTAGCAAAGTACCAGCGCCATTAGAGCCGACAAGAAGACAACGGTCGCCGGAGTTGAGGGTAAGGGAGAAATCGTGGATAAGAGGGGTGGATCCCGGCGGAGGCTGGCCGTCGATTCCCGGGTAGGTGAAACTCAGGCGCTCGATACGGATCGCGGGGGGGTAGCTCTTGTCCGACATATTTCGTTTTGTTTTCAGTGCTCGCGAGTGGCGAGTGAGAAAGGGATAGGAAAGGCGAGTGGAAGAAAATACTCGTTGCGACAAAAATATTAGGTGCATACTCCATATAAAGGGCAACAATCTGGCCTTAGCACGACTTTGGCATCGCTCTCTTCTTACGGTCCGGCATGGTGGTGATAGACACCAAGCATGATATAAATATTAATATCGTATTAATATTAATATAAATATTAAGTATTTAATATTTTTTTATAAATTTTTTTTATTATATATTTTATTTAAGTCTTATTTATATGAGTCTAGGTTCATATATTTTTATGTAAGCCTCGGCTTTATAGGCCATTAAATTTACATCTAATGACTTATAAAATTCGGGCTCACATAAATATATATTAACCTAAGCTCATATAAATTTTTATTATTTATAAAATAATTAATTAGTAAAATAAAATTATAAGACATCAAAAGCACCAAGCATTTATAAATATTAATAAATCATATTTTATGTGGTGCAATATACCTCAAACACTCCAAAAATTCTCCAATCGGGGGTGGGACCAGTCAGATCATATGCTATCCATAAATGATCGGACAGCTTTCCCCCTCTCCACGGGGATGATTTGGGCACGGCGTTTATCCTCGGTAGGTAATGGGCCCACACCACATAAAGCCATCTGTGATGAAGGGTACAACCTCGTGGCAGGTTGTATGCCCTGCAAAGTTTGGTTGGGGGGATTTTGGCAACCCAACATGAAGTTAATAAATAAATACGAAACTTGGGCGGTGGAACTTCGTGTCTTCGTCGACTGCCTCCATCTAGTTTCTCCTCACCAACCGATCACGAGCCTTTAGAGTTATTTATCTAATTACCAATAATATACATACTAATATATATAAATAATATTTATTCAAATGCACACTCTCGATATAAAATATTAACGACTTTAATTCATAACTTACGCTGAGCTAATTAAAGAAAAAAGCATGAAAACTTTTCCCTGTCAATAGATAGCCTTACGAGGGTCCAGATGACGGATTGCCTCACGCAATGCAAGATGACTTGATATTAGGTCTTATTAATCTAACTTGGATTCCATTCATACGGACAGTAATTGTAGGCCATGATTGCCCATAATTCCCATTTTATTTGCAAACCACTAAACACCACCAGGGCTTACGACTACTTATTCACAAAGACATAACCCGTAAGATTTTCAACTGATGGTGTGTTTGAAACCGCTCACTAGTATATGAATCACTAGCTTCGTCTGACACATTGCTATTTCTCTTTTTCGTAGAGGTTTTACGATTCAATAAATATCATTATTTATTGAATATAATTATTAATATGTTATTTTAAAAATATAATTATTAATATAAAACCAACGGAATATATTAATAATTACTTTATTTATTTATAAATATATATAACTATTAAAATAAGAACGAGGAAGTATTATTTTTAACTTTTAAAAAACCTTCCGCGTTGCCGATGCCGTTGCCAAAAAAACAGTTAAGCGGATTTTCACCATAAAATGAGGCTCGAGTAAAAATAATCGCTAGGGAAGATAAAGAAACTTTTATAATATGTACGAGAAAATTACAACATAACTCGTTCACTCACACATTTTTTTTCTTTTTCTTCTATAAAAAAAAATAAAACTTGTTCTAAGCATATCTGCAGAACTTCACATCATAATTATGTACTCAGGCCAGCAATCCACCTGTCACTAAACAATATAACTTGTAAACATGTGGGTAAATATGATCACGCCGCTGACGGAGTAGTGATGAAGTGGACGACACCGGCCTCCGACATGGCGGCCAACAGGGGCTGCAGCCCTGTAGTCCCCGGCTCCGAGAACCGGCCGTGGAGCTCCGGATTGTAATCCAAGGAGTGGTCGTTGTAAACATCCCACCACTTGTTGATGAGCATCTTGATGTCCTCCCTCTGCATGTTCTCCTCCTTGCCCGTGTACCTCCACGGCTTCGACCCGGCCGCGCAGTAGTGCACCACCTTCACCTTTTCCAGCTCCACGTTCTCCGGGTGGCGCCACAACATCGCCATAACCAGGTTGTGGATCAAAGGTATGGGCTTGTAGATGTCCTTGAAGAACATGTTTAGAAAGTCCTGCAAACGAATATCGCGTATTTATTAATAGAGCCATAGTCCATCAATCGGCACTTTAATCGACGTATCTATCGTTGCCTCTTGAATAGAAATTTACCTGCTCGGCGAAGGGGGTGGGTTTGGTGACGAGGAGGGTGTCTAGGAGGGTCTGGCAGGTGGCGGAGCTGGGCTGGAAGACGAACATGCCGGCGTTGAAGTAGAGGGAAGGGGGCGGGCCCATGTGGAAGGGCCACCGGACGCGGTCGGGGCACTGCTGGCAGTAGCCGATCTGGTACTGAGGAGTATGGGACCAGGTCTTCTCACAGAAGCAGTCCATGACGGCGTAGAAGTAGCCATCCGGGTAGTCGAACAGATGGTCGATGTTGTCGTACACTTGGATGTCCGCGTCTAAATAGATCATCTTGCTGTACTCCACAAACTGCAACATTAACCCATGACATGAGTCGCCAATGAGCAAACCACATGCACTTCCATTAATTATAACTCAACTAATTCTCTATTCCATAGGACACACTGATTTCTTTTTCCTCTCTCCTACAAAGATACCCATATGATATGATATGCTGCTTTTAGCCTTAGCATTTCATGTGAGTCCTAAGCGCTTGACACGTGTCTGAAGTGTCCAGGTGGCGATTGACAGGAGGAAAAGAATTGCCACCGCCATCCAGAACAGTCCTACTGCTACTGCGCGCTCTTTTTTCTTTGCCTAGGGTTTTAATGCAAAACTATTGATTGACTGACGCTTCATTTTATAAACGTTGTATCTAAAATCAGGAAAATAATCAAAACGAAGATTCCGATACGTTATAAAGCTTGTATAGAGATGATTATTTCTAATATCTATCTATACATGTAAATTAATTAATAAGCTGATCATGTGAGATGAAGGGAGAGGTATCGATCGTTGGGTAGGGGGATGAGAAAAACTTACGTCCCAGATTCGGAGCTTGGAGTAGTTGATGACGTAATAGGGCATGGCGAACTGGGTATGGTTCTCTGGAGGGTGAACAGGCTCAATCTCGCGAACAATGCAGCCTTGCGACTCCAGGATCCGGCGGTGATCCTCAGGCACGTCGGGCAACACCGCCACCACCAAGGGATACGCGGATTTCACCTTCCTCAACCCCTTGGCCAAGCCAACTGCGCCCTTTATGTAGTCCCCGTTCCCAGCCAAGAAGGTGACGTAGGCCCTCCTAGGGAAGCCAACAGGGGGTTTGGAGAACATGGTGTCAGTGGCCATTTCGAGGGCTCACTCGATCGGCTATTACTACGTACGATCGATCGATCGATCGAGTAAAGATGAAGCGAATAAGATAAGGTGGTGGGTGCGGTGCTGCTATGAGATCCGAGTACGTGAGAGGAGGGAGGGCAGTCAAAGTCTTCCTCGATCGAAAGTCTGCCAAGGAGAAGGAGAGAGAGATCGAAAGCAATTTCTTTCTTCTTCAATTGCTAGCTACTTGGTGGAGGAGAGTTTCTGTGTGAACTGAGGATTTGTGTGGAGGCGGGGCAGGGGGATTTATAGATGGCTGGGCAGGGGTAAAAATGTTATCCTAGTAAGGCAATTTGCACCTTTGGTGAGGTCCTTGGTTGCTGTGATATTTCTATGCGTGCCGACACGTGGACCGCAGATGATGATCGGACGGTAGATATTACGGTCACGGGAAAGTTCTGGAAGGGAGACTCCACGTGGGGGCGAGGAAGGAACTGGAAGCCTGCCTTTCCCCCTACCCGGAAACCGGAGTCGCTCAGCAGATCAACAACAAAATTTTCAAGGAGAGCTAAATTTAGGAAATTAGAAAAATTTAGAAATACCATTTTTTGAGCGAGGGGAAAAGAAGAATTAAATCTCTTCCCTTTTAAAATACTTTTTTTATATATAATAAATAAATTTTAAAAAAAATTTATTTTATAGAAAAAAAAATAATTAATAAAATAAATAAAAATATATATTCCATGTAGTGTACGTGGTCTAATGCTGGATTCATTGTACGAGGAGGGGAGGTAATTAAAACGTTCGCAAACGGTAGGGCGTGGGACCACGAGACTAGAGACAGAGTGAGGGACTCGTTCACGGTAAGAAGCTGATACACTTAACGCATGCTTCAATCTCTGACTCCATAGAGAACGTGAGTAAAAATATGGGGATTCATTTTTCTTAATCAAATCAAAAGTTGTCCTACTGTTTGTTTGGTTTCTAACATCTCTCATCCTCCAGGCTCTCGTAGTTCTTTTCTCACCCAAAAGGAAGAAGAAAATTGTTGTAACTTGTAACTCAAAAGGAATTACAAAGCAATTGGGTTGTAGCGGTAAGGGGTTGAAAGAGCCCTATTTATATGAGTGTAAGCCTAGGTTTTCTACATCATCGAATTTTGAATTAATGACACATAACTCAAGGGATTTGTAATATTTGAGAATCTCTAAATTTTCTTTTTGTGGACACATGAAAATTAAAAAATTTACTATATAACTTTTTTTATTAAATAACTTCTTAAATAAATTGAATTTAGGGTTAAGACTTATAAACTTAGAAAGTAGACAAAAAGATTTTATAATCAAGATTATGCGAATCAGAGATTAGATGAGGGAGATATGATTATTCGAAGTTAAATATTATGTTTATGGTATGTTTATCCGAATTATACGGACAAATTGGTTGTTTCATGCATCCTATGTAAACACTTAACTAAAGTAACAATTGGTAGTTGAGCTATTCTTCTAATTGCAATTATGAAGTCATCTAAAGATTATGATCTAGTTAGAGATGATGGACCCTTAAGCATTTGATGAACCCCTAGGTAAGTGTGTCATAAAGGTTATGGAACAACTAAGGAAAAATTATAACACACTTGTGGTGTCAGATATAATTTGTTAATAAATAGCTCTAAGGTTTATTGCATTAATGCATAGTAAAAATTCTTTCTATGTCGTTGTTAAATACTCATAGTATGGGACATAAGTACTTGAGTACTGGTATAAACATGGAGGTAATTTTACATACACACCTTGATATATGTCACACAGTGGTGATTCTTTAAGTGAGTTGCGCAGCACAAGCCGATGTTCAAGTGGGTCAAAGTGAAACCTTAGAGAAGGCAAGACAAGTTTTTTAGTTAAAGGTCAAGCTTGGCAAAGATTGGTCGTAGCGAATTGTGATAATGTAATTCTTTTTAAGGGGAGAATAATGTAATATCCAACATGTAAAAATTAAAGAGTTTTAACCATTTGACCTTCTTCATATCCAACCACCCTTTTCTATGTAATGACCCTAAATTTTTGATATGATTGTGTGCCTCTAATAAAGCTAATATTAGATTTTTTTTAATTAATTTAAATTATTTACATGTGGTTATTTAGTATATTTTTTTTTAAAAAGAGATAGATCTATGAAAAACGAGAATAATGGGTCATGAGTCGTGCAAATCAGATATCGGGGTCGTAAGTTATGACCTCAATAAGTGTGTTATATGCCCAGAATCTACTTTAAAAGTATGAGATAATGTATCCATGTAGGGTTTGACTTCATAGTGCTCATCAATACTAGCTCAACGGTACCAAGAACACATAATTTGGACTCCGGGGTAAAAAGTTGTGATATTTTAAAATTTTAAATAATTTTTTAAAAAAAAATATTAAAAAAATTGCACGGGACATGCAACGAAGCTCTATTATGTCCCACAGTGACACACTGTAACATCCCTAATTTTTTTGCTTTTTTTTGCTCACATTTTTTACGAAGAAATTTGACTCTTCGACATAATTATTTTTGTAATTGAGCTTGATATTCGTAATCATAGGTCAGAAGTGGTGTTTAGTCGCTGGTCATGGGCTTTGACGCGTCACAGAAACTTTTAGCATGAAAATAGGAGCGAAAAGAAAGAGATATGTAGGAGAAAAGAAATGGAAGAAAGGAAGAGAATAAAAGAAAAAGCGAACAGATCTGGCACGAAGCACCCTACCCGTTGGTAGCATAGGGAAACCTCTGCCACTTTCTTTTGTACGACCAGAGGCGACACCACTGCCGACTATCTGCCCTTCTCTCTCCTCTTTTCATGTTTCAGCCTGACGAAACCATCCACCCTTCCTTCGCTCGATATGTTGTTGCCACTGGCCGATTAACCCCCAGCCCACAACCATAGCTTCACCTCGGCCAGAACAATGTTTGGGCACCACATTCCTAGTCTCCCCGCCCCTCCTTCCCAGGCATGAGGTAAAAATTCCTTTGCCTTTTTTTTGTGCTATGTGCGTTGCAATTGGTGGTTGTGTCGCCAGCTAGCCTTTGGCCCCCTCAATCTGGCGACAGCAAGACTGCTTCCCTAGCCCAGATAGCTGCCATCCCCCGGCCCCCTCCTTCTCCCTTTCCATATCCCGAATAGATCTTCATTCTCCCTTTTTTTCTCTAGCAGCATCCAATCTCCACCGCCAGACGTTGAACAACATCGGGCCAATGTCCATTTGACTAGCTGTGATCCGATGCTTATTGGATCGCTACCTTCCAGGTTTAGTCCTCAACCCTGTTCAACAGTTCATGGCTCGGCGACAACGTGTCAACACTTCTGGCATGATTCTACCTTTGCAGCCCCACTTTCCCTTAAACCCAAAACCTGTAGGAAAGAGTCCCCAAATCTTGGTCCTTCCAATGGGAAGTAGCAATGTCGGCCACTGGCCTCAGGCAAGTAAAGGCTTGACCGCTGTCATGCCCATATTTTCCACCATAAGCCGTGTTTGATGCACAATTGCCCACACAATGGTTTTGATTGTGGGTGACGATTGGAGATATCGCTGCCTTTGTCGGCCACCTACTTCAGGCCTTAATGTCTTCAACGTCTGTTTAGGGGACTACCACTAGCAAATCTCACATCTTACATGTTCCACCACCCCAACCCCCTAAAAGACCACATGTAACACCCCGCTTTTCGATTACGTCTAACCAAGGGGGTTAGAGGTAATTTGTGATTTTTTAAATAAATTATAGACGGTTTCAACTGTTGAAACCTCCATATTTGAGTAGAGCTCGAAGAAACGAGCATAACGAATCAAAGAACGGGTAAAACGGAGGTCAGGACCAGAAGTTACGATATTTGAGAAACGTGCAATATAGGTAGGACCCACTTAGAAAGAGCACAATTTATTACCTTAAGTGGGTTAGAATCGAAGGGCTTGTCGATACGAGTCCAACGGTACCTAGAACGCGAGAATCTGAATCCGAGGTAGGGAGATACGCGCGTTTGAAGATTCGAATTTTAAAAAAAAAGGAAAAAAGTTGGCGGCGCGCGGCTGGCGGGCCATGGAACCGCGGGCGTGAACCACGCCACACACGTTTTCAATGGGCGCCGCCAGAAATGGCGGTGCGGTGCCACGGTTTCGGCACGTCGAGGGTCTATAAAACCCCCATTCTCTCTATTTTTCAGTGAGAATTTCCTTTCCTCTGTTTCTGACCGTTCTGAGGCCGATTAAGGCCGTTCAAGACCCGTTTCCTACTAAATCGAGTGTGCTCTACGCAATGGAGAAGTTCTTTCTTTGAGTTGGAGTCTGCATAAGGAGGAAACACCCTAAGACAAGGAGAGGTTCTGCCTATTACCTTCTAGCATCGACCAACTTTGTTTTCTCTGTTTCTGGCCATCCTAACTCCGATTTAGTCGATTCAAGAGGCGTTCTTGACTAAATCGAGTATGTTCTACGTGATGGAGGGTTCCATTTTCTGAGTTAGTGATCATTGAAGAGGAAACACCCTAAGACAAGGAGAGGTTCTACTCGTACCGACCAACTTTGTTTTCTCTATTTCTAGTCATCCTAACTCCGATTTAGTCGATTCAAGAGGCGTTCTTGACTAAATCAAAGGTGTTCTACGCGATGGTGGGTTCCATTTTCTGAGCTGACAATCTTATAAGGAGGAAATGCCCCGAGACTAAGGAGGCCCTACCCGAATACCGGAATAAGAAAAAGAGACCCGAAGCAAGACGGAGTTATGTCCGTAGATACCGATACCGTACGAGTTATGATGGAAGTAAGCATTTCTGATCTTCCGTTGAAATTATAGAACATGTGCTAAGTTATGATGTGTGTTATGCTACGATTTATATGTTTGTTGTGCTATGTGCCTATATGCCATGTTGTGTACCTATACACCATGATGTGTGCTTTATATGCCATGATGTACGATTTCGTTGATTTATTAACATCCGCTTTACTCCGATAGATTACGAGTTTCAGTATGATTTCGACTCAATTTCCGTATATATGTATTTTAACATATATATTTTTGTGATGTGTGATGTATGTAGTAGCCGTTAGGCAGAACTATGTTCGGATCCGATTGTGTTGGAATAATATCCAATACGTACGTAGGCAACCAACGGCAAGGCAACGTTGGCCCGATCCAAATTAATTATAAATATATGTTTTAATTCTGTTTTACACATGATGAACTATGAAGCTTCACTGTGTGTATGCGTTCGTCACAACCTAAGTCTACATAAGAGGAAGTTTTGAAGCTCCGTAGTGCGTAGATGAACGTTGTACCTCTCGCACACAGACGATGATTCCTAGCTCAAAGAAAAGAAAATTTTCTATTAGTGATTTTGTGGGCCCGGCTCGGGTTGGGTTGTTACACCACCCTTATTACGACCTGGTCGTGATAACACGTTTATATGTCGTTCGATAGCCAATCCTAACTGTGAGAGGTTGGATCTTACTCCCATTGGCCTAAGTCGCATTGGGATGCACCAACAACCTGTCCTCCCCGATGGTTGCCCTTTTGCCACGTGCGCTTGTCTTTATGCTTGCAATTTAGGTTAAAGGCACCTTTGCGGCATTTGGTGATTGACCAACACCCCCACTAGTCAATATGTCCGCTAAAGCCCTTCTCCATCTCTCCTATGTCCATGAGTATTCAATCAAGCCCTCCTCCCTTCTGCGAGGCTTAGACAATGTAAAATTGTTGTCGTTGGGTGTGATCCGCAATCGATTTTAGCGTCTTGTGGCTAACAAGTGTTTTTAGCCGTTGGCCAATCTCCAATTAGCCACCCACCCATTATGTAATCGCATTTGTCATTTCTTGTGGTGCAACCTTGTGCCCAGTCGCCCTAGTGGGCTAAATCATTTACTTTGAGAAAAATTAGCCCCTCTTTGCCGAGATTAATCCTAGAGTCTTTGAAAATCCTCGGGACAACGACTCTCTCAGTGCGATGCTTTTGGCTGCCGACTCCACCATTGACGCCACCACCGTCATGTGCTCTCCATCAAACTCGCATGGATTATGAGGTAGGGTACGTTGAACTCGTAATTTCATAATAGCATGTTTTGATTATGTAGCAGCATGTTAGGAGTTTGTAACTTAATGCTTTGCATGATAAATGATGAGCATGTTTTATGTATGTGAACTATGCATGTGCAAATGAAGACTAAGGGTATGATAGTAAGTTGTACAGGTAAGCGTGTGATGGTATGTGTGTGAGACATTTTATTTATGTTGCATGTATTTTTTGCTTCATGTGAAGTTGCATGAATGCATCTATATATGGACTTACCAATTTCATTAATTTGTTTCCCCTACTGGGTATAAAAATACTCATTTTCCCTATTTTTAGCCCCTTAGTCCAAAGGCTTTTGCAGGATCAATCGAGAGCTTTTTGGATTGGACTTTGTTCCTTGTGGTGGATTGTACTTTCTCAGCCGCAGTGTGATTTGGACTCATAATGAAACTATATTATTTTTGTGCCACAATCTCATATATTGAGAAAGGTGAAAGTTCTTTGTGTTATTTTTCTAGACTTGTGCATATATGTTTGATTTAGAACTCAAATTGTTGAAGAACTTGTACTCAAAGATGCTTGGGATGTGTTTATTTTTTAAGATCATGGCCATGGCAGATTTCACTTTTATGTTTTCGTTTTGGGTTACGCCTAAAAATTTTGGTTTTGTTGTACAATGAACTAATTTATCAAAATTGTTTTCACATGTTTTGAATTTCATTGTTTCATTTGAATTACATTCATATTTTGAACCAGGTACGTGACACACACGCCTTGACGCAGCCGCATTGCGCCAAGCCTATAAATAGGTGTGCAGGGTTGATTTTCTCTACTTTCTTCTCACCCACACTCCTCAAACTTCATTTCTTCGTTTCTATGTTGTTTTAAGTCTAAATTGAGTCATTCAAGAGGCATGCTTAACTAAATTGAGCATATCAGACATTGTGGCAGGGTTGTTTTCCTATATGGAGAGCTCTAAAGCCCAAAAAATTGTTATATCAGTGTGGAGAGTTCTACTCGTCACCTTTGAACTCCGCAGAGAATTAGGTAGGGGTTTTATCATTTCTAAAGACATAAATATTTACATAAGTTGTCTTTTAAACTTTAGGTAAGCATGATAATCGTTGGAGTTAGTTTCAATGTATGTTTTATGATTTTTGCACATATTCAATTTATCGAATGATTATCTTTTGAAGTAGGATATGAAATATGTATTGTATGTTTTATAATTCCCTCATATATTCATTCTATCGAATGATTATCTTTTAAAGTTGATTTTGAATTATGCACATTGATTTGTGTGAGATAGAGAAAAATCTAGCTTCGCCACAGTTTTAATTATAAATAAATAAAAGTATATTCGAAATACGGTATTAGAGAATTATTCCTTGTCAAAAGTATTTTCTCGATAAATTTTAAAAAAAAATACGTACAAGTATGGTGATTGGGTTACTGTAATAGGATAAAGAAAGGGTAATTTTCTCGTTGGCACAAGCGACCAACCCTATCTTTGTAGTCGCTATTAGTAACGCTCTATTGGCTAATAGAGACTAGGCTAAGTTTTTAAAAAGATAAATATTGGGATTGAATATTTTTTATTGGAAAACTATCATTTATGAGTCAGGGAACTCAAGATTTATTTGTTTGTCCGGAGCATTAATTGGTAGACGTCTCGATAGAGCTTTGTGGATAGAAGAGGACATAGTCATAATTCCGTTTGGAATTGGATAATCCGGTTTAGAATCAAATGCACACTACATACTTTAGCCTGGTTAGCTCCTAATGAAGGGTGGGAACCCTGGTTAGCCGCTAATGTAGCACACCATAATTTTAAAGACTTGATCGTTTGGGCCCATAAGTGAATTTTGGGCCCAATAACATTTTTTCTTGATTTTGAACTGTTTTAAGCTTGATTCGTTTAAAGAATCTTTAAGATTATTTGTAATTATATTAGAGATGAACATATAGGGCCTAAAAATATGTCAATTGGACACTAGGATCATATGCTATGTCCTCGAGAAGCATGTATTTGGCGGGGCCTACTTTAATTTCATGAGATATGGTACTCTTGTGTGATCTTATGTCGAAGGGCTCATCAATAATAGCGCAACGGTACTAAGAATATGTAATTTTGAGCTTGGGTAATGAGTTACGCTTGTAGAGCATGGCTTGCACATGCTAGCCTCACCTGCCATGTGCAAGCATTGCATGCATTTCGCAGACTATGTGCAGGCATAACCTGCACATTCAGTAGGCCACCATGCTGGTTGGTGGGTGTTGGATGCGCACATTGTGGCACATACATGGTGCACATCCAATGCTCCCAATTTGCTATAAAAGGGGGATGAGGGAGTTTCCAATTCACACAATTTCTCCTTCTCTTTCTTTTGATTCCCACCCCTATTCTTAACTTGTGCTTCATATTTCTAAGTGATTTCTCACTCGATTATCTCCATTCAAAAATCAATCCTAGCTACTTTGAGAGAACTCTACGTCATAGAGGTGTCTATTTTTTGAGTTTGCTACTCTAAAGGGGAGGAAAATACATGGGGTGAGGGGAGGCTCTATCCATCGCTTTCAGGCCATAAGGAGGAAACATCCTAGTTCAAGGGGAAATTGCTCGTCGCTTCCGAGTATGGAAGGATAACTTGTCCTCACACCAGGGGAGGCTCCGTCCACCACTTCCGAACCCAGAAGGAGATTCTGTCACAGCCCAAGGGTAGGTTCCACCTGCCTAGGGATGCCACTCGGGTCGGATATATGATAAAATCCGACCCAAGGGTCGGGTTTGGGTTTTTAAATTCAATTCAACTAGAATAGTAATTCGGGTTGGATTTGGGTTTAACATTTCTTAAATGGTATCAGGTTTTGGTTCGACAAAACCCGACCAGAATAAGGTTACAAATATTAATTTTTTATATTTTTCTTTGTATTTGGATAAAACCCAGCCCTAATGGGTCGGGTTTGAGTTTCCAAATTCAACCCGAATAGGTATTCGAGTCGGATTCGGGTTTACTATTTCTTAAATAGTATCAGGTTTGGGTTTGGAAAAACCTGACCCAGTGGCATCCCTACGCCCGCCGCCCTTAAACCCGGGAACAAAATAAGGCCCCGACTACCATCCGTAACTCCGATCAAATTCAAGGATGAAGGGTAGGGGGATTTAAACTTTAATTTCGTGTTGCTATTAGGCTCTACGATTTTGTAATTCTTTCAAATAAATTATTTTAAAAATTGGTATTATTAGAGGTCGGACGAACACTAAAATAATAGCGTATCATACACCTTTAAGAGATTTTATTGTGATATGAACAATAATATTATTATTATTTAAATGACATTACAAATGATTTTGATCGGATTTGATGGGTAGTTATTTTGTATAAAGCCCAAAAACTATAATCAAATTTGAAGGTAGCTATTTAGTTTAATACTCGGGTATATGTCATATTGGTATCGGCAACATTATGTAAATAATGATTTATTCAATTTTTATTTATTTATCGGATTCTATGAATGATTTATCTATTTTTTTGGATAGTTTATCGAATTCTGCTCGTGAACAATTTATCTAATTTTATTGGATGTTGTGAAGGGCTGTTTATCTAACTTTTTGTAAAAGAAGTATGTTTGGATTCCATTAGTTGGCAAGGATATTTTGAGCTATTTAAAGTCGACTTTCGAATATTAATTATATAAATTATTAGAAGAATATTTTATGTGTCTTTGATTATGCTTTATGTTATAGCATGTTAGTAGAATTTAACTCTATCTACTGAGCATAATTATATTTACCCACCCCTAGACGCTACAGGTCCAAACAAAGAAGATGATTTTAAAGAAGGTAGCTTGTAGAACTTCGAAAGATCTACTCTTAGATTTACTCTGTTAAGTTCTTATGATATGTGCATTTACGCTCCTTCGATTTTATTAAGGCATGATCAGACTTGTTTTATAATGTTTGTGTTTGTGTAAATTAATGCGAAGTCACTCTTCTGTACACGATTGATCTTCGCCCATTTTATTTATGAATTGACGGCACTCCGATTTTTATGTTATTGAAAAAGTCGAGGCGCTACCGCTAATGAAGGGCACATACCACTAATAAGGCTATGCACACCCTATAAGCACGAGTGACTCTTCTCTTTACAAGCACAAAGTGTTTTGCAATGATCTGTGGAGTAAGAAGATGTTGCTTTGTATCCACATCAAAGCTTGAAAACCTTATGAGCATCTTCTATATGCAGGAAGAAGCTATAGGGGAGGTTTTGGGTGAGAGGTACACCTTTTTTTTATTAAAAGTATTATTTATCTTATGTGATTTGAAATTAACATGTGTTACATTTATGTCTGATTGTATAAATTCTTCTATTGAGCATTTTAATACTCTCACCAGCCCTCAGACCTTACAGGACCCGACAAAGCATAGTATGTGGGTAGAAGGGAAGTCTTGAGAGCTTTTGAGATATTTTTGAAGATTTTCTATCACACTGTAAATCTTAAGTAAAAAACCTTATTATTTTTCTTCTTGTGTGTTTGTACACGGATAATATATTTCCTTGGAGATTAAATTTTATCTTATGCTTATGATGAATCCTCCATGTTGCCGCCCAGGCAAACTCTGATATGTTTTACTAAATTTTATATGCATTGAAGAACCCTGGGGCATGATAGTGCAATACTATTTGAACTCACCCAACCTTTTACAAAGTTAGTTACAAGCATCCCAACTCAGATACAACACAAAAAACTTGCTCACAACCCATTCAAGATGTTCGTACGGACTCTTAACCCTACCAGTACTTATCCATGCATATTGTTGTATGCTTGTTTCAAGTATCATTATCAAATGACATTCTCTAATTATTATTATTATTATTTATTTTAAAAGGACTGTAGCTATTGCATAAAATTAATAAAAAAGTATTAAATTTTTTTGAAAGCAATATTATATTAAATAATAAAAATTAAAATTATCCAAAGATTTTTACATGGAAAATTTAATCAAGTAAAAAGTCACATGACCACTAAAAGTTGATTAACCAAAGTAGTGTGAAAGTAAAACTCAAGCAACATACATAATTACCAAACAAATATATTGAATACTTGTGACCCGATCTTAGTATTCTTTAAATTGTGTTCTATCCCTACTCTACCATGCTTGTTTGTAACTTTGTCTTATAATAGAGATTTTACCATATTACCTAGCCCAAAATACAAATTTCCATATTACCTGATTTTGCAAAAACACATTCTATAAAACCTAGGTTTACACAAAATAAAAAAGGATCAAAATACCCCTACTATAGGGGCTAAAGGTTAAAATTGGGTAAAATTGTCAGTGACAATGCAAAATCGAAGAGGCAATTGGAGCTTATTGGTGATTTGCAGTTTTTGACTTCTGACCAACGATTCTTGTAAGCAACGAGTGTAGTCATATGTCTCATCGTGAGATTGGACAACTTCCTTTCCATCTCCACCCAATCACCTTCACTACTTTCTTTGTAGGGATGCCACAAGGGCCAGGTATACCGTAAAACCCAACCCGACCCTAATAGGTCAGGTTTGGGTTTTCAAATTTAACCCGAATAGCTATTCGGGTTGGATTCGGGTTTACTATTTCTCCAATGGTATCGGTTTTGGATTTGACAAAAACCCAACCCAATGGTATCCTTATTTCTTAGTACTCATCATCGTCAAGAAGGGATTCACCCCTTACTCCAATAAAGCAATGGTGCCAATGACCTTGGGTGCAATTCTTTTCTAAGTCTGCAAGAGTAAGGACCGCCCTTTCGGCATATCCAATGCCTAGTACTTGTTGGGTTTCATCATCACCCTTAGCACGACCACTCTTGTTGGGTTCATGCTGTCATGCATCAAACTAGCCTACACTAAGGCTACCAAGACCTTGATCTATAGCATCATCTTGCAATTCCAGTTTGGTTTGACCTTTATTGCGACATTTTTTTGCTTTGTGGGGAAGTGCATCGATCAATAAGATTTCTTGACTATTTCCAAGGAGGTAGCTAAGTACAGGCTTAGAGAAACACAATATGACACATATATCGTGTTAATGATAACACTATATGACACATATATTGTGTTAATGATAACACTGTGACACGTATCATGCTATCATATTGTGTTATCATTAACACTATATGTCACATATCACGTTATCGTTAACACTATATGTAACGCCCGAAATTTTTCACACATTTTCCTTAAAATTTACGAAAATTTTTTGCAATATAACGTCTGTAAATCAGAGGAAAAATGACAAAATCAAAACCTGATAAAACAGTTTATAATTTAAAACACTAAACATCCATTTTCCATCTAAATATTTTCATCATACGGTCAAACATCGTACGACCAAAGCAAATATCATCAGGCGCTACTTGAAAACACATGTACGAATAAATTGCTATGATCATAGACTTTAAATACAAATCTCTCCCAGGCATCCCTGAGTACAAGTCCCATAACAGTCCACCGACTAATCCAAATGAAAGTCCAGAATAGATATGTAAGGTCCCTGATTTTTCTACGATTTTCTGAGGTTTTTTTTTTGCCATTTTTCTGGTCATTTTCGGCAGGAAAATGTGACGTTTCAGCGTATGGGTATTTGTGTCTTTTCCCCATATTTATACCCGTAGAGTCGGGTGTGGGGCTTAGTCGCGGGCTTATGGCGCGAATTTTGGAGGTTCGACGCGTAACCAGTGGGTTAACGCGCGTTGGGAAAAAGAAAAAGAAAAAAAAATAAAAAGGAAAATGTGGATCGGGTCGGGATCGCCCGATCCAGAACCTGGGCGATGAACAGTGGCCGCCCCCCCCCCTTTTCGCCTGTTCACTGTGCCCGGCCGCCGTCGGCCGCCGGTGGGCCAGTGGGCCGCCGCACCGGCTCCGCCCCGGCCGTGCGACGGCAGGGGAGCCGCCGTCCCGGCCCCACGGCCGCTCCGCCCCGACTTTTCCGGTTAGCCTCCCCACTGTCATTTTTGGATTCCGCCGCCGCCGTAGGCCAGCGAGGGCCGGCCGGCCGCCCACGGCTCCGCCATGGGCCGGCGACGGCGGGAGGCCACTCCCCGGCCCCAGACGGCCTCAGCTCCGCCGTCCCGCTTCGATTCCCCACTGCCCTGTTTTTCCGCCCCCACTGTGTATCACTGTTCCGCCGCCGCCACGGGCCGGCATGGCCCGACCGGCCGGCCACAGCTCTGCCCTGGGCCGGCGACGGCGAGGAGCCACTCTTCCTGGCCCGGTGGGCCTCCGTTCCGCCGCCCGTCCTCATCCCCCTCTCTGCCCTGTTTTTCCGCCGGACGACTGTTTTGGTCGATTTGGGGCCGCCGGCGGCGAGCTGCGGCCGATCGGACCTCCGTTCGGCCCGGCCTTGGTCCGGCGACGTGATTGAGCCACCTCTCCCTGGCCGATTTCGCCTCCATCCTCTATCTTCCCTCCGACCAGACCTTCCGAGCCGCTATTTTTGGCCCCTGTGTGTTTGGGACTAGTGGCGCCGAAAATTGCTGCCTTTGGCCGAAGACGGCTCCGCTCAGCCTCTGTCCGGCCAGCCGCGGTCCAGTGACCGCAAGGCCGACCCCCAGCCAGCTCCGCCGCCACCTTGGCCGCTCCGCCCTTATGGGTTTTCCCCGGTCGTCCCTTATTTTTGGTCTGCGTCCGTTTTGGACGTGGTGACTGACGTTATCAGTCGGACGTCAGATTTGTTTTGGTGGACCTTAGTTCGGCTCCGCCCAGCCCGGTGATGCCAATGGGCCACCCCTCTGGGTCTTGTTCAGCCTTGCGGCCCGTAGCCGCAGCTAGTCTGCCTTACCGGCATGTGTGCCGTTGACCCTTCTTGCCCATTTTACACCGTCGGTACCGGACAGCCTCGGGCAAGAATTAGTATGTCTTACCTTGACAGAAGGTGGACGAGTTCACCTGCTCAAGCCTTGGCCAGTGACGGCCTCATAGCCTTTGCACGACCTTGAACCCTCCCCTTGCCCTATACCGTGCGAGATGCACAGCTGCCCGCACCATGGGTTTTGGTTGTGGGTGGCGATTGGCGATGTCGCCGCTTTAATTGGCCACAGCTAAGGGCCTTAGCCCTGTTGGCTTTTGTGGGCCATGAGTCGCCTCATTTTAGCCATTTCCCCCGCCCTTTGGGCCGCGTGCGCATGTAGCCACGCGTGCGCTTTTGGGTTTAGGCGCCGCATTCGTGCCGCCTGACCATCGGTTGGCTTGCCACCGAGTGGAGTTGATCACTAGAGCTGTCCTCCACCTCTCCTTTGGTTCTCGAGCGTTACCCCACGCTCTCCGCCCGTATGTGGGCCTTTGTTGACCGAAATCGTCGCCGTTGGGTGCTGTCCACGGCCGATTTCGACGTCTTTGTGGCCGGCTGAGCACGTTTTAGCCACCGGCCGATCTTTAGAGTGTACACCCTCGACATCTGGTCGCACCGCCACTTATGTTGGCACGATATTTCTCCCGGCCGCCCTAGTGTGCCACCGTGGATCGCGGGTTTTACCGCATTGATTTCTGACACTCTGTTTGGCCGTGATAGTTCCGGCGCATCTTAAAATCCTCGGGACAGCAGCTCTCTCAGCTAGGCAACGGTTTTGACTGCCAACTCCGCCGCCGACACCGCCACCATCATGTGCTCGCCATCGAACGTCATGATTGCGAGGTAGGGGAGCTTTGAACTCGTAATTTCATGAAGCATGCTTTGAATGAGTAGCAGCATGCTAGGATTGTATGATTCCATGCTTGGATGTAAGTAACGATCCGATTGCATGATGTGCGTGTAAGCATGATTGTATGGTATGATTGATATGCATGAGATGTATGCATGTTTTATGGATGTGGATTATGTATGCGCTGGCGATGGCTAGCAAATATGTCAGTATGCTACGTATGGTTTATGCATGTGCTAGTGATGGCTAGCGTGCATGTTTGATGTATGTATGAATGTATGCATGTGCTAGTGATGGCTAGCGTGCATGTTTGAAGTATGTATGAATGTGGATGCATGTGCTAGTGATGGCTAGCGTGCATGTTTGACGTGTGTATGCATGTGCTAGTGATGGCTAGCGTGCATGTTTGATGTATGTGTGAATGTATACATATGCTAGTGATGGCTAGCGTGCATGTTTGACGTGTGGATGCATGTGCTAGTGATGGCTAGCGTGCATGTTTGTAAGTTATGTATGTATGACCGTATGTGTATATTATACGTATGTGTGAGACATACGTATGCATGATGGCATTTTGCCTATGCTTTGGATGTGCGTAAGCGTATGTGGGCAGAGGTATGGGCGATGGACAGTAAGAGGTGACAGAAGCTTTGTCGGAATTTGGATACGGTTGTGTAAGCGTATGACAGAGGATATGAGTATGACGGGCAAGGATTAGAATGGATCAGTTTGAGTTGGATTGTATGTTGGGCGATTGTCAGACAGTAAGAGTGTTCATAATTGTACAAGCATAACGTACAGATTATGAAGTGAAAATAAGTATAACAAGTGAGATATAAGTAAGAGGGCGACAACTGGGTTGGCTCTGAGGAGCGATATTTGAGGATGTCAGTGTAAGAGGATTTGGCCATAAGATGGATGGCAAAGTGTAAGACTGTAAGGGTTTGGTGTACGATGAGTTTTGTCCATGATGTGGACGGGTAAATGAAGTCTGCTGCCCTAACGAACTTGGGTTTCGGATCGGGCTCAGCTTCGGTTTGACCAGTCAAGGACTGTGAGTTTGTGTGGCATAATTGTACCGCATAATATACTTAATTCAAACTGGAATTATAAGCACATCTAATGATAGCGTTGTGAGTTTGAGACCTGAGGGTTCGACGGATTAAGTTCCGTGTTTGAGCTGGCCGCTGATGAGTTGGCCGAGCGTTTATCATGTCTTGCCATGGTGTTTATCCTGCGGGATGTTGTCTGTGTGCTGCATAGAGCACCAGACGTCTGATGCTCTGCTGAGAGCGACGTTGTCTCTGTTTTGGTCTGCGTGCTATATAAGCCCAGATGTTTGATGCTCTGTTGAGAGCGATGTACGTCTCTGACTTTGTCTGTGTGCTGTATGAAGCCCAGACGTCTGATGCTCTGCTGAGAGCGACGTATGTTTCTGATTTGGTCTGTGTGCTGTGTAAGCCCAGACGTTTGATGCTCTGTTGAGAGCGTTGTATGTTTCCGCCCAAGAGTGGCATCATGCGTTTACGCCCAAGTGGCACTGTATGTTTTATGCCCAAGAGTGGCAATGGCACTATAAGACCCATTATGGTGGGCAATTCTCTGGCACTATAAGACCCATTATGGTGGGCGATTCTATGGCACTATAAGACCCATTATGGTGGGCAATTGTATGACCCCTTATGTGTGGGTGTTTATGTTTGCGCGCTCAGGTAAGTAGTATCATGGATCTACTCTTACCTGTTTGATTCAGTGCCCCATGAGCATTGGTGTGCCTTACCTTCGGAAAAGTCCATGGCGTCTAGTCACTCCCCGGAGGTTAAGGTGTTGCCCCAGTGGCATTCTTTTCCTTTTCGACGCTGGAGCTTATTAGTTGTAATGAGCTTCAGTGGTCGTTGATATGTGTACGATTATGAGTAAGATTGTATGAGTATGAGCAGGACTGTAAGTGTATGAGGATGAGTAAGACTGTAAGAGTGTGTATGAGCAGGACTGTAAGAGTATGTATGAGCAGGACTGTAAGCGTATGAGTATGAGCACGACTGTAAGAGTATGAGTACGATTGTGAGAATATGTTTCTGAGTAAGACAGTAAGTATGATTTTGTGCAGACTGTACGAGTGAGGTCGTACGAGTCTGATTGTACGAGTAAGGTCGTACATGTATGGGTAAGCTGCATGAGCGAGCATATGATTGTACGAGTAAGGTCGTACAAGTATGCGTATGTTGTATGAGTATGCGTACGGTGGTACGAGTAAGTTGTATGACCCTGGATAAGGGTGTTTGTGTAAGTTTGATTTAGTATGATTTTGGCATGATGGTGCCTTGGTATGATTTTGGCATGATGGTGCCTTGGTATGATTTTGGCACGATGGTGCCTTTGGTATGATCGTATGCGTATGTGCACGATATGATTATATTATGTTGACTGCTTCATGTTTGAGTTGCATGACGCATATGATTATGAACTTGTGAGTTCACCGTTTGGGGTTTCCCCTACTGGGTATTTTCCTACTGAGTATGAAAATACTCACCCTACTATTTTTAGCCCCGTTGTACGGGAGGTTTTGCAGGTTGTGCAGAGAGCTCCTGGAGATGGACGCTCGTTTCAACGGTGGATTGATTCCCGTTGACTCAGGTATCTGTTTGACTCTTTGCGAGTTATTTATGCCACGATCTCCTGTATTGGGTGAGACGAGACATCATGATGTTTATTCTGGACTTTCATTGGATGAGTCTGTGGACTGTTATGGGACTTGTACTCAGGGATGCCTGGGAGAGTGATTTGTATTTAAAAGTCTATGATCATAGCAAATTTATTCGTACGGTTGTTTTCGAGTAGCGCCTGAGGATATTTGCTTTGGCCGTACGATGATTGACCGTATGTGGATGTTTATAGTTTTAAATTATAAACTGTTTTATCAGGTTTTGGTTTCGTCATTTTTCCTTCGAATTTACAGATGTTATATTGCAAAAAATTTTCGTGAATTTTAAGGAAAATGGGTGAAAAATCTCGGGCGTTACAAGATAAACATCTTAATGACTCGTCTCACCCAATACATCGGATCGTGGCACAAATAAACTCGCAGTGAGTGAAGCATATACCTGAGTCAACGGGAATCAATCCACCGCTGAAATGAGTGTCCATCACTAGGAGCTCTCCGCACAACCTGCAAAACCTCCCGTACAACGGGGCTAAAAAGTAGGGTGATGAGTATTTTCATACTCAGTAGGAAAATACCCAGTAGGGGAAATCCCAAACGGTGAACTCAATAAGTTCCTAAATACATGCGTTCAAGCAACACAAAGATGAACAACAGGCATATCATAATCATGCTCATACGCATACAATCATACCAAATGCACCATCGTGCCAAAGTCATACCAAATGCACCATCGTGCCAAACTCATACCAAAGGCACCATCGTGCCAAAATCATACCAAATGCACCATCAAATTAAACTTACACAAACACCCTTATCCAAGGTCTTACAAACTTACTCGTACCACCATACGCATACTCGTACAACATATGCATACTTGTATGACCTTACTCGTACAATCATATGCTCACTCATACAGCTTACCCATACATGTACGACCTTACTCGTACAATCATACTCGAACACATACTCTTGCAGTCATGCTCATCCACATACTCTTCCAGTCGTGCTCATACACATACACTTACAGTCGTGCTTGTACTCATATGCTTACAGTCGTGCACATACTTATACGCTTACAGTCGTGCTCATACACATAATCGTACACATATCAACGACCACTGAAGCTCATTACAACTAATAGGCTCTAGCGTCGAAATGGAAAAGAATGTCACTGGGGCAACACCTTAACCTCCGGGGAGTGACTAGACACCATGGACTTTTCCGAAGGTAAGGCACACCAATGCTTATGGGGCATTGGATCAAACAGGTAAGAGTAGATCCATGATACTACTTACCTGAGCGCGCAAACATAAACACCCACACATAAGGGGTCATACAGTTGCCCACCATAATGGGTCTTATAGTGTCATAGAATTGCCCACCATAATGGGTCTTATAGTGCCAATGCCACTCTTGGGCAGAAATCATACAGTGCCACTTGGGCAGAAACATACAGTGCCACTCTTGGGCGGAATCATACAACGCTCTCAACAAAGCATCAAACATCTGGGCTTACATAGCACACAGACCAAATCAAAAACATACTTCGCTCTTAACAAAGCATCAGACGTCTGGGCTTCATACAGCACACAGACAATGTCAGAAACGTACATCGCTCTCAACAGAGCATCAAACGTCTGGGCTTATACAGCACGCAGACCAAATCAGAAACATACATCGCTCTAAGCAAAGCATCAGACGTCTGGTGCTCTATACAACACACAGACAACATCTGTAAGGTCCCTGATTTTTCTACGATTTTCTGGGATTTTCCTGCTATTTTTCTGGTCATTTTCGACGGGAAAATGTGATGCTTTGGCGTATTCATATTTGGGTATTTTCCCCCGTATTTATACCTATAGAGTTGGGTGTGAGGCCTAGTCGCGGGCCGCGGGCCTTGCTGCGCGCTTACGGCGCGAAGTTTGGAGCTACAACGCATAACCAGTAGGTGAATGTGTGTTAGGGACGTGGATGTAAAAATTTCATAGAACCGACATTCCAGAGTTCACGTCCAGTGACATTTTGGAGAAACCCGAGCTTGATTCCAGTCGCTCCGTTCTCCCTCCTCCGACGTCGGATTTCGTTGATTCTTGTCAGGATCCGCTTTGTCTCACCGCCATGAGTCTGTAGGTACCAGCTATGACCGCCGCCACGGCCTCTTCGCTCCTCCACGAGGTACCAAACCTTTTTTCGGGTTTTTCTCTCATTCAATCCCGTTTTTGAACTGTGGGTGTACGATTTTGACATCGTTTGCGGCCGCCCTCAACTAGACTTATGTTTAGTTGGCCGCCAGGAACCCATAGGCGTTGGCTAGAGCCACCGCCATGCTTTGTTCGCTACGTGGTGAGCTACCAATCTTTTGGTTGGGTTTTTGTTACTATTTGCATCTCATTGTCCGTGGGATGTTTTGGACACTGGTGGGTTTCCGGTTGTCGTCCGACCACCGGTAGGACTCTGTCCAGCCTACCTCAACCCAGTGTCAGTAGGGGTTTACCATTTCCGACCCCGCCTCGCCCCTATTGCCTTGCTCCGCCCGATTAGACGCTTTGGGTGCGTCTCGGGTCATTGGCATCGGCGAGCCGTGGGCCATTTAGCCATCGTGGGCTTTGCCCCGGCTCGGCGACAGTGAGGGTCAGCCCCACTTGGCCCGATTATACCTCCGCTTGGAGTGGGCCACTTGTCTTTGCCCTATACCGTGCGAGATGCATAGTCGCCCGCACCATGGGTATTGGTTGTGGGTGGCGATCGGCGATGTTGCTATTTAGTTTGGCCACAGCTAGGGCCTTAGCCCTGTTGGCCTTTTGTGGGCCTTGGGTCATCTCCGTTCAGCCCTCTTCTCCGCCCCTTTGGGCTGCGTGTGCATGTGGCAACGCGTGTACTTTTGGGTTTAGGCGCCGCATTCGTGCCGCCTGACCATCGGTTGGCTTTGCCACCAAGTGGAGTTGACACATAGCCCTCCTCCACCTCTCCTCTGTCCTTGAGCGTTGCCCCATGCTCTCCGCCCTTATGTGGGCCTTTGTTGACCGAAATCGTCGCCTTTGGGTGCTGTCCACGGCCGATTTCGATGTTTTGCGGCCGGCCGAGTACTTTTTAGCCACTGGCCGATCTTCAGTGAGTACACCATCGACTTCTAGGCGCACCGCCACATATGTTGGCACGATATTTCTCCCGGATGCCCTAGTGTGCCGCCGTGGATCGCGGATTTTACCGTATTGATTTATGACACCCTATTTGGCCGTGACTAGTTCCGGCGCATCCTAAAACCCTTGGGACAGCAGCTCTCTCAGCTAGGCAATGGTTTTGACCGCCAACTCCACCGCCGACGCCGCCACCGTCGTATGCTCGCCATCAAACGTCATGATTACGAGGTAGGGGAGCTTTGAACTCGTAATTTCATGATAACATGCTTTGAATGAGTAGCAGCATGCTAGGATTGTATGATTTCATGCTTTGGGTGTTAAGTAACGATCCGATTGCATGATGTACATGTAAGCAGGATTATATGGTATGTTGAAATGCATATGACATGCATGTTGGGTGTAAGTATGTTGGATGTAAGTATGTGCTAGTGATGACTAGCATGTTTGTTGGTAAGTTTCGTATGTTGATTGAGTATGTGCTAGTGATGGCTAGCGTGTATGTTAACATATGTATGCATGTGCTAGTGATGGCTAGCGTGTATGTTGACGTATGTATGCATGTGCTAGTGATGACTAGCGTGTATGTTTGACATATGTATAAATGTGTATGTATGCACTAGTGATGGCTAGTGAGCATGTTTGTAAGCTGCGTATGTATGACCGTATGTATATGTTATAGATATGTGTGATAGACATACCTATGTATGATGGCTTTTTGCCTATGATATGGATATGTGTAAGTGTATGTGGGCAGAGGTATGAGCGATGGACAATAAGAGGTGACTAAGATTTGGTCTGGATTTGGATATGGATGTGTAATCGTATGACAGATGACAGAGGATAAGAGTATGACGGGCAAGGATTAGAATGGATCAGTTTGGGTTGGATTGTATGTTGGGCGATTGTCAGACAGTAATAGTGTGCATAATTGTACAAGCATAACGTACAGATTATGAAGTGAAAAGTAAGCATAATAAGTGAGATATAAGTAAGAGGCGACAACTGGGTTAGCTCTGAGGAGCTTCATTTGAGGATGTCAGTGTAAGATGGTTTGGCCATAAGAGGGATGGTGAAGTAGGTAAGACTGTAAGGGTTTGATGTACAATGAGTTTTGTCCATGATGTGGACGGGTAAGTGAAGTCTACTGCCTTGACGAACTTGGGTTTCGATCGGGCTCAGATTCGGTTTGCTCAGTCAAGGACTGTGAGTTTGTGTGGCATAATTGTACCGCATAACATACTTAATTCAAACTTGAATTATAAGCACAACTAATGATAGCGTTGTGAGTTTGAGACCTAAGGGTTCGACGGATTAAGTTCCGTGTTTGGGCTAGCCGATAATGAGTCGGCTGAGCTTTTCTCATGTCTTGCCATGGTGTTTATCCTGCGGGATGTTGTCTGTGTGCTGTATAGAGCACCAGACGTCTGATGCTTTGCTAAGAGCGACGTATGTTTCTGATTTGGTCCGCGTGCTATATAAGCCCAGACGTTTGATGCTTTGTTGAGAGCGATGTATGTTTCTGACTTTGTCTATGTGTTGTATGAAACCCAGACATCTGAGGCTCTGTTAAGAGCGAAGTATGTTTTCGATTTGGTCTGTGTGATGTGTAAGCCCAGACGTTGATGCTTTGTTGAGAGCGTTGTATGTTTTCTGCCCAAGAGTGGCAATGGCACTATAAGACCCATTATGGTGGGCAATTCTCTGGCACTATAAGACCCATTATGGTGGGCGATTCTATGGCACTATAAGACCCATTATGGTGGGCAACTGTATAACCCCTTATGTGTGGGTATTTATGTTTGCGCGCTCAGGTAAGTAGTATCATAGATCTACTCTTACCTGTTTGATCCAGTGGCCCATGAGCATTGGTGTGCCTTACCTTCGGAAAAGTCCATTGCGTCTAGTCACTCCCTGGAGGTTAAGGTGTTGCCCCAGTGACATTCTTTTCCTTTTCGACGTTGGAGCCTATTAGTTGTAATGAGCTTCAGTGGTCGTTGATATGTGTATGAGTACGACTGTATGAGTGTGAGTACGACTGTATGTGTATGAGTAGGACTGTAAGAGTGTGTATGAGTAGGACTATAAGACTATGTGTATGAGCACGACTGTAAGAGTATGTGTATGAGTACATTGTGAGAGTATGATTTTGAGTAAGACTATACGAGTAAGGTCGTACGAGTATGACTGTATGAGTAAGTATATGATTGTACGAGTAAGGTCGTACAAGTATGTGTAAGTTGTATGAGTAAGCGTATGGTGGTACAAGTAAGTTTGTAAGACCCTGGATAAGGGTGTTTGTGTAAGTTTGATTTGATAGTATGATTTTGGCATGATGGTGCCTTTGGTATGATTTTGGCACGATGGTGCATTTGGTATGATTTTGGCACGATAGTGCATTTGGTATGTTTGTATGTGTATGAGCATGATATTGATATGCTTCTGCTTCATGTTTGAGTTGCATGAACGCATGTATTTATGAACTTAGTGAGTTCATTGTTTTGGATTCCCCTACTGGGTATTTTCCTACTGAGTATGAAAATACTCATTACCCTACTTTTTAGCCCCGTTGTACGAGAGGTTTTGTAGGTTTGCGCGGAGAGCTCCTGGTGATGGACGCTCATTTCAGCGGTGGATTGATTCCCGTTGACTCAGGTATATACTTTACTCACTGCGAGTTTATTTGTGCCATGATCCGATGTATTGGGTGAGATGAGAAGTTAGATGTTTATTCTGGACTTTCATTTGGATTAGTCGATGGACTGTTATGGGACTTGCACTCAAGGATGCCTGGGAGGATTTGTATTTAAAGTCTATGATCATAGCAATTTATTCGTACATGTGTTTTCAAGTAGCGCCTGATGATATTTACTTTGGTCGTACGATGTTTGACCGGATGATGAAAATATTTAGATGGAAAATGGATGTTTATTGTTTTGGATTATAAATTGTTTTATCAGGTTTTGATTTTGTCATTTTCCCTCCGATTTACTAACGTTATATTGCAAAAAATTTTCGTGAATTTTAAGAAAAATGTGTGAAAAATCTCGGGCATTACAACATCCCACAGGATAAACACCATGGCAAGACATGAGAAAAGCTCGGCCGACTCATTAGCGGCCAGTTCAAACACGGAACTTAATCCGTCAAACCCTCAGGTTTCAAACTCACAACACTATCATTAGTTGCGCTTATAATTCAAGTTTGAATTAAGTAGATTATGCGGTACAATTATGCCACACACACACTCACAGTCCTCGACTAAACAAACCGAAGCTGAGCCCGATCGAAACCCTAGTCCATCAAGGCAACAGACTTCACTTACCCGTCCACATCATGGACAAAACTCATCATACATCAAACCCTTACAGTCTTACATACTTCGCCATTCATCTTGTGGCCAAATCATCTTACACTGACATCCTCAAATGAAGCTCCTCAGAGCCAACCCAGTTGTCGCCCTCTTACTTATATCTCACTTATTATGCTTACTTTTCACTTCATAGTATGTACGTTATGCTTGTACAATTATGAACACTCTTACTGTCTGACAATCGCCCAACATACAATCCAACCCAAACCGATCCATTCTAATCCTTGCCCGTCATATTCTTATCTTCTGTCATCTATCATACACTTACACATCCATATCCAATCCCTACCAACCACTGTCACTTCATACCACTCGTAGCTCATACCTCTGCCCACATACACATACACACATCCAAAGCATAGGCAATTAGTCATCATACATACGTATGTCTATCACACATACGTATAACATACACATACTGTCATACATATGCAGCTTACAAACATGCTCACTAGTCATCACTAGTGCATACATACATATTTATACATCAAACATACACGCTAGCCATCACTAGCACATGCATACATACGTCAAACATACACGCTAGCCATCACTAGCACATGCATAATCCATACATACTCCAAACATGCACGCTAGCCATCACTAGCACATGCATAATCCAAACATATTTCAAACATGCACGCTAGCCATCACTAGCACATGCATACATACGTCAACATACACGCTAGCCATCACTAGCACATACTCAATCAACGTACGAAACTTACCAACAAACACGCTAGTCATCACTAGCACATACTTACATCCAACACACTTACAGCCAACATGCATGTCATATGCATTTCAACATACCATATAATTATGCTTACATGCATATCATGCAATCAGATCGTTACTTAACATCCAAAGCATGAAATCATACAATCGTAGCATGCTGCTACTCATTCAAAGCATGCTATCATGAAATTACGAGTTCAAAGCTCCCCTACCTCGTAATCATGATGTTCGATGGCGAGCACACAACGGTGGCGGCGTCGGCGGCAGAGTTGGCGGTCAAAACCACTGCCTGGCTGAGAGAGCTGTTGTCCCGAGGGTTTTAGGAAGCGCCGAAACTAGTCACAGCCAAACGGGGTGTCAGAAATCAATGCGGCAAAACCCGCGGTCTACGGCAGCACACTAGGGCGGCCGGGAGAAATATCGTGCCAACATATGTGGTAGTGCGACAAAATGTCGATGGTGTACTCATTGAAGATCGGCCGATGGCAAAGGCATACTCAGCCGGCTACAAGACGTCGAAATCGGCCATGGACAGCACCCAACGGCGACGATTTCACATCAACATAGGCCCACATACAGGCGGAGAGCATGGGGCAACGCTCGAGGACAAATGAGAGGTGGAGGAGGGCTATGTGTCAACTCCACTCGGTGGCAAAGCCAACCTATGGTCAGGCGGCGCGAATGCGGCGCCTAAACCCAGAAGTACACGCGTGGCCACATGCACACGCGGCCCAAAGGGGCCAGGAGAGGGATGAAGGGAGACGACCAAGACCCACAAAAGCCAACAGGGCTAAGGCCCTAGCGGTGGCCAATCTAAGCAGCGACATCGCCGATAGCCACCCACAACCAAAGCCCATGGTGCGGGCGGCTGTGCATCTCGCATGGTATAGGGCAATGAAAAGCGGCCCATTCCGAGCAGAACAATAATCGGGCCAAGTGGGGCTGACCCTCACTGGCGCCGAGCTAGAGCAGAGCCCATAATGGCCAAATAGCATACGGCTCACCGATGACCACGGGCCGAGACGCACCCAAAGCGTCTAATCGGGCGGAGCAATACAATAGGGCGAGGCGGGGTCGAAAACGGTAAACCCCTACTGATACCGGGTCGAGGTAGGCTAGACGGAGTCCTACCGGTGGCCGGACGACAACCGGAATGCCACTAGCATCCAAAAAATCCCACGGACAGTGAGATGGAATAGTAGAAACAAAACCCAACCAAAGTGCCGGTAGCTCACCACGAAGCGATAAAAGCATGGCGGCGGCTCTAGCCAGCGCCTATGGGTTTCTAGCGGCCAACTAAACATAAGTCTAATTGAGGGCGGCCACAAACACTGTCAAAATCGTACACCCACAGTTCAAAAATGGGATTGAAGGAGAGAAAAACCCGAAGAAAAGTTCGGTACCTCGTGGAGGAACGAAGAGGCCGTGGCGGCAGTCATAGCCGGTACCTACGGACTCATGGCGGTGAGGCAAAGCGAATCCTGACAAGAATCGAAGGAATCCGACGACGGATGAGGGAGAATGGAGTGACCGGATATGCCCTCAGGTTTTCTCACAAAACCACTGGACATGAAAAAACTTCTGGATGTCGGTTCTGTGAAAACCGATGGGTGGAAATATTTATATAATTAATCTTTTTAATTTTTACATCTATGTCCCCAATGCGCATTAACTCACTGGTTACGCATTACACCTCCAAAATTCGCACAGTAAGCGCGCAGCGAGGCCCGCGGCCTGTGACTAAGCCCCACACCCAACTCTATGGGTATAAATACGGGGGGAAAATATATAAATATAAATACGCCATAGCGTCACATTTTCCCGCCAAAAATGACCAGTAAAATAGCAGGAAAATCACAGAAAATCATAGAAAAATCAGGGACCTTACACTATATGTCACATATCGCATTATCGTTAACACTATACGACACATATCGCATTATTGTTAATACTATATGACATACATCGTGTTATCGTTAACACTATATGGCTCATATCGCACTATTGTTAACACTATATATCACATATCATGTTATCGTTAACACTATATGTCACATATTACATTATAGTTAACACTATGTCACATATTACATTATAGTGAACACTATATGTGACATATTGTGTTATCATTAACACTATATGTGACATATTGTGTTATCGTTAACCCAATATGTCACATATCACATTATCATTAACACTATATGACAAATATAGTATGACATATATCGTGTTATTGTTAACACTATATATATAATGTGTGTGTGTCACATATTACGTTATTGTTAACACTATATGTCACATATCGCATTATTGTTAACACTAAATGTCACATATCGTATTAACATTAACATTATATGTCACATATCACGTTCAACACGATATGTTGCATACCGCGCTATCGTTAAAATATATGTCACATATTGCGTTATTGTTAAACACTATATGTCACATATTGCATGATCATTAACACTATATGTTACATGTCACGTAATTGTTAACACTATATGTAGGCTGCAAATGGGCCATGACCTAACGGGCCAGGGTAGGCCTAGGCCTTGCTAAAGAAAAAAAATTTCAAGGCCCAGCCCAAGCACGTAGTTAAGGCAAAAAATTTGGCCTGACCAAAAAATTTGACAGGCTTTTAGGCCGAAAGAGATGTGATATAATTTTTTTTTAACTTCAATCATTTTACTATCCGAGATGATAAATCTTTATCTTGAGGAGAGAAATAAATATAAGAGAAGTTTAAAAACTAGATAATTATATAAAAACTTCATTGCTTTCCATTTGGTAAATAAAAATCATTGCATTTCATTTATTATAGAGTACCTAAAAGGTCCATATGTTTTAACACCTAGATAGTTCCCATGATAATAAGACATAACAAATTAGATAAGAGAACTATTCCTGTGAAAGAACCAAAATATAGAGCTACTAACTCAAGTGACAACTAAGATAAGGTCCATATGCCTCACTTATTGTAGGCCAGGCCGGGCTTTTACTATTTTTTTGCCCATGCCCAGGCCCGGCCTGAAATTTGACACAATTTTACATTTAAGGCTCGGCCCGGCCTATAACGTATTGTTTAAGGCCCAAGCCCGCTTATTTTTGGGCCAAACTGGCAGGCTGACCATATTATTTGCAGCACTAACTCTATGTCACATGACAAGTTATCGCTAGCATTATATACATGTCACATATTGTGTTATCGATAACATTATAGGGCACATATTGCGTTATCGATTACATTTTATGGCACATAATGCGTAATCGTTAACATTGTACTGACATATATAATGTTTTCGTTAACACTATATGGCACATATCATGTTGATATTAACATTATATAAGACTTATCGTATTATTGTTAATACTATATGACACATATCGTGTTATCGTTAATATTATATTACACATATTGCATTATCATTAACACAATATGATACATCATATTATCATTAACATGACATGACACATTGTTGACATGTTATATTATCGTTGATGTGATGTGGGCCACATTGTATTAACAATAATATAATATCGTGTATGTCATGTTTTCAAATACACATAATTTTCGTTAATATGATATAATGCATGTTGTGAATGTTGACTGTTGCTTTGCCCATTATATCGAAGAATGGGTCATCAACGCTAGAGAAAGGAGGTTTTTTCAGTTTGGAAAGCTTTCGTGGAGGAAAAAGCAAAAAATAAAAGTTTTATTGCATCTTGCAACCTATGGGTGTAAGGACCCTCATCTTTAAACTGGTTTTTGGTTTTCTTTAATTATGGGTTATCGTGAGATTAACGCGTTTTCTAATCTTATTCGGTGATTTCGTAAAATAAATAGTGTTTGTGATTGTTTTAACCAAAATTAACTTCAATATTAGTGGTTTTAAGTGATTTTAAACCAAATATGAATTTTTGAGATTTTTCGGAATTTTTACTATTTTCCCAAAAATTAGGGTTTTGGCGGGACCCCTGTGGGCCCCACCGTCGAAAATTTTATTTTTGGGTCAAATGAACCTAGACATATACTTAATTTTTAGAATTTTATTAGGCTTAATCAGTGTTTAAATTTGCAAAATACCCACTTTTAGCCTACTTTTCCTATTTACACCCCAAAACTTACCTATGCATACCCCAACCCTTACTATAAAAGGGCAAACCTGAGCCATTTTCATTTTTGGGAATAGGCTAAGGAATGAGGGCTGGCCTAATCCCCACTTAGGCCTAAATTAGAAGCCGATTAAGGTAAGCTTACTCTAATTAAGCACTAATCCATTGCTTTCTTCTTAATTTCTTCCAAATCTACTATTTTCCCCATGATTGAATTCGTTTTTGACCATCAAAAGCTACTGATTTATGTTTTACTACAAACCCTAACATTCAAAATTCGATTTTTTACTACCAATAAGCCCTAGATCTAAGATTTAATTAGGGATTTCTTGGGTAAATCGATTTCTATTAGAGTTTAATTCAAACTCATTGTGTTTTCAAGGATTTCAAGAAGGGTGACTCTTCAATCCGAGCTTAATCAAGTGCTGAGGTAATAGGTCTTCAAAATCTCTGTTTATCCATGGTAAAACTCTTCATTTTTGGCTTATTTCAAAATGGTTTGCTTGATTTGGTGTGTTAATGGTAAGATTAGAAAATGGAATTATTTAATCCCGATTTCTTAGGGTTTTGCATTATTATGGTATGGTTTGATGTTCTGGAAGTCAAGAAGGACTTTTGATGATGATTAGGGTGTTAGATGTGGATTTGAAGTGTTATCAATGGTGTTTCGGTTTGGATTTGCGAAAGGAAGAAGATGATTGTTATGCCGTGTTGGCGATCGATTGGCCCTGCAGGGCGTTCGATCGGCAACACTGCCGAAACGGCACTTTTCCAGTTCAGCCGATCGAACGGCCTGCTGGGCGATCAAACGGAAATTTCACGTTTAACCGATCGAACGGCATGAAGGGCGATCGATCGGCTACACAGTAAATTGTATGTCGTGCATATGATGTCTATTTTAATGATTCCACTTTAGCTTGCCAATTTTATATGAATGTGGAGTGTTTTAAGCTATGTTAGGCTACTGAAAATGCATGCTATTAAGTTTATAGAGTTGAGATATATACTTAGAGATGGTGGAATGACTTATGTTTTGTGGCATGATGTTAGAATCGTTATCTTGAAATTATGAATGGTTGTTTCCCTTTGGTTAAGCATATTTTCAGTAGGACTACAATCATTGTTGGACTGATTTGTCATGATAGATTGTGGTTAATGGTGTGTGGATGTTGGTGAATGCCATGACTCAATGATGAAATGAGTGATGTTATATGTGTTTAGCCTTTGTGGTTGAGTTTTGAATTTATATACGATTTCAACGATTCTTCTTCTATGATTTCTGCTGGAATTCATGTTTGGATAGAAATTCACATGTGTAGTGTGGTAGTGAGTTGATTTTCAAGCATGTTGATATGCATTATATGAAATGCTTCTACTAGTTACACACACACATATGGGGGTTAAATGATGATGTTGAAGCTTGATATGGTGATTATGAATGATGCATTAGGGGCTGATGAGAGCACTTATCATGGACTAGGACTTATGTATGCTTTGCCCACGCATGTACCATGTTGCACGCATCATGAAAATGGATTTCCAATTGGGGCTTCATCGTGATTAACTGAATTTGACCGATTGGGTGCAATGTGATGAAATTGTGTGCCGGTTTTATCGGTCGTGGATTAATCGCAAATTGATTAGTCCGAAGGGACATATTTTGATTTGAGTTCCTGTGTGGAACGAGTGCACTCCCCGGGTTGAGTCTAATTAAATGGAATGATGTGGGGACGAGTTGTGTACTTGTCCTGCGGATTGTGAGAATGTTATTATGAGTGTCATCTGGACCCTGAGAATCCAGTGTGGTACACCGTGTGCACCCCGCTACCACGTGTTCTAGGGTTCTCTGTGTGAGAACTCGGGCTTTTCCCTCCGCAGGAGATGTCCCTGGGCGAACACCCCTGCTCTAGATTCTCTGTGTGAGAATGGGACATCCTTAGCCAGGATCGTCCAGGGTGAGCAGTACTAGGAATTGACAACCCCGATCTTTCTTGAATTCTTGTGTAGAATTTTGGACCATGACACGCCTTCTTGGCCTTGTCTATGCTCCCGTCTGTGTGACATTAATGTGTGGTTACTCCTTGATGGAGGTTGTTTTTGATGTGATGCATGTGGAATATGTATGTTAGAGATACATCCATACATGTTGATTTTGATGTTATGCATGTGGAATATGTATGCTAGAGATACATCCATACATGTTTGTAACGTCCCTGATTTTTTTACGATTTTCTGCGATTTTCCTGCTATTTTTCTGAATATTTTCGGCAGGAAAATATGACGTTTCAGCGTATTTGTATTTCTATATTTTTCTGCTGTATTTTTAACCGTAGAGCCGGGTCTCGGGTCAGTCGTGGGCCACGGGCCTGGACACGCGTTCTAACGTGAAAAATCGTTGAAGAACGGAACTGCAGAGGATAAGTGAGAGAAAAAAAAATAAAATAAAATAATAATGAACAGGATCGGGCTCGGGCTCGCCCGATCCCGTTCTGGAAGCAGCGAGAACCACCCCCCCCCATTCTGCACACTTCTCTCCAGCGACCGGCGGCCGCCAGTGGGCCGCCGGGCCACCACCATCAGTTCCGCCCCGGCGGTGCGACGCCAAGGGGCCACCGCCCCGGCCGCCGACGGCCGCACCGCCTCCTCCCCCGGTGAGCCTTCTCCCTCTCTGTTTTGTGCTGTTCCGCCGCCGCCACGAGCCGGAAAGGCCTGGCCGGCCGGCTATGGCCCCGCCTTGGGCCGGCGACGACGGGAGGCCACCTCTCTCGGCCCCAGTGGTCCTCCTCCGCCGCCCCGGCCTCTGCTCCGCCTCTCCCCTGTTTTCCCGTTTCCGCCACAGTTTTTCTGTTTGGTGCTGTGGCGGTGCCGGCGATGGCCGAGGGGCTCCGTCCAGCCTCCGTCCGGCCAGCCTCAGGCTGGCGACGGCAGGGCCGCCGCCCTGGCCAGTTTCGCCGGCTCCTCCCTTTGGTTTTCCCCGGTAAACAGTCTCTGTCCTTCTCTCACTGTGATCCGATTTGAGCCGCCGTTGTGGGCCGCCAAGGGCTGGCCAGCCGGCCACGGCTCCGCCCTGGGCCGGCGACGGCGGGAGGCCATCCCTCCCGGCCCGGAGGGCCTCCGTTCCGCCGCCCCATCCTCTCCTCCCATTTTCGCCAGTGCTCTGTTTTTCGCCGAACAGACGACGCCCTCCGTTCTGGGTCTACCTTGTAGCCGCCGGTGATGGCCGGCAGTGGCCATCCGGCCACCGTGGGTTCCACCCCGGCCTGGCGACGGCTAGGGATGGCCCCCAACCGGTCAGCTCCACCTCCACCTCCGCCCCTATGCATTTCTCCTCCGGCCAGATGCCTCCACCTCCACTGTTCCGCCTGTGATTGATTTTGGTGGAACAGAGGCCGGCAGTTGCGAGCCATGGACGATGGACCTCCGTCTGGCTCTGCCTCGGCCAAGCGATGGCCAAGCCGCCTCTTCGGCACCGCCCCGACCCGATTTGATCCGCCCCGCATCTCTCTTGTTTCTATCTGTGACGGACTTTGGGGGCTGCGCCGGCGAGAGCCAGCCTTCGGCTCGCCTCTTGCCGACCAGCCTTGGGATGACGACGGTAGGACCGCCCCTAGCCAGGTCTACCGCCCCCACAGCCGCTCCGCCTGGGTTGGTTTCCCCCGGTCGGTCCCTCTTCCCTGTTTTGGTTTGAAGGGAAGTGTGGCCGTGCTGGTGGTGAGCTATGGTCGGCCAGCCTCGGCCTAGCGGCACTGGTGTAGCCGCCTCCACCCAGCTCCGCCCGGTTACTAGGGCCCTGGCATCACGAGCCAGAGCCACCAGTAACCCCTACTCCTTTGTGCCCAGGGTTTTCACCCGTTTTGGGCCACTATAGCGTCTCCTTTGGACGCTTGTAGTGGTGTGGGTCTCAGCCTAGAGATGGTTGGCTGCCCTAGTGCGGCACCGCCCCTCTTCTTTCAGCATGGGCCAGGTTCCCCTCTGCCGATTGTGTTTGACCGCGCTATAGAGAGCGCCATGTTTTGCCCTCCTACCATCCTACCTCCACCGGACACCGTATGGCCTCTAGTCGGCCTACCTCGACACAACAATGGCAAAGGCCATATTGTTGGTCACCGCCCTTGGGCATGGCCCTACCGCCCTTCCAAGTCTTGGGCCGACACTGTCTAGCCCTCCCCTCTTCCCTTGGCCGCGTGTGCAAGTAGCCGCGCGTGCGGGTTAGGGTATCAGTGCCGCTTTGGCACCGCCCGACCGTCTGATGGCTCTGCCATCTTTTGGAGTTGACTTTGGAGTCCTCCATCAGTCTCCTCCATCCTTGAGTGTCACCCACACCTTCCGCCCTTATGTGGGCCCTGGTAAACGTGAAATCGACGCCGTTGGGTGCTGTCCACGGCCGATTTCGACGTCTTGTGACCGGTTGTGTATTTTTCAACCGCCGGTCGAATTTTAGTGAGTACACCCTGCCTTTCGGTCGCACCTGCCACTCGTTGGCACGACCTTTCTCCCGACCGCCCCTAGTGTGCCGCCGTGGATCGCGGATTTTGCCGCATTCATTTTGACACCCCTTTTGGCCGTGTGTAGTTCCGGCGCTTCCTAAACCTCGGGACAGCAGCTCTCTCAGCTAGGCAATGGTGTTGACCGCCGACTCCGCCACCGACGTCGCCACCGTCGTGTGCTCGCCATCAAACGTCATGAGTACGAGGTAGGGGAGCTTTGAACTCGTAAATTCATGACAGCATGCTTTGAATGAGTAGCAGCATGCTAGGCTGGTATGATTCCACGTTTTGGATATTAAATCATGACATGTATGCATGATGTAAAATAGTGAATTATGCCACTATGAGATACATGTATGTATGTGAATTGTAAGCATGTTGTATGTGTATGGTGCATGATGTATGCGCTAGTAATGGCTAGCGAAGATGTTAGTGTGCTATGTATGCGTATGTGTATGTTGGACACGCTAGTGATGGCTAGCGATGTCGAGTAAGTTACGTATGTGGACTTTGTGTGAGGGCAGATGTATGGGCGATGGACGATAAGAGGTGGCAAAGTGTTTGGTGAGGATTGGTATGTGTATGTGGATGTGTAAGCGTATGACAGAAGACAACAGACGTAGGTTTGACAGGTAAGGAGTGGAGCAGATTGGTTCGGTTCGGTTTGGAGCGTATGTCAGGGGTTCTGTAAGTGGACTTAGGCTTGGAGCCTTATGAGGGTTTATTAAACAGTAAGAGAGTGCATAATGGTACAAGCATAACGTACAAATTATAAAGTAAAAAGTAAGAATAATAGGTGAGGTATTAAGTAAGAGGATGATAACAGGGATCTGCTGTGAGGAGCTCAGTTTGACGATGTAAGTAAGATGTCCGACCGTGAGGTGGATGTCCGAGGATGTATGCGTACGTAAGGATTTGTGTAAGGTGAGCTGTGTTGTGGCTGGACGGGTAAGTGAAGTCTGCCACCCCGACGAACTAGGGTTCGGATCGGGCTCAGCTTCAGTTTGATCAGTCGAGGACTGAGAGTTTGTGTGGCATAATTGTACCGCATAATATACTTAAGTTAAACTTGAATTATGAGAACGTTAATAATAGCGTTGTGAGTTTGAGACCTGAGGCGACGGATTAAGTTCCGTGTTTGAGCTAGTCGATAATGAATCGGCTGAGCACTTCTTGTGTCTTGCCATGGTGGTTATCCTGCGGGATTTTTGTCTGAGTGCTATATAGAGCACCGGACATCTGATGCTCTGTTGAGAGCGATGTATGTTTTGATTCGGTCTGTGTGCTGTACAAGCCCAGACGTTTGATGCTCTGTTGAGAGCGTTGTATGTTTCCGCCCAAGAGTGGCACTGTACGTTTCTGCCCAATTGGCACTGAATGTTTTCTGCCCAAGAGTGGCAATGGTACTATAAGACCCATTATGGTGGGCAATTTTCTGGCACTATAAGACCCATTATGGTGGGCAATTCTATGGCACTATAAGACCCCTTATGTGTGGGCAATTGTATGACCCCTTGTGTGGGTGTATGTTTGCGCGCTCAGGTAAGTAGTATCATGGATCTACTCTTACCTGTTTGATCCAGTGCCCCATGAGCATTGGTGTACCTTACCTTCGGAAAAGTCCATGGCGTCTAGTCACTCCCCGGAGGTTAAGGTGATGCCCCAGTGGCATTCTTTTCCTTTTCGACATTGGAGCTTATTAGCTGTAATGAGCTTCAGTGGTCGATAGTATGTATACGACTGTATGACTGAGTTTGTACGTTCTGAGTAAGCGTATGATGATGAGTATGTGCACGACTGTAAGATTGAGAATGTACACGACTGTAAGATTGAGAATATGCACGACTGTAAGAGAGTATGTATGAGCAAGACTGTAAGAGTTTGAATATGAGTTTGACAGTAAGTGTAAGACTGTACGAGTAAGGGTAAGATTGTACGAGTAAGGTCGTACAAGTTGAGTAAGTTGTATGAGTTAGCGTACGATGGTACGAGTATGTTTGTAAGACCCTGATTAAGGGTGTTTGTATGAGTTTGGGTTCATGGTATGCTATGCATGATTATATGCTTATGTGCATAATTATGTTGTACGTTGTTTGCCTCATGTTGAGTTGCATGACGCATGTTTTATGAACTTATTGAGTTCACCGTTTGGGATTTTCCCTACTGGGTATTTTCCTACTGAGTATGAAAATACTCACCCTACTTCTTTTAGCCCCGTTGTTCGGGAGACTTTTGCAGGTTGTGTTGGAGAGCTCCTGGAGATGGACGCTCGTCTCTGCGGTGGATTGTTTCCCCCTCGACTCAAGTATAGTTGGTGCCACGATCTGATGTATTTGATGAGATTTAAGTGTATGTATTCTGGACTTTTAATTTGGATCAGATTAGACTGTTTATGGGACTTGTACTCGGGGACACCTGGGAGTTATTTGTATTTAAAAATCCATGATCATCGTGATTTAATCGTACGTATGTTTTCAAGTAGCGCCTGAGGATATTTGATTTGACGGTACGATGTTTAACCGTATCATGTTTAAAATTATAAACTGTTTATACGGGTTTTGATTTTATCGTTTGACTCCGATTTATCGTATAAAAAAAATTTCTATGAGTTTTAAGAAAAAGGGATGAAAAATCTCGGGCGTTACAATGTTGATTTTGGATGTTATGCATGTGGAATATGCATGTTAGAGATACATCCATGCAGGTTGATTTTGATGTTATGCATGTGGAATATGTATGTTAGAGATACATCCATGCATGTTGATTTTGATGTTATGCATGTGGAATATGTATGCTAGAGATACATCCATGCATGTTGTTTTTGATGTTATGCATGTGGAATATGTATGTTAGAGATACATCCATGCAGGTTGAATTATGCATTATGATGCAGTGTTAGGTGATATGAATGTGTGATCAGAAAGTGATGCACCATGTAAATCTTTGATCTGAACGATCTCATTACTATACTATCGTATTTTCAACGTTGGCAGTGATATTAAAACCATTGCTGAGTTTGTTAAACTCACCCCTCTTTTTGTGTTTTGATTTGGGGCTGCGTGGTGCGACACGCAGACGGACAGGATTGCCTCTTTGAGGAAAGGTCAGAGATAGCTTGGGTGTGATGATGGAGATCGTTGTGTGACTTATCTTCTTTGGTTCTATGTTTTATGATTTGGACCTTTGTGTAGGGTTCTTTGTTTTGGACTTATGTCACATTTTATAGTTGTGATGCATATGATTTATTTTGAGCCGGTGTGGGCTTTACTTAACTAAGCTTGTGGGTTTGAGATTGTTGTTTACTTTGTGATAAGCAACACCTTTTTCTTCCCTTTTATTTACTCTTGCTCAAAGGATTGTGCGCACTCCGTATTTCTGTTAATCGCCCGTGGTTAGGGTTAAGTCTTCTGCTAGAATCGTTTCTCAATCTTCACTTCATCGCCCCCGCGTGCTTGACCGGCCCTTGGACTGGGTTCGGCTTGGGTCGGACATCGCCGGCGCGTGACAATGGGTGATCTGCTTCAGTGAGCCATCGTCAATAACACCTTACCACCTGACTAATGCCCTCATCAGCGACTCCACCCCCGCCCAACACCCAAAACTGGAGATGGGATATAGGGATTTAATTCATTTATGATGTAAGAGTATTTTTTTGTCCTAAACCAAATTATATGAGATTATATGTTAAAATTCAAAGAATATAAAATATTTGTATCAAAAAATCTCCTTCTAATAAATGTAGATACTCTTTTTCCAACAAAAAATTTAGTCCTTGACATTGATGTTATGTAAAAATCAAGCTCTTGTGGAAATATGGTGAACGAAACTCTCATATCAATACCGGGAAGTGCTCTAATGCCTAATCAATTTGATATGAAAAAAGTCAAAACCTTAAATTTCTCTCCCAACAAAAACTTATGTTTTTTCTAAAAAAATTATTATTTTTCATCTTTAAAAACTTTTTTATAACTTGATAAATCAGTGGGCAAACTTAATTTTAAGTAAATATATTTCTTGTATTGGATTCAAATTAGTACAGCTCTGCACGTCGGATTGATCGCAAACAAATATAGTTAGTATTGTTCAATTGCAAGCAGTCCAAATGTGATATGATTCAAATTCGAACCAACGATAATTGGCCTTTCAGTATTAATTCAAAACTTGTACATCCTTCAAACTGACCCTACCAATGGGACAAAATAAAAATTGTTTTTTTATATATTATCAAATGAACAATAATTAATATTAAATATAACACAAAATTATATATTAAGTGTGAGTTTGGTGAACTGAAAAAACATACACAATAAATAATGTTATTTTATTTATAAAAATTAACACTTTAATTTTATTTATAAACTAAAATATTTTTAAATAAGTTTAACATTATTGGTTGTGTTTGCGAATTCGATCTCTGATCTCGATCCTACTGGGGGTGTATACATAGTCTGTTTGGTTTAGATAATTTTTTTAGGAAAAATTACTCGATCACTAAGAAGTATTTAGGCCGCCTAAGTTAGAATAAAATAAAAAATAAAAGCAATAATTATACTATTATTAATTTTGCAAAGTTTATATAGTATTAACGCTAACAGTCTAACACTAGTAATATTAAAAAATATATTTTTTTTATAGGAGACCCATGCCCGGACTGAGTGCTACATTTGAGACAGCATGGGAATTGGGTGTCAGCACCGACCGCATATTATTATTGAGTCGGATAAAGTTAGTTAGTAGTTTAGGACTACGCAATCACTTGGAATATTGGTGCTCTTGAATGTGGAGAGCAGCGTGGCATGCATACATCAGTCTAGTTTGGCCTTCATGGGTCCCATGATATTCGGCCAGGCCGAGGCGGGTCTTGGTTCAGGCCCCATCCACCGACAACATGTATTACCTTAAACCGACCAAAAATTCAATTTGTTTAGTAATAAGATGGTACCATATCCATCCTCAAGGCCGGTGGTAGGGAAAGGGCCTGTCATTGTCCCTCCACAATGTCAGACACCCTACCCTTTCCATGCAAATTTCCCTCTATGATTTGTACTACTATACGTATCTTATATACCTTTTTTTTTTAACATACATCGACGTATCTATCTTATATATATTTTTTATTTTTTATATTAATAATTATATTTTAAAAATTATAATTTTTATTAAATGGCGAAACTCGCATCTAAAAAAAGAAAATTAAATTTATAATATTATTTTTTAAGTATATAACTATTTAAATAAAACTATTAACATGAAAAAAAAAATATTAAATAGAGCTATCAATTTAAGATGGAGAGAGTATTTTGTTTTAAGATTTATCTAGCCTTATTAATTTTCATAATCAAGTGAAAAGTTACTACATAATAAGTGAGAGGGATATTTGAGAATTAGATTTAACAGTTTTCATATTAATTTTATCCTAATTTAATAATATAATATGATTAAAAAAAATTATTTTATTTTATATCGGACAGCAACTGGGGCGATAAGCGTATCATTCGATTCATTCTTAGGTAGGTAACAGTGTTGGCCGTTGGGTTTTCTTTTTCTTTTTATTAATGCACATAAATGGATTTAAAGGGAAGGGTAGAGCCTAGATGCATCGAGATTTTTAAAAATCAAAATTGCGGTGCACGGGTGTGCACGTGTAAGAAAACATCACCTTGAGCTAGTGGAAGGTGGGAGAGGATGGGCCCCACACTGGAACTTTCGAGGCAAATGTTGTGCCTTTTGGTCACGCTAACTAGTCCGGAAAATATTGTTCCTTTTTTTGTCGTCTTTTGGCCGCGGCCGCGGGTGAGGTGACCTCCGCACGTGGATATGCCGAAGATAGAGGAGGCGGTCGGTCTTCCACCCTTTTTCTTCCCTCCGCTGTCTAATCTCTCAGCATCTCGCAGCAACTCCTTCAAAATCCTCCACCTCTCATCTTCCAACTCGTAACATGTCGGTCAGTGTGCACGGGCCCCGCCATTATAGACCAAGTAATTCGATAAAGAAATTTATATTTTTAGGTGAGACCCAATTTTTCTCTCTCTAATGAAATGGCTGGAGTAAGGTCTACAACGTAAAAACAAGAAGGTATGAATATCATTTCCGCCATTATAGACCAAGTAAATTTACATGATTTGACTGCCTCATGTGCCTTATTAATTTTTATTATTTTCTCAAAATTAAAATAATTAGGTGTACAACTTTAATTTGTCCAAAAGTGGGCAAAACGCACCCCAAAACGGGCGAAAGAATATTGACCAAGTGAAAATAAGTTTTTAAGGCAAAAATTAAGGTGAGCTGGCTCATGTAACCACGCACGTCCAAACACGTCAATAGGCCTTCAAATAAGATAAAAATTATTTAAAATTAATCGTATCTTAATATATGGGTCCCTCTACCTTAGTCAAATTTCAGCATCTTCGAAGTCATAAGAGATGAAAAGTTGACATGGTAAGATAGAAGGGGCCCATATATTAGAATGAGTCCAAATTTGACGGACTCTCTTTTTCTCAATCCTCACTTTATTCCACAAGTTTCTTTCTTAGGACTAAAATATGTGAATGACATTTTTCTTGATCAGCTCCAATCCAGCCGATCCTACTATGTTAATAGAAAGGTCCCAAGTTCCATTATCCTTGGGGTTGGGATTTGACTTGGTGGTCTTCTATATTGCTATCTTCATCCTATATTAAATATTTTATTTATAAAAATAAAAATTTTATGAACCACCTTACACTACAAAAAATAAAAAATAAAAACTAATTTAGTACTTTAAGGTACAAATAAGAAATTTTCTTTTAGCTTTTTCACTAGCCATTCCTCTAACTTATATGGAAAAAAACATATTAAAAGTTAATATTTAATGTAGGAAAAGTATTTTTTTAAATAAGTTACTTAATATAATGCAGAGAAAATATTAAAAAAAGAAAATGTGTTAATTTTGTTTTTTTTATGATATTTGTTAACTCTAATGCCAAAAGTATGATAAAGTGCCAACTCAGACACAGACCAAATCTCTTTGATATCTTTTCAATCATATTGTCTCCGGCGTGAAACAAATATCATATTTTGAAAAAGTAAAATATTTAAGTTACTTTATATTAGTCAAAAAATTTCATAATTACTCTTTTTTTATTAATACATAAAAAATAAAAAAGTATATATATATATATATATATATATATATATATATATATATATATATATATATAATTGAATAAAAGAAGAAAAATGGTTGACACCAAAGCAAATAGAATATTAATTTATCTTGAGATAAATTGCCTTTTCAAATAGAATATTTATTTTAGAACAGGAATACTATTTATTTTAAAATTTGTGACACAAACCACATGACAAAAATTGGGAAGATAATGGTCTTTAATCCATGACTTGTCTATGGTTCCAAGTCCGCGGGATGAACTTTTCTTTTTCTACGATTTCATTTGGCCGGTGACCACAAGATGATGAGCCACCAGGGGTTAAAATAGCTTAAATCATTTAAAGTCTTCTATTTTGTGGACCTGATTACCTTATTGATCTACTCTTTAGTCTTACTAAATGCTCCCATCCACTTCACTGATTATACAGAAAAAGATAGTCTCATTGGATGGTTACTATACTTTATAGAAAAAAGAAAATCAGTTAGAAAAAGAAAATGTGACGAGATGTCATTGATACCATGGACGCATTTCCATTTGACTGCTAAAAGGAGAAAAGGAATATCCATTGCACATTTGAGCCACGTTCATGGAGACTTCATTAAGGCCTGTGTTATGGAATAAAAAATCTTCTTTATTTATCTTTAAAATTGAAAAGAAAAAGCTCAAACAAACCCATGGCTGACATATCACCCAAACCCAATGCCTATTATATCTTTTAAATACCCTGGGACTATTGAAACTATATATTTGTCACCAATAAGGGCAGCCCATCTCTCACATCTCTGACCACTGACCTATTTATTCTAGAAATTCTTATCATCTTGACCATAAATATCCTTTCTGCAACTAACCTAGGTCGGCACGTCTTGTGATTACCTCGGGAACAAGGTTCCTGTTTTTTTTTTACATAACGTGTTTCCACTTATAGTATAAGTGCATATCCGATTGTCTTCGAAGCCAAATGAGATATGGATTAAGCTTGGTCTAAATATCTAATTGATGGCAAATTTTAAATTAATCTGATCTTCTCTAATCGACTGTCTCGAGGTCTCCATTTGAGACCAACCTTTCACGACGAACAAGTCACGAGGGTGGGATTTTTTGGTTGGGCCAGCGAGGGCTGGTAGGACGTGTTAGGTGGTTGTTCGTAAAGTAAAACGAATAATGTTAGAGCACCTCAGCCATGCATAAGCTTACGCTCGTACGTGTAGTTAATAGCCGCACGGGTAATACTGTTACACGGAGTTTTATGAGGGTAAGCAGGTGGCAAAACACGGGCCGGGCTCGTTCACTACCGGGCCCTAGAGCGGACCGACATCCTAATGATTCGGGGAATCTATAGCTAGTTATTAGTGGTCTTACTGATGTGTCCATCAGGTGGATTTATCTAACCATTTTATTGTGGGTGAGGGTTTAATAATATGTTAGTAAGTTTATTAATGATCATCGATAATACGACCAACCTATTGGTGAGATTATTAATGATGTCTTATGGTTTGGATATCAATTGGTGAGATTATTAATTGTGTCTTATGGTTTGGATTTTAATTACGATTCATAACAAGTAATAAGTTATATAGCAATTACATATAATTATATAATTTTTAAAAATTTTATAATGCATATAAAATGTTAAATAAATACGTACTAAGTAAGAGTATGTGAACCCTCACGCATGTATATAAAACTATGTAATGTGATAATTTTGTCACCCTGAACTAATGCATTTGATACAAAAAAATTAAAATTCCTAATGCCTTATTGGCTCCTTAACTGAGTCATTAACCATGAAAATTAGAAGGGTATGGTATAAAATAGGATAATAGTATTTCGTATCTCTAAATATGAGAGTTATATAATCTAAAGATGAGAGTTATATAAATATATTTTTTGGCCCAAGTGTCAGGTTTAAATAGGCTATAGTATAAAAAGATAATTAGGCCTGAGCAACACAATACAAGATATTTCAATGATTATAATAGTTGAGATTTTAACAATTAGGTTTATGAGCCCTAGTTAACCTTTATTTCATGTCGTAGATAAGGTGGGGAAGGCTTTAGACAAATATTGGTGTCGAATTCATGATAGTCCAATATCTAGTCGAGTAGAAACTCCTAAATTATGCTACTTTGTTTAAAAAACCCTAATGTGAAATTTCATGTTGTAAGTATAGTTGACACCAAAAGGTATGTGTATTTTTTGTTCTATGTCATTTGCATTAAATTTGACTACTAAGTCTCTATTAGTATGTTTATCAAATTACTTGTTTTCTTTTGGATTAAATTTCATTGATTGTACTCATATGCTTGACATCTTTGTGGTTCAAGTTCCCTAGGGTGAATACTTTAGACCTAATGAGAAGGTCGTAGCTGTAAAGATGAGTTTACCTTTAGTTTACAGATATGTTTTTCTTATAAGTTTGGTGTTGACATGAGAGAGTATCATTTATCTTTTTATTAACTCGTATATTTGTAGCGGGCAAGTACTTAGTTGTGGATCATGTGAATATTTTAATATTTTAGATATTTAGATAATTATTTATCATGATATAACAATAAGTGTTTTGTGAAAGGATGGTTCTCATTTTCCCAAATTTATATTCCAATATTTTTTAAATACATAATATGATTTTCTCTACTACATAATATGAAAGGGAGTGCTTTACAAAATCTTAAGTCAAGATAAATATCTTTCTTTAAAAATGATTGTAAAAATTGAGCGTGTGACATGAAAAAATGCCTCAACCCATGCTTCTACAAGATTTCATGTAATATAACTAAGCTACACTGTCTTGAACTCTTTAATGACTACAAAGGTAAATTCACCAAAATTCTTTTTACAATTTGATATAAATTTTTTCTTACTTTATATATATATGCATTAGTAATCAGAATTTAAGATATATTGTATATTACAACACATTACATTGATCAAGATTGGGTTTTAAATAAAAGAGCTATTACTTTTAATTCATTAGAATTTTCTCATATAGGAATTGTTATTAGTAGGTCTATAATGACGGCTTTACATGATTATTATATTAAATCATTTCTATTACCTTATACAATACGTCAAATAATAGTAGTGTTATTGACTTTATTATATCATAGTTGTGCCATTTTTTTACAATTTTTTTTTCAAAAGAGATGTTGTTATATTATTATTTTATTTGTTCAAGATGGTTTAAATATTATTAGAGATCATGTAAAAAATATTAGAAAAATGATAGTATATATTACTAGCTTCTTCTTCATCTAGGAAAAAAAATTAGAGATTTATGTAAATAATACTTTAAAAAAAATTCTTAGATATTAAACATGGTCGAATAGTACCAATTTAATATTACAATCTTGTTACGAATTAAAAGAAATTATGACATTATATTGTCCCTATAAGATGGCATATTCTTTGTTATTTGATAATAATTTTGAAGTTGCATAAGTTATTGTAAATTTTTTACATGTTTTTTCTGAAACCATTATACAATTATTAGGTATATATTATCGTACTTCTTCTTTAGTTCTTAATCAACTATAGAAATAATCATATATTTAATACTGGCCAATTTAAGTAAAATATATTAAATATTGAAAAGAAATTCATATAGTTTTTTGTTTAGGTGAAATTATGGACCTTAGGATTAAATAAAGTGGTGTACAAATATTAGTTGAGGGTCTATATACTAATATGAATATAGAATAAGATCATTTGATTGAAGATATTAAAGTACTTTATAATATTTGTGCAATACATATGAATCTGTGTACAATAGTAGTAGAAGGATAACGAAAGACTACTGCTTCAAGTCCTTCTTTAAACAAAAAACACCCTTTTTGGTTATTACTTAGTAAAAATAAAGAAAAATATAGTAGTGGTACTTTTAATAATGAATTACTTATGTATTTATAAAATAAATTTCTTAATTTTTTAATCGAAGAAGAAATAAGTAGCTTTGACATTTAAAAAAGTTATCTTGTGCTTATCACCTTAGCGTGTGATTTACTAACTCTGGTATCTATAGTAGCTTCAAAGTATGTTTTTAGTGTAGGAAACATGGTACTAAATGATTAGAGGAGTTGCTAACATCCAATAATAGTGGAATGTTGCATATCCTTAAAGAATTTGCTAGATGCAAAAAACATGGAACAAAGTCCAAAGTTAGAAAAAACTTTAATGAAATTTTAATTTCCTAAATAGTTAAATATATATTTTTTATTTTAAAATAGAGGTGTTTAATATTAAATTACAAATGATAGATAAATGAGCAGTTGTCAAATTAGATGGGATGTACTTAAACTAGAGCAATACATCCCTAAAATTTTAAAAAATATAACCTTACAAGATAGTATATGAATAATTATTTTTTTCATTTTGGGCCAAGACGTAACCATTGGCCTTGCTTAAGGATTGGAACATTGGGCCTCTATTATGGAGGTGTAGGCCGACCCTACTTGATCCACACGTAGGTGCTATTCTGCCCTAACCTATTGCCAATACTTCTACATAGGACTTATTCATAATTACTTTTATATTATAATTAATAAATAATTATTTATATACTCATTCTGTTCTAAAATAAGTGTTATATTTGGTTTTTCAAAATAAACTCATTTTAGATCATTTTAAAAAAATCAAATAGGACATTTATTTTGGATGAATGGAGTATACAATGTAAATTATTTCATACATACTCTATTCATTATTACTCAATCGCTTAACTCATTAATTATTGTTTATTATAATTTAATTTTTATTATAAATTTATATTTCGTGAGTCTTGTTTATATGAGTAAGGTACATGTCCAAGTCATGTGAACCAGATGTTTGATTGAGCAGCCCACAATACTCAAGGGGTAGCAAGTTTGAATCACCAATCTGCCCCCTCATTTGACATGAGCAATCAAATCATGATCGAAGAACTCACGTTGAGCCAGACACATAATTTTCAATATGAAACTAGATACATATTATTTTTTAAATACAATTTAACCTAAAAATCAAATTAAATTATAAACAAAATATCACATAATCGCCTATCAACCTAAAAATTACATTATATTTAAAATTAATATTATGAGAAAAATTGAATTTAATCCAAGTAAGTAAATCATTAACTACATGGACATTGTATTCTCTAAAAAAATCCTAATTCTTAAATTAGTTTATTTTCTTCGTATTGTCTTCATTTTTCACAAATCCAAAATTTCAAGTTTACTAACTTCCTCAATGTATTTACTAGACAACTCATATTCCTTATGAATTGTGCAATAGATGATTAGGTGAGTAGTTCATTGATAAATTGTGAAGTTAATGTACTCTCTTCATCCTACATTAATAGCTCCATTTGACAAAAAAGTTTATTCTATATTAATAGCATATTTTATTTAATTTAAATAGTTAGATACTTAAAAATTATAAGCTTATTTTTCCTTCTATTTTATGCGGGTTTCACCATTCAATAAAAATTATTATTATTTTAAATATAATTATTAATATAAAATAAAAAAAATATTTATAAAGAATGAGCAATTTACTGCCCTATGTTTTATCCATCCCACCCCCTACTTATGCACAAACTATAAATATCAACCACTATGTTAAAAGATGTGGGAGACTTCTCACTCATTTATAAATTTTTTCCTTACAACTTAAGTTTTTGGTAGAACATAGTATGAGCACAGGAAGTCCTTTAGTTCAAACTAGTTGAGGCTCCCTCAAAAAAGTCCTCATTATTTTAAAATATTGGGGAGATAATCATGTGCCAACAATCACCCACATATTCTTTTATGTTGACTAGGTTATTTGCTGAAATTTTTTGGATGAAGGAAGAATTCTGATCAGAGGCCATACGGCCCATACCTAATGAACGTTCAACTTCGTGGCCTCTAGCCCTGACTTGATTCACGTCTTATAAACAGTTTGCTTTATTAGAAATATTACCTCTTCCATCATATTCGTATAATCATATGTTCGTTCCAAATGTGATGATAGACTAGAACTTGTGGTGTCTAACATTATGTGAAAATGTTTTAGAAAAAAAAAAGGTCAATGCTTTCTCACTAATGCTTCGAAGATACGTAATAACGATAGGCACTTCTCAAAATTGAAACAACATACATGGGACACAACATAGATGTGAGCCCTTTGGGGCCATTATACTTGTTTTAGATACCCAGCTCATGAAATTTTGCCGTACGTTTGGGTCCAAAAACTTTCGCTTCAATAAACCCTAGCGTCCCATCCTGTATCAATCTAAAATTTAAATAGCGAGGAAAGTAATGTTGAGATGCAATTATGGTTTTAGGTATTAACTAAAAAAAATTATTAATATGTTATTAACTCTAAAATTTATATTTTGACAAAAATAACCCTAACCGCCCTCCTCCTCACTCCCAAGATTGATCCTAAACTAAAACATTCTTCCGCTTTAGCCATTGAAAGAAAGGTTTGAATTAATGCACATGAATGGAGGGATCAGACAGCAACCACTGCAAACATATTCTCTGCCTGGTGGTAAGGTAAAGCAAGCAAGCCATTGGCTCTCATAAACATTTTTTAGGCGAAAGATTGAATCAGAGTGTGGTCTCAATTATCCACAATCATTTTGAAGACGACAATTCTTATTGACGCATACCAGATCACAGAAAATAGAGGTTCAATTTCAAACTTTGTGGTTGAGCCCACACAGTCTTCCACTTAACAACTTTACCATTAGCACAATTCTAGGTCCCACCCCATTGTGACTCATTGACATTGGGCCTCTAAGAGCATCCGCCACTTAAGCTCTCCTCAATAGGATTGGGAAGACATACTGGACTGTGGACTTTGAGCAAGTGTCAATGTCGCAACTTCCCCATGCTAATAGGATCAAAGTAGCAAGTTACATCCTTCTAGCCTCCAACAAAAACAGGAAGAAACTAACTTTACCTTTGGGGAAAGTCAATGGCCAACACCCAAGCTCTCAGCGTAGATGCTTAAATTATTTTTCAAGGGGGAATAAATGCAAGAGATGAAATTTAATTAACAATGTTATTCACACCTCGTGGTAAGTAGAGGAAGAAGACAGTAAATATTTATTCACTTTGTTATATATAAAAAAAATATTTTTTTTGTTATATACAAAGAAAGTAAATATTTACTATCTTTATTAGGAAGGAGACGCCGATGCTGCTGTGGTTAGAGAGGGAGATAGAAGAGGAGACATGGATCATAGAGTAAAAATTTAAACAAAGGAAGAAAGAGAGCAATAATTTAGATTGAAGAAGAAGCGATCTGGACAGAGGAAGAAAAGAAAGAAGAAAAGGGGGAGGAGGAAGTACTAGAGGAGGGCGTAGTAGAAGAATCGCTAGAGCTACTATGGACAGAGAGGGAGATGGAGGAGAAATAAGCCTAGTGCAACCTAAACTAAGAAAGAAAAAAGAAAAAAAAAGGGAGGGAGGAGGGCGCAATGACAGAGGTACTGAGCTACTGTGAACGGATATTTGGATGAAGGAGAAAAATGCGTAGAATAAAAAAAAGCAATCTGTAATAAGGAAGAAAGGAAACAGTGACTAGGATCTTAAAAGGACGTTAAAAGTAGAAGAAAGGTGAGGAGAAACATAAAGAAAAAAGAATGAAAAATATTGATAAAGGTAGAAAGAAGAACATAAAACGTAAGTAAAAAGAAATGAAGGTACATTTGTCAAAAATTAAAATTACTTAGCCTTAATGGATTTGACAAACTTTTCAGATGAAGCCTGCTCATAAGAGCAGCGCTAGTTTTTTCATTATCGAAATCAGATTAGGGCAGATTACTTAGCAATATCAAATCGATGCATCTACTGTTTCCTTGTGTAAGTATCTTATGGTATCGCTATTGGTTAATTCGCAGGCATTTTGTTTTCTAATTTATCCCGCGCTTTTACCCTCAATTTATAGGATATCAAGGTAAGGTCACTTCTTTCAGTAATTTTACTTGGACAGGAGGATTGGGATGCCCATGTGCAAATCTCTATTGGATCCTTAGAGCTTGTTACAGGAAAAATGTAGGTCTAGTTCTGAAGAACCAGAGACTTGCCAAGGATCATGTCGTCTGTCGTGAAGTCTGCTTCCTTCCTGTAGGTTCCTCTGCCAAAGTCCAAGTTATACGAGTCTGCGAGACCTTCGACAAGGTCGAATTCGGGTTTCCAACCCAGTTCGTGCTTGGCTTTCTCAATCGATGCGAAGAAATGCTGCATTTGCCCATTTAAGGACAACAAGTGTGAGCCATCTGGCATCCGAAGTTGCTCGGAATAACAGGAAACTGCTGCATCTGTAAAAAAAAGTAAGATAATGTACCCACCTGGTCACGGAATGGGAATGCCTTCTTCTTACCAAAGTCGAATTCCTTGGGATTGTAGTGCACGATTTCTGGCTCAGGAAAACCAGCAGCCTGCGCACAAATCACCACCCAATTTTAAGCCCAAATCTTCGTAGGTAAAAATTTATATATATAAAAAAAAGTTAATATGAGCCCGGGCTTACGTGCGTTAGCGTGCGCCCAGGCTCATTGAGCCGTCAGATTTATATCCGACGGTATATATATATATATATATAAACAAAACGTTTATCAACTGAATTGCGAGATATAGATATTTATAAACTTCAGTTCCATTCTTATGCTTAATCCAAATTTTAATTATAAATAAATATTATATAAATCGAGGAGTAAAGGATCGAAGATAGCTGGGTAGTGACCTTGGCACATGCTTTTGCCAGTCCATCGAAGGTAACATACTTTTCACCGGAGATGTTATAGACCTGCTTGCTGGCCTTTGCATTGCCGAGGACCGTGACGAAGGCCATTGCCAAGTCCTAGTAATATTCATTCACTCAAAATAAATCATGACATTTCCCGTGAAAACTAGGTAATTCTGGCTATTAACACATTAATGAAAAATGAGTATAAAACAGTGTGTGGAAAAAAAAACATTCCCATTATGTGTGCAAGAGTTTTAACCGTCAGATCATGTTGGGGATCCGTATGATCTGATGGCTACAACCTCAGCAGTTTTGCACACGCATTGGGCAAGTCATGTAAGAGCATGTTGTTTAACATAAGCCAAGAAAGATGTTAGATGGCTAGCTCTCACGTACTTTTACGTGTCCGAGTTGGGTTATTTGAACTCCCGAGTTTGGGATTGGGATGGGACGGCCGGCTTTCAAACGGTGAAAGAACCACTCCTCCACGGGGTTGTAGTTCAACGGCCCGTATATGTACACTGGTCTTATGGATGTCCAGTTCACACCCTTTGACACCAACAAGCTCTCCGTTTCAAGCTTCCCTTTGTGCCTGCTCTTCGGATCCACTGCATCAGTCTGTCATTTCTCTCCCATCCAAAATCAGTGAGTATAATGAAGCACAAGTACATGAAGAAAGGAAGGAGTGCATCATCATGCCTAGGATGTGGGACGCTGTGTTCTCACCTCAAAGTGTGGTAGCAAATCGGATTTGAGGTACACTCCAGCTGATGAGCAGTATATATATCTAAAATTAATACCCGGTCGCAGATTGTATTAGATCTCACGAGGCAAAATTCTTATTCTTTAAGAGAATGGAAGATGTTCAGGAAGCTTACTGCTCGAGATTGGGCAGGGCGTCCAATATTGGCTCAACCTCGTCTGCTTCTCTCCCTGAAGGAGGAATAAAAAGGAAAACAAGAAGTTTCAGACAGTTTTCATGGTGAGGAAGTGACATAATTACTACATGCGACATTACTATTTGAGCGCACAGAGTCCAGACTCCTGACTTAAAGGCTATGCGTTCAGTAGCCTTATATCCCATTATACGGAGAGTTGAAGATCGGAGCACTCATCAATTCCAAATAGGCACTTTAGCCTAAAGGTCATACCATTTATGTCGTAGACAACGTCGAAGCCTTCAGCGGAAAGGCTTTTCTTCACTAAGTCGAAGTCCTTCCTATCACCTTTCAAGTGCAATACCTGAATCATTATCAAATCCCACAGTTCAGGTGTAAGATACATCGATTAAACTTACTCAACTCATTAACAGATTGGACTTCTCTATTCAAGACTGGGGATCAAGGAATTAATATGGCGCCATGGCGATTTTTTATTTTCCAAGATTAAGGATTAATGTTTGGCATATGTTAGGCCGGTGGTTCTGCAGAGAGTGTTGAAATCAACTAAGAGGTTCTAAGTCCCAACTTCTATCAAATACCCTCATTTCAAAATTTGATGCAAAATGACTGAGCTAAAGTGAAAAACTCAGGACAAAAATGGTGCACCTTAGAAGAGAAGCCGGCATAGTCTTGGTCAGATTCACCGGGAAGTTGCTGAGTAATGGGGGCTTTTCCTCTTGTAAACAGGGTCACCTGCCATTTTGTGCTTGTCAAATTGATTTGCAGGAACATTGAAGAAGAGCTTGTATCCTACTATAGAAAAGTGTAGTAACCAGTCAGTTCAAAGAGGAGATAGAATAATTTACTTGGTGCCCTTCTTTGATGAGTAGCCTTGTTAAGAAGATGCCAATGAATCTGGTGCCCCCCATTATCAAAATTTTTTTGGTAGCTGATGAAGTCACCTGCAGTCTTACTTTTGGCTGCAAAGCTTTTCTTTTGTTCTGAAACGCCAGAAGAATGAACTGGGATCAGAAATTGTTCCCCAAATTAAACTGGGACTCTCAGATGGCAAACCCCCTGTCGCACCTCGAACTGAAGCTTAATTGTAGCTTTCCAATGACTTGGGTTGATAGTCGCCGGTAAATATTTGTATTTTGCACGATTTTAAAATCATGTAGAAGCTCCAAACCGAGTGTTAAAAAAGGAACACTAGATTTACCTGAATCGAGATGCTGAGTCTGACGCCATTGAATTCAGAGAGGGAAGAGGGGAGGGCAGAGAAAGAATGGGAGAGGAAGGCGGTGGGAGTGAGGGGCTGTCGCTGCTGCAGCACTGCCAAGTTGGCCATCCCTCGACTTCTCTAACCTCGGGCTCTCCTCCCTCTCTGCTCTGTAGCTTCTTCTATGAACGCTCTTGCAGCTCTGTTTGGAGGCTTGTTTCTAACATTCTAATTCCGAATTGGATGGTTGGGAGGTTTTTAGGCCTGGGTGAGGTTATGAACATGACAAACGCACAAACAGAGGCACAGCCATGCCCACTAACTTTGGATGGTTCACTGACTGTAGCAGTCCTGTGGATAAGAAGGCCCCCCCCAACCCCCACGTCCGGCTTTAATCGCACACTTTGCGTCTCATTTTATTGCAGTGGAACTTGAATCCCACGATGCTCCGCCCTTGAAATTCCGGGGCCCAGGTTGCAATTCCAGATGGACGGTAGAGGATGTATGCCAACCCTCTTCTTAACTCTCTTTGCGCCTTATCTAGCCGACCTTCGATCCTCTTCTCCTCTCCGTCTTCCTCCCCTCCCAACTGGGTCTTGGAGGGCCTCCACTCAAACTCCTCCCACTTTATTCTCTCTCTATCTCACGGTCGAACGGAGTTGGAAGAAATCTCTGAGAGGAAATGGCGACTTTGGGGCAGCAATTCGCGACTGGCCTGCGGTGCCCGCCGCTGCTCATGAAGCCCGCCTCGTTCAGGAGCAGCTATGGCCACAAGCCGACGGCTATAACATGTGCGGTCGCCATATCCAACGCCCAGACGAAGGAGCGGCATCGGATGCGGGACATGTTCGAGGAGGCCTACGAGCGGTGCCGCACGGCTCCCATGGAGGGCGTCTCCTTCACTGTCGAGGACTTCCATTCCGCCATCGACAAGTACGACTTCGATTCCGACATCGGCACCAAGGTTTGATCTTTATGTTGTAAAGTGCTTTTTTTTTTTCACTTTCTAAAATGCTCATTCGAGTATGCATATAGCATCTGCCACCGGCGTTCTGCTTTTTGGGAGATATAAAAATAGTGAGTATTATAGTTTAAATGGACAGGAGTGCAGTTTTCGCAGGAGGGAAACTGCTAGGTTAATCCAGTTGATGATTTCTAAGAAAGAACGAAAATAAATAATAAAAGGAAATGGCCCGGAGAAGATAGTTGTTCTAAAGCCTAACTTAATACATTATCTATTTGTAGTGAAAAATGCTACCCTAGTAAGAGCAGAAAATTCACGTTGGAATGGATGGCGACACTGTGGGTGCTGCATGACCTTCGGACGACCCATATTCTACAGGTTTAAGGTTGGGAGAACTAAGAAGATTCTAATAGATGAATGTGGCTGACTTTAGGATAGTGAAATGGATGGATGGAAATTAGTAAATGCTCAATTGTGATAGAGCTTACTTATGGCCACCTTTTATTCGTACGAAGTTGTTTTGACATGCATGCGACATGTGCAAAGAAGCCCATTGCCTTGTCCGAGAGGAGGATATGCAGAGTTTGGTTTGGTGAGGGTACACGGAGGAGGGAAAGACCTTTTAAAAGATGCATTAGAGGTATTAAGAGACTCAAAAGCCGCTACTGTTTTAGAAACCTAGAAATCCTTCTATCATATGAATTATTTACTTTGTTTTGGTAAATGGAGCACTTTTTAACCAGTTGTATTGTGTTCAATCTAGCGTTTCGTTGGACAAATGTTTTGACATTTCATTTCATTGTCTAGGTGAAAGGAACAGTATTCTGTACTGACTCGAATGGGGCACTTGTTGACATCACGGCAAAGTCTTCGGCATTCTTACCTGTTAAAGAAGCTTGTATTTATCCTATCAAGCGTGTAGAAGAAGCAGGTATATTTCCGGGTATACGAGAAGAGTTTGTAATAATAGATGAAAATGAAGCTGATGATAGCTTGATTCTGAGCTTAAGATCCATTCAGTATGATCTTGCATGGGAAAGGTGTCGACAACTTCAAGCTGAGGATGTTGTTGTCAAAGGAAAGGTGGGAAGATGAAAGAACATGGATATTGATTTTGAACCTTTCTTTCTGTCTGTCTATGTCCTGCTCTGGTGCTATATGTTTAGAATCGGGTAGTGAATTCCTGCATAATTATTCCAATCAATTTCTGTCACTGGTTTGGTATTATACTGAATTATTTTTGGAGATGTTTCAATTGGCTAATGAATGAAAAATGCTGCAGATTGTTGGTGCAAATAAAGGAGGTGTTGTGGCCATAGTGGAAGCTCTTCGTGGTTTTGTTCCATTTTCACAGATATCAACGGTTCATTCATCAACCCACTCTTTCAGCCATTTTTTTTTGGGGGGATCAACTCGTGAACTATTCTTTCATCTAGATATATGTAATATGAATATATATTATAATTTTTTTCTTCAATTACCCAACCAGAGCTTATTATTAGTGTGGATTTCTACCTTTGCTTGTCTTCCTTATTCCTTCTTGGAGGTTCCCCCCAATTCGTAAGTGGGATCTACTTCGCTTTTAGTTATCATTTTGCTCCAGTGCTAACTAGTTTTTTTAACTTGTCCACAGAAATCAACTGCAGAAGAACTCCTCGGTAAGGAACTGCCGCTGAAGTTTATGGAGGTTGATGAAGAGCAGTCCAGGCTTATCCTCAGCAACCGCAAGGCTATGGCAGATAGTCAGGCGCAGCTTGGAATTGGATCAGTAGTAACAGGAACTGTTCAGAGCTTGAAGCCTTATGGTGCCTTTATTGACATAGGTGGAATTAATGGCCTTCTCCATGTTAGCCAGATCAGTCATGACCGTGTTTCAGACATTGGAACTGTCCTTCAGCCTGGTGACACTCTTAAGGTATTATGATTAACATACGCTGAATCAATTGTAATGACTATTGTAAAGATGCTGATTGTAAGACTCTTCTTCATTGAAAAGGTCATGATTTTGAGCCATGACCGTGAGAGAGGCCGAGTGAGTTTGTCTACTAAGAAGCTGGAGCCATCACCAGGGGACATGATTCGCAATCCCAAGCTTGTCTTTGAGAAGGTACTTCACTTACCTGCAGTTTTATCCTCTTAAACATTTTTGTAGAATAAGAAATAAGACACCAAAATGTTTGTGTTTGCATTAGGCGGATGAGATGGCTCAAATGTTTAGGCAGAGAATAGCTCAAGCGGAAGCTATGGCACGTGCTGACATGCTTAGATTTCAGCCGGAGGTACGGTTATTGATTTTCTCAACTAACTGTTATCATCATCATAAAATTTTTATAGATCAGCAAATCTGGGTAGATCATGCTCTGCAGTCCAATATTGAAACTTGTGTAAGACAGTGGCAACTAATTATCCTCGTCAAATAAGTTTATCAACTTATACAAAATTTTCAAATACTCCCTGCTGCCCTCACTAATAGTCCGATTTGGCTTTTGAAAATGAACTAATTTAAGTTCATTTTCAAATAGGACTACTAAAGTGGGACGGACAGAGTATCAAATTCCTATTAATAATGCACAACTGGAAACTATATACTTTGACTGTTAGTTGTTGTGCGCATTGTTTAGAGACGTAGATAACTCTATGGTGGTGTAAACTGCACATGAGCTTTCCTTAGATTGTGCTGCATCATTGAAATATAATTGATTTCAATTGCTTTGTCTACTTCTCGTGTCTTTTTGGCAGAGTGGCTTGACTCTTAGTTCCGATGGGATCTTGGGTCCACTTGCATCCTCCGAATTGCCAGAGGACGGAGTAGATCTGGGTGAGATCCCAACTGCTGAGGATTAGTAAACGCGGCCAGATAAATGAGATTAGTGCTGTAATTATTATACCATGTCTCACTTTTTGAGCTTTCAATTCATTGTTATTGTATTTTATTTTAGAATCTGGCTATTTAAACCCTTGTTTGTTTTGTCTCTGTATCCCCCAAACAAAAGTAAATAGTTTGATTTTTTTTTACTTTATACCCCACTTTTTCCCATTAACTTGCTTCTTTGTCCCTTATTTACCTTTCTCTTTTTCCCCTCACGAGTTAACTTAAAGAAATAGTATATTGTTTTTAGTCTTAAGAGTATATTTTTTTTAGTCTTTCTTCTCCTCCTCAGGCTAAGTTAAAGCTGCTTGTGAGCACTGTAGTTGCTGGCATATATTGTAGCTCCGGCGATGATTAAAAAGTTTCGGTGGTGGTTAAAAAAGTTTCGGTGACTAAAAAGTTAAACCTTTTTTGTAGATATTTTTTGTATTTATAGTAGTATTTGTTTATTAATGACATCTTTACACTTTTATAGACATGTTAATTATATTTTCCGTTTGATTGAAGATAGTAATACTATTTAAGAAGTTATTGTATGTAAAATGGCGGGGGTTACCTCCCGCCATGTTTCGAATAACTTGACGGGGTCAAGAACCACCCTCCACTTTATGTAAAATTGGGCAAGAGGTACCCTCTCATCAAATCAAAGACTAATTTTTTAGAGTTATTGTCTATTTCATAGTGGGGTGCACCCCCTGTCAATTTTTGAAGAACTAGACGGGGTCTAAGACCCTTGCCACTTCATGCAAAAAATTGAAGACAATAATTTCTTAGAATTATTGTTCGTTTCATGGTGGGGGGCACTCCCGTTATTTTTCGAAGAATGAGACAGGGTCTAAGACCCTTGTAATTTCATGCAAACTCAAAGACAATAACTTCTTATAGTTATTGTTGGTTTCGTGGGAGGAGGTATCCCTCACCAATTTTCGAAGAACAAGATGGGGTCTAAGACCCCCCACAATTTCATGAAAAAGTGGGCGGGGGTACCTCCTGCCAACTCGAAGACAGTAACTTCTTAAAGTTACCGTCTGTTTTGTGGCAGGGGGCACCTCCGCTACTTCATGCAAAATTAGGCGAGGGGTACCCCCCGCAAAATCGAAGACAATAACTTCTTAGAGTTACTATCCGTTTCGTGGGAGACCCCCCGCCATTTTTCGAAGAACGAGACATGAGGTCAAAGAACATCGGCCACTTCATGCTAAATTAGACAGGGGGCATCCCCCGCCAAATTGAAAATAGTAACTCTAAGATGTTAACCCCCCGCCACTTCATTTTTTTGCTTTCAAGGCACTGCTTGACATAATACTGAGAAACTAAAACGACAACATCCTATGACACTTGTAAACATTTATTTTCTTGCACAAAAATGCAACAAGAACTTCGCAACAACATAGAAGAGGCAATGGAGACCCCTATCGCTCAAAGTACCGCCAACTAAGCCCCCTTATCGCTCAAAGTGCTGCCTATTAAGCCCCCTATGGCTCAAAGTACCGCCTACTAAGCCCCCTATCACTCAAAGTGCTGCCGATTAAGCCCCCTATTGCTTAAAATTAGAGCGAACACAAACTTGATCACATAAAAGCAATGAAGCATGAAAACCCAAATGCATAAAACCTGACCACAAAGAACCTGGTCACATAAAACCAAATACATGTCCGCACAAAAGCATTTGAAAACCCACCAAGAACACTAATATGATAAAACAAACATCACACCAATCAGACGCCAACAACTTGCACCATTAAAGCACAAACTCTTTTGCGTTTTGACAATAATTTTCCTGTCCAAGACTCCAATATAATTTTTTCCAATCCAAGACTCCAACATGGTTTCTACGTTTTGACAATAATGTTCCCAGTAGCAAAAATTATACAAACTCTTTTGGCAGCACAACAATTATCCAAAGTCACAAGGACTATCATTCAAAATATACAAACACTAAAATATCTCAACAAACTATAAAATGTCTCAATGAATGAAATTTAAATGTCTCAATGACTGAAATATAAATTTCTCTAACAAACGATTGACATTAAAATGTCTCAATAAACTCATACAATTTGAGGCTATTCAGAAACCCGCTTTCCCTTTCCTTTCACTACTTTAATTTTAACTCGAGTTGCCCTTCTTTTTCCAGTGTCATTGATACTAGGACCAGGTTCATTGTAAATGAGCTCTTCAAGTGCTAAGCTTATTTTTCTCTTTCCTTCATTGTCTTGAAGAGTCGTCAACGAGTCTTATAACAGGGCAATTGCCTTTTTCTTGTGGGCAAGCTGCATAATGCAAAATATTAATATTAAAATAAAAAATAGACTTACCCATCAATAATTCACTAACATAATTACTTGTGGTACTAACATGTTCTCAACAACTCTCAACAATTGTCAATTTCTGTCTGTTAATCAGTAATATGCATGTAGGTGAGAATCTTGGCACACCTAACATGTTTATCTATTAAAAGATATCTTCATGTTTCTCGTGGTTGTCTATGACGAATGAAATACTGCTTCAGCATCAATTTTGTTACAATATGTTCAATAAATTCAAATCCTTTTCTACTCCCTTGAGCAACTCCAAATTCCAGCTCCTCATGAAATATGAGGAAACATAAAGAGCTAAAACATTGTGAACATGGGATGATAAAACTTGTACATCATGAAAGCTTTAAAATATCTACACCACATTCAATTAGTTAATTTGGGAATCTTAGGTCTCTACTTAAGGCTTGTGACCTTGGAAAGGATATATGTTTTTCGCTTTGTCATGCAATTAGTTATATTGCTCTCTTATTCAAACAATTATACTTGTGAGTCCTTTACTAGAATTGTTTAAATCCCTAGTACTAAAGAAAAATGTTTATGCTGGATATATCATTGGAAAAGTTAATCTCGCCCATTATCAAAAGAAGCTTATCATTATTGTATTATATATTGATGGTTTTTAGTTTTTTACTTTAATGCAGGTTATATGGGTGCAGATGTTATTTTTGAAGAAACTTTGTGTTTAAGTGGGGATAATGTTTCTCAAAAAGATACGAACTTAAGTGAATTTGAAGTTGAAGACTATAATGGAAAAGTCTCTAAATCTTGTCCTGCTGCAGGTATGAATCAAAACTATCCCCTAGTGCAGGCTCCACATAAGCCCGATATGGGAAAAGACAATCCAGTTGAGCTTGTGAATGAGGAACAATTTGTATGGCCTTGGATGGGGATATTAGTGAATCTTCCAATTCAATGCAAAGATGGGAAATATGTTGGAACAAGTTCATCGAAACTGAAAGAAAAGTATTTCCAATTCAACCCTGGTAAAGTTTATGACATATATAGCAAGGGTAGTTATATTGGAACTGCCATAGTGAACTTCAGAAAAGATTAGTCTGGTTTCAAGGATGCATTAAACTTTGAGAGATCCTTTAATACCAACCATCATGGAAAAATGAAATGGCATGCAAGGAAACAGCAAATAACATGTCCATTTGGATGGCTTGCACATGCAGATGATTATGAGTCTTTGTGTCCCATTGGTAATTATCTTCAGCAAGTTGGAAATCTCAAAACAGTTGCAAAACTGGAGCAGGAAGAAAGGCAAAACGTGGGAAAATTGGTAGCAAACCTCACCAATCAGATTGATATAAAAAAAAAAACTATGGAAGATAACAGAGGGAAAAACCTACACATATGAATCACAAAACAAAGGGAAAAATCTATGCATATGAATCAAAGAATTATAAAGTCATACATGCACCAAAGACAGATGACAAACACGAAATCACCAAGCAGGGCAGCATCCAAAAAAACCCTACACACATCTCAATCACAAAACAGAGGGGGGAAAAGCCGACCTTATTAGTGGTAGGAGCTGACAACAAATACTAAATTTTGAGTCGTTGGAGCAGGAGATTTGGAGTTGGAGGCACTGGTAGCAGCGCAAAATTACATAGGGTTCTGGTAGAGGCGTTGACGGTGAAATAGGGAAAGCTGGAGCTGGAGGCGCTGACGGAGAAATAAGGAGAGTTGGAGTTGGAGGCACTGATAGCGAAATTTGGTTCTGATGGAGGCTCTGATCATTGATGATGAGGGAGTCTGTCCAGTAGAGGCGCTGACCAGTGACGACGAGGGAGACCAGAGTTGAAGCCAAAGAAATTTTTGACAGGGTGAAGCCTCGAGGGAAGAAGGGCGGGGTACATACAGTTATAAAATTTTTTACACACGGTTTGATATATTTTGTAATAATGGGGTTTAAGTGAGTATTTTTATGTTTTAAACGTGGGATATATAAGTAGGATAAAACAGGAGTTTAGGGTTCTTTATTTTATTGGGGCGGGTGTGTATGGAATATAGTATCAATCAGCGTTTTCTCTTGTCTTTTTCACCTCACTAGCATGCTTTTGTTGCCTGGAGGCTGTTGCAAAAACAGACAATTGGAAGCAAAATGTGCCGTTCCTGATCAATAACTGACAAAAAGTAAAAAACTCTGGGGCCATAGAGCGTCAAATGGAGGATGGGATGGGAGTGAGAGGGCCCATATGAAGTACAATGTGCGAAAACGCTGTGCAACTAGTGCAATCACATGATTACGCTCCATGATTTTCTGAAGAGTAATGCTAACACAACGTTAAAAAACGACGTCAAAAACTTACTTCATCTTTCCATCACCATTGATGTGTGGGACCCATAAAAATAGGTCCTACTCATCAATGGTGATGGGAAGATGAAGTAGGCTTTTGATGTTATTTTTTAACGTCGCGTAAGTAATTTTTCTTTTAATTAAGGACAAGTTTCAGAAATCCGAAGATCTAAATGTATATGCTAGAGAAAGGAATTCCAAAAGGTAATTATTCACCGAATGAAGCAATCCAAAAAAAATGTCTATATGTACCTCAGGTTCCCCTTTTTTAGAAGAATGTGACTATTTAAACCTCAATTTTTTCCCTCTATCCCCTAAAATGAATTTTTTTTTTACTTTCTTTCCTCGTCCCCCATCTCTCTTTTCTTTCTCCTTTGGCACTAACTCTGATACCGGTGCCGGTGACTAGCAACCACGACCAGGGGCCCCAGCGACCGTGAAGGGGCCGAGCCGCTGCTAGCTGCGCGCAATGGCCGCAGGGTCGCCGCCATGCCCCGCTACCCCAAGATCAAGACCGGTGGCCGCTGTTGGCCACCCACATGGTCGCGGGTCTACAGCCGCTGCTGGTGGTGCATAGCGGTCGCGGGGTCGCGGCCGCTGTTGGCCGCCTAGCAGCCATGCTTTGCAACCCCGAGGTCACGGCCGTTGCTAGCATCCTAGCAGCCGCAACCGCCGCGCCTTGCGACCCTGAGGTCGAGCCTCGATTAGCGGCCGTTGCTGGCCACAGCCGTGACCGACCAGTTGCTACCAGCGGCCTCACCCAGGGCTACGCCTAGTGGCCGCTGGTGGCGGCTACTATTGGCCTCACCCAGCAGCTGCAGGACCAACAGCCACGTATAGCAGCTGCGATCCAACTGTAAAGGCGAAAATAAAGTCGCTGGCGTTATGCCGGCACCGGAGAAGAAGATGGGAAATAAAGGAGAGTAAAACGGGGGATACGGGAGATTTTCATAAAAATTAATGGGGTAAAAAAAATAGGGGACACAGGAAAAAAGTGGGGTTTAATTAGCCACATTCTTTTTAGAAATATTTTAATACTTTTCTTACTCTCGTGACGCCAACCCAACAGCACGCTCGCATACCGTGCATGTACGATTACTTCGGCATGCCTCATCCCTATGTCCACAATAAATAACCACGTGTGTGTGTGTGTGTGTGTGTCTATATATATATATATATATATATATATATATATATATATATATATATATATATATATATATATATATATATATATATATATATATATATATATATATATATATATATATATATATATATATATATATATATATATATGTCAACTTCATCCTCTTCTACTTAGAAAAATGTTTTCCGTACACTAGATTGCATGACCAATGTCCTTGTAGAGGGGGAGAACATAAGAACCATTAGGTCATGTTCTCAAAATTTTCTCTCACTATTTTTGGGTAATAATGTGGCGATCTCTCATCTAATTGTTGGTCATCTAGCTTTATTGTTCCTACATTTCTCTCATACTATTTCTTAGTTTATGCGACAGCCTCTTATTATTAATCGCTTGACCTTAAGTCACTGATCTGACTATACAAGTCATTCAGCCTAGCAAATCTACCTCTCTTACCTCGCTCTTGAGACTACTCCTTAAGCAGCCTTCGGATCCATCTAGCAGGTACTGTGCCTCTTGCGACAGACACATCTATATTGGAGAGTCGTTGCTATTGCACACCCAATTGGGGCTGCACTTGGCATAGTTATCGCATTGGTCATCGGGTGCAGTGCCGGCCAAAAGAGGTTCCAGCGCCCGGTTTCTTCCACCCCGTCGTGGGTCACAGTTAGCCGCGACAGGAGAGTGGCGTTGGTGAGTAGGGCTGTAAATGAGCCGAGCTGGCTCGTGAGCAAACCCAGCTCGGCTCGGCTCAAATTAAGCTCGACTCGAATCAGGCTCGACTCGAATTAGGCTCGACTCAAACTAGAATAAGTTCGAGCCGAGTTTGAGTAGACCCCTGTTCGACTCGGCTTAGCTCAAATAAAACTCAAACTCGATGCTACTCTGCTCGAGCTCGAGCTCGAGCTCAAACTCGAATATAATTTTAAAATTATATATAAATAATATATATAAAATAAATAATGCATATATATATACATATTTTATATAAACATAATTATTAATTTAAATATATATTTATAACATACTCCTTCTATTCTTAGATTAATATCTCTATTTTATTAGTTCATTTTGAAAAATCTAATTGAGCTATTAATCTAAGATGAATGGAATATATAAAACGACATATATTCACATATTTATATACTAATACTATGTATCATATTGATATATGAGACCCGTTTATATGAGTCAAAGGCTCACTCATGACTATGTGAGTATCAATGTCATGCATCCTCATATTATGATCTAAGAATATACATAACTCGAGAGGTAGATTAGTTTATGTCTTCTTGCGCATTTGGATCTTGATCTGATGACCCATGATGTCTTACTCATGCTGACGTACAAGAGTCTAAACTCATATAAAAAAAATTTCATGATATATATCCTTGTTAAATTATAATGGATATATAATTTTTATATATGATATATATTTTATAAAAATAAAAATATTAGAGACGCAAATACTAATATACTCATTCTGTCCCAAATTAATAGGGCTATTTGATTCTTGAAAATGAACTAAAATTAGTTTAATTGAAAAACCAAATGGAGCTATAAATATATGACAGATGGTCAACATGATATCACACTAATATACTTAAAAATAATTCTAAAAGAAATATGACATTTGTAGACCAACCTTAGTTTAGAAAAGAATGATTAAATATTCTTTTAAAAGTTGAAGCATGACATTGGGACCATCCTCATCTTACAAAATGTATATTTTTTTACATGTACTTCAGAATTTTTTAGAGGCACACTAAGGTTACAAAATATTTTTTTTATTAGTGATTTATAAGCATGTAAAGAAAAGAAAACACAAAAAAGTAGATGACAATGTTGCCTAAATAATTTTAAATTTTTTACATCTTTTTAGTTATTATATGTACATAAAGAGAGAAAAATAATAACGTTGCATTTTTTTAGCATATGTAACTGAAACTTATTTGTCATAATTTTCTTCTTTCATAGTGACTATAATCAAATATTCACAGTGTAGTTGTAATATTTATTGAATATATTTATTAATATTTAATACTAAAAATATATTAGTATGTTTGATACTTTATATTTATATATAGATTATTTTTATTTTTAGTTCGAGCCCAATTCGAACTAAGGCTTATGATTCACTTATTCAAATTCGAGCTCGAGCTCGAGCCAAGTTTTGAATTTCTAATTTGAACCGAGCTTAAGCTGAAAGGTTCGAGCTTATTCGAGCTTCAAGCTTCAGCAATTCGAACTCGAGCCATAACAACCTAACACATGGCTCAGCTCAGCTCATTAACACCCCTATTGGTGAGGCAGAATGAGTAGCATACCTCCTCAGGCCTCAGCTCTACATTGGCTACGGAATTGAACTCGAAGTTGGACTTCATCTTCGGGACCCCACTAAAGCATAGCATCTGCTTCGGTACTTAAAAATAGAACGCGACTATAAGCACCTGGGAACCTCTTAGGCACATTTCCTCTTCCCTCCTAATGTCCTGCTTATGCCCTATACTATTCGACGGGAACCTCCGTCAAACTTCAGTCTTCTTCCCTGTGATCGATTCTGCTCTCAACGGGAAGATCCTTTAGTCTAACAGTTCACATCAACAATGATTTGAGAAAGATATGTACATTCACCCTACTGGTTTCAATTTCTTCCCTGTTGGTTTCTCCTTTCTTCATTTTTATTCTGCTCTACATCTTTGGATTTCATTTGCATGTTCCCTCAAAACTGCTGGCCCTTCTCGTCCCTCACACCTCTAAGTCCCTTCCCACATCAAGGTCTTTCTTCTAAAAGAAATTTTTTGCGCTCAATTCTAGTTATGTTTGGGCAGATTAATTGTACAAAAACTTTTGCTTGATTCATTTTGATGTGAATTCTGGATGTTGTTTTTGATGGATTTTGAAGTGGGTGATTTGAGGAGGTTGATTGCGGACGATAGAAACCTTCTATTGGACCAAATAAAGCTTGTTTTGGGAGGGACAACTTTGCGTAATAATAACTTTCGATGTCACATTGTTCTTCTTCTTGGATCATCTTATCAATATCCAAAGGAGTGGAATGAGGATTATTCATTTAGATTTTATGGTTAAACACAAGGAATGCGTGACATTGTGTCCTATTAAGTTATATACCAAGCCAAATCTTTGCAGATGGATGAATGTTTTTACTAAACAATTAAAGAATAAAGCAAATGTAGTATCATGTATGGGATATATGTTGAACAGAACTCCTTGCAGATTAAATTTATGAAGTAGGAAAATAAGTAAAGTCCAGACTTGCTCTTTGACAATAGTCATGGGTTTCAGTTTTCACATATCCAAGAAGCAATTTCCATTTTAGTCTATCCTGATTCCAAGGAGTAGTATTTGTCATCATCTTTTTTTTTCTCCAACAACAAGCAATTGCTGTGTTAGAATATGATTTGTGAATGATATTTAGTTGAAATTATTATTTTTAGTTGATCCATAGAACTATTAAATTTTGTATTTAGTAATCAGTCTCTGCTTTTATGTTCTAAAATTTTCACATCCAAGTGAGATAATCATTGCTCAAGGTCATTTTATCTCAATTTCTTTAGTTGCTTATTGCCTCCATTTTGTAAATGGCTAGTGCATTTTCTATTTTTTCTATACTCTTTTGTGATTTTCAAATAACAATTTTTCATTTTCAGCTACTTCAAGGATATGATATGCATAGCATAAGTTGATGAATGTTATTTTGTAGCAATCTATGTAAAGAAAGATGTAGCTGTGCCTCAAATTTCAGCTGCTTGGGGGAGATATCACTTGCAGGTTGTCAAAGAATTAGAGAAGTTATGCAAGGGTAAAGTGATTGATATGTGTTCATGTGGTAGTTTCCCCTCATCGGGAGTTTCTATTGTTGACATTGATGGTTGATAACCATTGAGGGTTTTTTTTATTTAGATTTTAATTTTTGTGATGGTATACATTCTTAATTTTTTATGAACAAGTACATGCATTTCTATTGGTGAAGATGTACAAGAAGAAACTACTAGAGTTAATTTACTTGCCATATTGGATATGTGTGATTTTGTAAATATATGTATTTGTTTTGATTAGATTGAATTAAATTTCTATATTTTGTGTATAAGTTTAGATATAATGTGTATTATATCTTCTAGAATGGATCTCATGGTGGGTGCCCCCGATAATGTATGGAGTTATATATGGAGAGTGCCCACCACAAGGAAGTAAGACCTCTATGTGAGCTGCAGGAGTACTTTTGGAATGACTTTCATGGTGGGCACCCCGTGACAAAGTATAAAGTTATATACAGGAGGTGCCCACTGCGAGGGAGTAAGGCATATGTGAACCACTAGGGAGCTTCTAGAATGATGCTTACAGTGAGCGCCCCTTGACAACCTATAACATTATATATGGGGTATACCCACCACCAGGGAGTAAGGCCTCTGTGAACCATGAGGGAGCTTCTTGAATGGCCCTTACAATGAGCACCATGTTGACAACCTATAAAGTTATATATGGGGGTGCCCACCATGAGGGAGTAAAGCTTCTATGTGAACTATGAGGGAGCTTCTAGAATGGCTCTTAGTGTAATGTCCCGGAATTTTCTAAATTCTCGAAGTTGACCACAAGAAATTAGGGTGCTGGACCCCTTGATCTTTTCATTGGAATAACTTAATCAATGCTTAGATTTGGTAGCTGAAATTTATATGGATGGAAAACAGATGGAAAGAGCTTCGAAACGCCACCAAGAATGCATGAATTGGAGTTCAGATGAGAGATAAACGACCGTCTGTAGTTGAACATATCGTGCAACCCGTTTACCCGAATTGAGCGTGCAAATTGTCCATTTAAGTCACCATACGGGCCCGATCAATTAGTATTCCAAATTTGTATTTTTGGGGCCCAATTTGGTTGCCGAATTGAAGAGATTTTGACCCAATTTCTCATGGGATTAGAAGCCCTAATCTCATGCCTATAAAAAATTTTAATTAGTGCTTTTTGGGAGAGAGCTGGAGACGGCAAAGGAAAGGAGGGAATTTTTCGGCGAAATTCTGACGAAGCGTTGACGACGATAGATCGACGATAACTCGGCCTTCGAGGTAGGATTTTAAGTCGAAATTAGAGTTATTTCATTATTGTAATATAAATCGTTTTGTAAATTATGTGAATAGTGAAATCTGCAATTATTGTTCACATAATTTAATGTAAGTGTTGTTTATTTTCTGACTGTGGACCAGTCACCGACCGGCCACCAGCCGACCACTAGTGGTTGGACCCACGTCTGGAAGGGCATATTAGTCCTGCCCTTGGCCGCGGCGGTCAGGGATGCTTGGCAGCGACGGCGGCTTTTGCCGCTACCGCACAATAACAAAAAGAAGAAGCAAAGGGGCAGAGATTCCGACTCTCGGCAGGGTGGAGACGATTGGGGACGGGCGGCGAGCCTGGGCCTTCGGAATCGTCGGATCCTTGCGATCAGGTCGATTCCGGGACGCTGCCCGGCCATGGCAGCTAGCCACCACGCCAAACAGTCGTTTTTTTTTTAAAAAAAGCGATTTTGGCCCTTGCCGGCCACCAGGCGGCGGCAGGGGCCAGGCCCATTGTGATCGCCACCTGGCGGTGATCCAGTGGACCCCAACCCGCCGCCTGGACGTGGTGGCAAGCGGCGGCATCGCCAAAGACAAATACGCCTTTGGCCAAACACGGGGAAGACGACCCGCGTTGCGGGTTGTCGAGCCAAACTGATCCGATCTGGGTCGGTGTAAAAAAATTAGAGAGAAAAGGGGGATTGAACTGGGTCCGGTTTAGGGGGGGTAAAATGTCAAAAATATTCTTAAAATATACACATGGACCTAGAGAGGTTTGAGATTATTTTGACCGAGTTTTCGCTTAGGGAAAAATCCCAGAGACTGTAAAATAACTTTTTTACCCCTGTTAGTTAATTATTGTATAATATTAACTTACCCGAGTTCGAGACTCTAGTTCAGGGGCCTATAAGTAGATCTAAAAATTAGAAAAATATTTAGTAATAATTTAATAGGTAACATAATTATAGGTCAAACCTTTTGGTGAGAAAAAATCCCAGTAAGTGAGTAATGCTACACTGCCATGAAGGTTCATGTGATGAACCTACTTCTTCATCTAAACACTGTTTATTACTAGGGCCCATTTTTTGAACCTCACTAATCTAAAGAATTTGGACGATGAAATAGGTTCACCACGTATGAACCTTCACGTCACTAAAACATTATTGTAAGAGATACGGGCTTGATTCCAATTAAATCACCACTGTTGTTTAAAAAGGTGGGCAACACAACCCCGTATGCTCATTTCTTACGCCATAATCTTACTCTAAAGACATAATTTTATTACAATTTATGCATGGGTAGTACTTACAGCTATGTACACAAAATGTAGACAAGATTCAAGGCAGTTACCCGGCTGTAGTTGGATTGAGGTAGACAGAAAGTTATTTATTTGTTGCATGGGTAAATTTCACCTTGTGGCCGGTGGCCAGTGACATTAATGCAGTGAAGAATAAGCGACGGAGCATATTTACGATGGGGGTTACGCAGTCAGACTTGATTTGCTTTTGAGTGACGAATATTGATGGAGAACATTTTATTGATTTATTCCACGCATTTTGTACATTGAGTGCATTAAAAAAACTTTATGATGGGCGAAACCCATGCTATAAGTACATGTCAGGGCTCTAGTTTTATCAGCAATTCGTTGGTCTCCTGCTTTTAATCACAGAAAAATGGAACTGAGAGATAAGGAGACTTTGAAGTTGAAAATGGGCTCACCCAAACGGCCCTCGGAAACGAAAAACAGCTTTTATTGAACAAAAGTTCCCTGAAGCCGAACTTTGATTGCAGCTTTGCTGTAAGAATCCATAAAACAATTTTGACAAAAAATGTATATGGACTATTAATGAACTGAGAATAAAAAGCCTACATAATTTGTGTAATATAATACATTTACAGACAATATTTACATATCCACCGCAAATGTACACGTCTCCCCTGTTTCGATGTCTGATTAATATAGCGCTGCTGATGCCGACTGAGAATATAAACCACCTCTTGCTTCCAACCACATATCTACCGCAAATGTGGTAGAGGAATGCATTACACTAACCACGAGTACAGATCAGCTCAAATCAAAGCCAGCATCAGCATTGATCGCATACATTAGTTTTGTCTCCAGCTGCTGCTTGCTGCATCACAAAGGCTCTTAGATTAGTATGAGGTACGAATGGTCATTTTTATTTTGTTTCGATATTTTAAAAAAAAAACTTCGTGCGCATCATCTCTAGTGTGATCAACCTCAATAGGCTCTCAGAATATAGCAGGTATGTGTCATATCAATTGAAGGCAAAAACTTGTGCACAAGGTACTGCATTATTTACAGCAATAAAATAATTTACAATTGGTTTTATAAAATACCAATTTGCAGCTGGGATAATTGAGAATTGCAATATGGCCACCCGTCACCACCTATTATTCTTGATTCTATGTGACACTTCTTACCAGATTGGGTACGTAACAGTTACCAAGAAGTACCCAACAAGCACTCAGTTGACAATTAGGGTTTTCCATTCAAATTAAAACCAAGGTTGCCAAAATCAGAGCCCATCTTTCCTCTTGTAAGCCACACTCATTGTATTACTACCTTTTATTTGGCTACATAAAAGTACGAACTCAGTGAAAATATAATCAGGTGAAAAAAAGAGAACAGTTATTATTCATCACCACTGGCAGTCCGGATACCTTTTAATATTATTCATTTAGCCGTCAGGTTTGAAACTCACATGTCATAAAAAAGTACACGCAGAGAGAACTTATAACTGCAGGAGACCCATATACCTCTTATATGGTGGAAGCTTCAGCAAGTTCATGCAAGTTGCAGAAGTTGGTAACCGATCCAGGTCTTCCACCTCACCAGCAGCCGTCCTACAAATTCAATACAAAGATTATAACTACTAAATCAACAAAATTTAAGGAGTTTTTTTTTAAAAAAGTTTACCTCTGTATGCAGAACTGGGGTTCTAAATATTTAAAGCCCAGCAACGGTCCACGAGAGCATCCAGTCACAAACCTAAAAAGAATAATTAACTTGAAATCACTCAACTGTAGTCCTTTGTATAACATACTACTCTAAATTGGAAGTACATGACACATGGAGCTCCATCTCCCGAGATCTGGTCAAGATTTCTATCCTGCCAAGGATCCAAAATGATTGAGGCAGACAAAAATTTTAGAAAACTTGGACATATCTCTATGAGAACTAGCAAAATCTTGGAGATTTCTTGCCAAGGTCTAGCAGGAATCAGATTTCCAGTGTCTAATTTCCATTTCTCAGCTGAGATATGGGAGTCCACTTGGATCTAAATGAAATTTCACTTGTAATTACGTAATTCCCTTGCATATACATATGGTAAGAGAATTATGTATTATACATGTACAAATATGTAGAAATTGCAGATAGAACTATCAAATTCACTCTCCAAGATTATGTCATTCCCTTATTAAAATGCAATACATATACATACTATCTAATATGATATTCTATATTTTAAATAATTTCTTTAGAACTAACGCTTTCTAATATCTCTCTGATATCTCTAAGATTTCTTTGTTTTGGTTGATCAAGACACAACCAAGATCCAAGATTGCATACATTGATCCTAACAGAAAATTGAATAGACAACAATTTCCTGTCGCACATGAAGTTTGCACCCTCGTAGTTATCACAGGAAGTAAAATGGCCCCAGGAAATAGGATGGGGCTCACCACCTACCATACCTTTCCCAATAGTTTACCTTCACATCAAAAGACAAGAACACTAAATGTGTAAAAGGATGGTCATAGACCGGACTATGGGTGCCTGCCATCGTGCCCGCCAACTGACCATGTGTTTGTCCATTCATGTCCACCATGGACACCTATCCTTTGTGTCTGCATCCATCCATCATGGACAGGTGCAAACACGGACTACAGACAGTAAACTGGAAAAAATCTCCAATTTCCCTGCAAAATTCCAACCTTTTTTACTATCCAAATACCTGCCAAAGCCTATCCTCCTCCTCAGCAACCCCAACCTCCCCCAAGTGCTTCAGCCTGCTGCTCAGAGCCCTCCCCACCCATCCTTGCAGATCCAAGCCCCTTTCTTAATCATCCTCTACAGGCCCACCACTGCCTCTGCGTCTCTGCCACAATTGCTGCCTACATCCTCAACATCCACCCTTTTTCCTGTCAACCCCAACACACATCTGAAGCATGCCAATCTGGTCAACAGAATCGTCTATACCCTCATGAAGGTGGTCGGCATCAGCTCCTTCAGGGGAAGAGGGGAGGGACGGGGGGAGATTTTTGTGTCAAAGGTGGAGCAAGGATAATGGCACCATTGGGGAATTCTTCAGAACAGTGACGACCATATGGCACCACCATGTCATAGCAAAAGTGAAGGATAGGGACCACCAGTTGATGGGATTTTCGATATTATGGATGGATCCACCTTTGCCAACTCACTGTAAAAATCTCTCAGAAGGGGATTGGGGATGAGTCAGTCTCAGGCTCAAGGAGCCAGGGCAGTATTTGCATTGGCTGAAGCGGGGGAAATTAGTAGGTGGGCGGAAGCCCATGGGAAATTAATGTAGAACACCAAACACTAAGTGACACACTCCACAAACGTAGCTGCAATGTTTCACATGGTCCCATGTGCCCCTCAGCGTTTAGTGTACTGTACCTACAGACACAGACGGCCTTTGTCCACCCCCAGTCCACTCAGGAGAGAGAGAGAGAGAGAGAGAGAGAGGGAGGGAGGGAGGGAGGGAGGGAGGGAGAGAGAGAGAGAGAGAGAGAGAGAGAGAGAGATGCTCTCAAACTAGTTGACCAACTCACTTTAAAAATTTCTTCTGATACTCTGAAGAGAAATTCCTTAAAACTTCCCAGAAAATCTGTACAACGTCATGTTCCTATCAAAAGAAACATGTTTATTAGACATGAATGTCCAGTAAGCAGCAAAAAGGTTTTTTTTTGTATTTTTTAAATATGGAAGATTTTGGATGATACAACTCACCTCACTGTATCCACCGGTATAATGAGTATTCGCACGCAAATTTTCAACATCTAAGCCTTCAAGTGAACCTGATATTAAAATCTGCAACACTTCAAGTTAGATATATAATCATCTAGCCCAAGTTCTGCATATAACTGCACATGCTGTCATGCTTTAGATCTCAGAACCCCACACGAAGGCATACAGCATACAAAGAAAAAACCATAAACAGATTCAAGTTATTAAACTAGCAAGCACATGGAAAAAAATAATGAACATCATTTGTAAATACAGTCATACACTATTGTAATTTTAAGTCTTTCACATTCCACAAAGGCAAAGGCATTTTTGGCCAGAAGAAGACATTTTTTAGATAACTAAAAAGCTTCTGAAGATTTCTGGCCAGCTAAGACATAGAAAGTAAAGACATGCAAGAGATGATGGGAAAATTTAATGCAAAGATGTGTTGTACATTAGAGAAAAAATAGAGAGCCTTGCCTTCAGCAAAAGAATGCTGCAAGCAAGCTAATGCCCAAGAAAATGAACAAAAACACATTCATTTCAACAGGTAATTACCTGAAGCTCATGCTCGTTAAACATCTGAATCCATTCTTTTCGAATAAGCTTCTGAAATCCACGTAAAAAATGTCTACTTTGGGAGCGAATCTGATTACACACACTGATGACCATTAATTGGTTACAAACAAGTTAAAAATGGCAGGTCGAGATAAAAAGTCTAATGCCATAATAAATTACCTGATAATTTAACCGGTGGTTCGCAATTAGATGAATGTATGTAATTACATTTTCATTAGTAACATGTATATCTTTTCCACCTATGATGAGCTCTTCCTCTGTTTGCTCCCCATATTCATTATTTACTATGACAAAGTACAATTCCAGTTCAGAAAGATCACCTTCATAATGCTGCAAACAGTGTAAATCCACAGTCAAATATTCACAAATAACCAGATCCCAAGGATTACATTGGTACAGAAAATCAACAACTGGTTTTTTAAAAGAATACCAAATAACCTTCAACAACCTCATTCATTTGTAAGTGAAAGACAAGGAAAAACCTTCCCGGAAAATGCAATCAAACCCACCATATACTCATTTATTACACTCATGACGCAGTTTGGAGAAGTACATAAAAGTGGTCCCACATAGAGCATTGAGCAAGCCTCTAGTCCAGTCGCTTAAAAGATCAAACATTGAAAGAAATCTCATCTCAAATGATCAGCCTTTGGGGCCTGCAAATCCAATTGGGCTAAACTTGGCAAAGCCATGCATGTTTGAAAGATCTTGCTCCATCCCTATAAGGTTTGCCATCTGGCATTCGGTTGCCATCTCGGCAACCAAAAATACAAGATCTCATTGAGATCTTGGCAAGAACAGAGAAGTTATTTTGAAGAAAGTTAGGGAATATGGCTCCACACCAAGTGTCTGACCCTTTTTGAGAGAACATTCATCTCAGCTCAGCTGAGGATACTTAAACTAATTTTGCACCTTCCATATTAGCACACTTCCCGGGATTCGTCTCCAATAAGAGGGACAGATTTACAATTTACTAACAATCCTTTATATGAATTTCCATTTGTCTTTAATGAAAGCAAAAAGCAGTAGCACGTTAGCCAGCTCAGTTTTAACAGCATAACAAAGGATCCTCGCAGGCACAAAATAAAGCATCTTTAGATTTGAACTTTTGATCTTCTCAACCTCCAGCTGTAAGAAGTTTCTCGTTAAAGAATATTAGGAAATAATTGTTAGAAGTTAGAACCAATAGCTCCTAGAAGCTTGTACCCAAAAAAAATCCTAAAAGCTTAAGCTATTAGGGAAGGAACCAGCAACGAATACCAACCAAACCAACCCAAACTGAACCAAACTAACAGTCACTCAAATGCAAAACCATGCCTAAGCATATGCAAGCAGTTGCACATGAACATGCAGAGCTGAGAGGTGAGGGCTGTAATAAAGCCCAAATCCTGGCCGAGAACCAAAATTCAAGAATGTAAATCAATCAAACCAAACTAAGTGCCGTCAAATGTGGACATATTTTATATATGTGCGTCAAATGATGACTTACTATTTCTAGAAAAATTGCTAAAAAAGTAATACTCCTTCCCATATTAAGTGTCTGATTTCATTTTTCAAGATGAACTAAAACATTATCAGACACTTAACGTGGGATGCAGGGAGTATTTGATTGGGCAAGAAACAGAAAGATCTAGATCAAGATCCCTCCTTGGAAATCTCTCACCCCCATGGTTAAATAGAGATCTTGATGAAGTATACATGCGAGGGAAAATCATCCACTAAGCAATAACTACCCACTTTTTTTTGTTTGTTCAATAACTTGTAACAACCCAAATTTTAAGGTAATCAATCTCTCTATGTGAATTTCCTGTTTTTCCAACCATTATTTCAAGTGATTGAATAGAGAAATTTTTTTGAGGGACACACTTAGAGTTGTGTACGGTTCTAAGTGCAATCACTCAAGCCATGGGGGATTTGAAAGTGACGGGTGAGCTAGTAGAGGGGTTAGTTTTGACAGTGAAGAGAATTCCTACTTCAACTGGAGTACTGGGATGTTGAGATAGGGCTGCTAGTTGTGGTAAGGTCATGGGAGTTGATAGCCTCCTTGTAAGTTTGGAATTTCGGATATTAGAAGGGAAGGATTCATGCTCTTAAGGCAAGAATACCATAAGGTCATGCTCAGAAAGCTCTTTCCTTCTCTGGTGTGCTTGTTGCTGCCAGCAAGAGTAAAGAAGTCTGGCATCATCGTCTACAAGGAGACATGAGTTGTGTGGGTCATGGTTTGAAATCTCGCCAAGATATTTTGGCCCAGCACCGAGATATTTTTGGAAGGTAAAGCTCTTGGCAAGATTCACTTGTTGCCCAAATTTCAAATGTCATCAAGAATCTTTACAATAATACCCTGTTATGACTCGCCTAGCCTAGGCCCATGGCCCACACCTTAGGTTAATTCATATATTTTAATTAAATAGATTAGAAGAGATAGAGTTAGCCGCAATTTGTAATTTTCATTCAAATAGTTCAAATGGGCTTTATAATTAGGATATTTAGGCCCATTAACTTTTCTATTCAAGTGTAAAACCTATGCCTTGATTTAGGTGTGGAAGAAGTAATTAAACCTTAATTCTCTTCTCTTGCCCCAGTCATCCTCTCCCCCTATCCTTTTGTCCCCCTCTCTGCTTGCACGCTGTGCTTGTAGGTAGGTCTTTGTACCCCCTTCATCAAACATTCCTATCCCGTATGCTGTGTACCAAATCAGTATACAACATACCCTTCATCTACCAGTGTAACAGCTGGTCAAATAGGGATAAAAGACGTACAAGGCGAGTGCCACACTTATTACTTGCCTTTTCTACCATTTACTCCCCTAATGTATTACATCCTTAATAGTGACAAAGCTGACAGTTACCAAAAAAAAAAAAGACAACGCTGACAATAGTATTCCTTATTGGTGGTGTATCCTTTTTAAGAAAGAATTCCTGCTTCCTTAACAGCTTGAATCCCGCTTAAAGTAGCTTTACTGCCTTAACAGGAATCCTACTGACAGCAGTATTCTTGCCTTAGCAGCAAGATTCCTGCCTGACTATTGTACCAAATTAAAAGGAATACCCCTCAGGGCATCAATTCTAATTTCCAAATAAATTTGCTATGTCAGGCAATACATACCATAAAAGGTTATGAAAAATCAAGTCAAGGTCCAATGACACAATAAACACATGCCTTTGATGTCAAACAAATAGATAAATTAGACTCCTTTTATTAGTACGTTGTGTTGTTTTCCTCCCAAAGTCATACACATATCCATTACAAAAAACCATCTTATTGTAGTTTCTTAAATTGGTTTTATTTCTTCCCTCTTAATCAGTTCCGGCTGATATTTCTTCCCCAGGACACATTAGGTAGAAGTTTTTTTTTATTTGTATAGATAGAAGAAGTTTAAAAAGTTGCTGGAACATGCTAATCCATTCAATATATCAAAGGCATTCTACCGGCTACTGTGTTTGGCCAACAGCGTAGTTAGATTACAGTTAATTTTGTTCCAAACATTAACTATTGGGTTTCTGATGCGCAATAATACAGGATTGCTTTGCTTCCCGTCAACAAGATCATTTCCTGATCTCTTCAAGATTTTTTTTTTGCTTTGCTCGTTACAGAGATTGCAAACCTTGATGTGGGTAACTGGAGATCTTGATAAGCGGTCAAGGTTAGATGTTTTTACACTATATACATGTTGCGGAAATCCTATAATTCATGCCAGTTGGCAGTCCTAGATGTGGTGGCTTTCATTTCTGTGTGGCTTGCATGTCTCCACTGTCGGATAGTGTACTTCACATACTACCAGATGGGTGCATGAACCCTAATCAGAAATCTTTAGATTGCTTAGTGGATAGTAGTTTCAAATTGGTGTTCATGGTGCATGTAAGGAATTCTTAGTGGCTAGTAGTTTCAAATTGATGATTTTTCATGGTGGATATTGTGACAGAAAAGTGTTCATCACTGTGCATTGTTTTTCAGAATCTTCAATTTTTAGCACACCATTGTCCAAAATCTGGAATTTCAATTCCACAAGAAAAGAACCATACAAACAGAAGAACACTTTCTGTATGTGATGCAGGAAGAGGACGTGAGTCCCTTCCCCACCACCGCCTGTAAACTTTTCATTTTGCGCCAACAGCCAAATACTGCTACTGAGGCCCTTGGCCGCCTGTACAGAACCAACAGGTGCCTTGAGTATAGAGCATAGAGCATCTGTGGGTTTGCTCAAAGCCATCCCCATGACTTGAGGAAGAAAACCTATGTCCAGTTCAATGAAAATGCAAATTTAACTTTTACATCAAAACCAAATCCATGCCCTCTTCCCGCATCCTAAACAGATGAACTGATTATGTTCTTCTGTTCTACTGGTTTTGTTCTTCTTGAACTGATTTTCCATACTCCGAAGAATAATGTACCACAACAATTTTGGTAAATCAAATCATTTAAACATATTTCTATCTCCACCAGTCTATACCACTATACCATCAGCAGTATATTAGAATTACTGAACATGAACCAGAATGTGAAGATTTCAAATGCAAAGCAACAAACACTATTCTGCCACAACATGTACCAAGAACCTCAATTTTAAACTACTATTTACTAGTCAATCTAAAGTGGTTAGCGTTAATGTACCCATTGGAAAGTAAATGTACACTATCCGACAGCGAAGACATGAAAGCCACACAGAAGAAAACTACCGCATCCAGGACCCCAAACTGGCATTAATTATAGGATTTCTTCACAAAAAAAGCATGTATATGTGTAAAAACATCCTACCTCCACTTATTTTCAAGTTATATGGTTCCATGCTTACTCATGCTCACTCTTGGAGAGGGTGATACAAGACTTCCTTACTCCGGCCTGCAACAACAAGCACACCAGAGAAGAAGAGAGCTTCACAAACAGTTTCTTTTTCCTCTCCTACGAGATTCCATATCTTCTCTTATAAACAAATTACCAAACATCTATGAAGTCTATCAACTAGCATCCCTATCTGAACATCTCAATGCCAGTTCAAGTAAGAGTCCTCCTCACACCATCAAAACCAACTCCTGCAATTCTCACTCTCTTCTAACTAACCCATCACCTCCTAATCCCCAATAGCTTCCACATAGAACTGTACACAACTCAAGTGGGGGGTACTCTTGAGCTGCCCCAAACTGAAAAGGAGTCAACATCTCAAAAAAGGGAAGCATAGGTGACATAGCAAAACCCTGCTAAAAGACCATTAAAAGAAGGTAGAAGGGCACATATCCTCCCCAGAAGGCTCCACATAATATTCCTCAAGATTTTTGTAACACTCTCTGTCCTAAATTAATAGCTCCATTTGGCAAAAAAGTTTGCTCTATATTAATAGCTCCATTTTATACAATTTAAGTGATTCGGTACTTAAAAAAGAGTATCACAACATTATTTTCCCTTCTCTTATATGTGGGTTTCACCATTCAATAAAAACAACTATTTTTTAAAATGTAGCTATTAATATGGGGCGCAATGAGCATGCCGACAACAGAGGTCTTCCTAATAAGTTCTATGAGGGTTCTCTTTCACTTTTTTAGGAACTGTTAATTCACAATTAGTAAGCTGCTCTCAAGGAAAGGAATACAGGCCAAATATGGAATGTGATAAGCCTTCCTCTATAAACAAGGACCTAAGAAACCATCCAGCCACTTTTAGATACTTCCAGGATACAACTCAGCAAATGAGTGAGCTAAAGGTTATATGATGCAAGCAACAGTCGAGCCTAATCCCTTGATCAGCATATTTTCAAGGGATTTTCCCAACAAGTATACAAATGAATTAGAATAGGTTGCCTGCAGAGCTCATTAAAGAGTAAACAAAGAAGTTAGCCAAACCTTCCTTCCATAAGTTATTAGAAACCAAAAACCAGACCAATTACAAAGTCCAAATGCATATAAAGTGGAATAAAATGCAAAATTTGCAAACAATTTACTGTAGCATCCAGAATGAGATCATTAGAATAAAAACGTATTTGATCTGATTTACTAATTTAAAAACAGAAATCACCTTTAAGAAGAGAAGGTGCCGATACAACTCCGGGTCTAGTGAAGGCAAGTCATGAAGATAGTTGGGCCTAACAGAAAAAAAAAACGAAAGTTCTTGTTAGTTTATTCACTCTAAAATGTCCTTAAAAGATTATGCATGATTATATACTCAATTCTAGCACAGAGCCATTCACTCAATTCAGTACAGATCCATTATCTAAATTAATCATCTATACCTGTTCAATTATGCCAAAAAAAGGGCTTTTATGATTGCCACTTAAAGAATAACTAGTAAGATCTTCCACATGTATTGGAAATCATTTTTGTTTTGTTCTCCATTGAGATGCAATAAGTATGTATAAGCATACTTATGGTGGCAATCCACATACCCATTTAATTGTAATTAGCTTTTATTTGTAAGTGCTGTGATAACCCAGATACAGAGAAGCCTACTAGGATGCTGAGCCAATCCTAATATATAACTTTAACACACTGAATTTATCTAGGGCAATGGCAGCTAAATTCTAATCATTGTCATCATTTATGACTCACCAGCTATATAGTATCAGATACATGAATACACAACACCATTAACCTTTTCTGTTGTCGAAATAATAAAAATAGGATTCATGTAAGAAAAATTAAATAAATGCACGCCTATTATGCCAGATGCCCTTCCTGCTGCAACCCTTTAGCGAGAAAATAATGAGATGAAAGATTCAACCACCATCTCATCACCTTTCCAAAATTCCCTACGGTGATTGAATGCATGAGATGATACTTGCACGAGAAACAAATGTATAGAGTATAGACATCTTCCACCACAAAGTTAGCATCAGAATCAACAGTGTGGCTCTTACACAAGAAGAATGACTCTGCTTAACCAAGGGAACAAAGTAAAGATAGAAAATTTGGGGAATCTTACTTCTCTTTTAGTTTGCTTAAGAAGAACGTTGCAAAGGGTATATCAACAAGAATACCTTCAAACATTGCCTGAAAGAAATAAGGGATAACATTATAAGTAAAATACAACTAGAATCAGCTTGAATGTGTAGACATAGAACTCCCACCAGGAGCCTTAAAATAGTAAAGACAGTGAATGACTGCAAGTGAAACTTCTTACACCTATAAATCAACAAACCAAGAATATAGCACCTATAAGAGGGTTTCCAGAACACAATCACATGAATATCTGCAAATGAAACATCTCCCATTTATATATGAACATCATCACAAATTCCGAGAGAGGTTGTAGAGCACAATGACATAAACATCTGCACCAAGATATTATAAAAACCATACCCCAATTGTGTGGGATCAGGAACAGACTGCATCTTAGGGGTGGACTTGGTCATACAGATGTTGGACAGACTTGTCTATGTCCATGTGTGCATTTTTTGCAGTCAAAAATATATTGTTTGTGACCTTGTTCGACTTTCTGCCAGACATGGACTTGGACATAATCAAAGAGCATTTAACTTTTATATTTAATATGTCATTAGTGTTTCAGGTTTTAGATAATAATTTCTTCAATCCCCTCCTATCAAATCTGTCATGCACATAGAAAGCAAAAAACTATTTGTAGCATAGTACCTTTCCAAGAAGACATCCAAGAAAATAGAAAAACTCAAGATGTTGTTCATGTACAAATCCTGATCCAGGATTCGGGTATAGCAAGTGGTCAGCTGTTTCCTGGAAATTGGAAGATATGTAAATAAAATCATCAAACTTTCATGCATGGAAAGAGGAAAACTATCTCCATTTTACCCATCTATTCACACATACAGTCTGCCATGTAAGGCAGAAAATTTGAGTACAATATAGATGGAGACCGCAATGTTGCATATGCATGGGTGCATACAAGTGCTGATGCGAGATTTTCAGATTTTAGAGGATTAATGAACCTTAAATAGCCCATATTGCACATCAAAAGCTGATCGAGTAATGTTCTCCATAAAATCCTTAAAGATCCCACCTCCATCAATCCCAGCCTCCTCGACACCAAATTCATTTATGAATGTCACTCGGATCTGAAGTCAAGCAAAGAAGAGGACACAGACAAATAATCACAAGGGGAAATAACATTTTCCACAATGAATGTGAAGTACATACTATGCCTCCCAATAAAACAGTGAACAAATGGCAATACCGTTTCACGTAGTTCTTCTTCAGATAACGCACTCAACTGATTAAAGGCATCTGCAAAGATATGATCTCTCCTTATTCTGAATCTATGCCTTGTCAAAGCAACACGGTGATCATCCCTTCGTCTCGCTGAAGCCAATTGTGACTGCAACAACAAAGTACAGCAAGGAATATGAAGAACCCTTGGCTGATATATAGAATTGATGGAGGTTCTCAAGATCAAATTGATAATATTTACACAATCTCACGTAAAAGAATTCAAATAAAAGTGTTAGAAGTTAATCACCCACTGTAAATATCTTAACACGTGTGGTAAAAGGCACCAAAAAGGGGGCTTTATTTAAAATGTCATTCGCTCTAGTATTTTCAGTGGCAGCCTGGAAGAATAAAAAATTGATGAGTCATGAGATGCCAGATATATTAACATGCATAAGCTGAAAATGATCACCTGACTAATAAAATTATCATCAACAGCCTGCTGTGCATGAAAGTCTGTAGGGGATGTGAATTGCCGTCTGTTATTCCAATCTTCAAGCTAAAACAGAAGAAATAGCACAAGGGCAAACAAATGTTACAAAAAGATAAACTAAGGATAACATAAGTTGTTTGGCAACTCAATTTTACTAAAGGAAAATAAACCACAAATGAATTTATTATAAAACACAGTTGGAACAAAGTAACCAGATAAATTAATCATGCAGTTTTCAAATATTCCAACATGAAGTCAGCAAATGCAGCACATTCGATCTCTAAAATACTACAATCTTCAAAAATAACCAAGAGGAGGATGTTTCAGTTATAAATGAGATATGAATAATAGCTATACCTGTGAAAGAAGCTCAGAAGCTGAAATTCCAACTTTCTGCTGAATGAAAGTTACAGAAAGTTTTTTCTTATCAAAGAAATTGCTGGCAAATCTTGAAGAGTTTGCAGTCCTACTAGGAATTAGCCAGAGGAGTTGCCATAGCGCCTGCAGGAAGGAGAACGAAAAATTGAATGACAAACCACCCGTGTACCACAAAGAATTTAAATATAATAACGTTTTACTATTACAACAGGAAGAAGACATTTTCAACACATTCCATTCGTGGTCGGTAGTAGTCTAAGAAGGTAAAGCAGGGCCCAGTTTGAAAAATAACTTTTACCTGTTTCAATATGATAACCAAGCTTCTGATTTCTTCCAAAGATAATGGTTTCTTTTGCTCATAGAACTCTTCATTATCAACCATTGTGAGCATATACCTGCAAGATAGAGTTGTGTATTTGTTATAATCTGCAACCCAAGTCAGAGATACACTAGATGATAAATAGAACTATTAATTCCTCGCTACTTAAGCAGGAAACAAAAGGAATATTTTTACATACTTGTAAACAGGACAGAAAACTGATAAAGGTAAAACCCAACCAAGTGTATCTTCTGATAAATAGGAACTCTGATCAGATAAAGATGGCCACTTCTGATTCTCATGGCATCTCTTCATATAATTCCAGAGCATAGGCACAAGTTCAGTTCTGTAGGCCAATTTCGTCAAAATTCGCTCAATGGGTAACACATTGAAAGCAACATGCAGAAAAGCACAAATTGCACCAACAGCAGCTACATCTGCACCACTTGGCACATCTTTCGGTGAAGAATAAAAAAAAGAAGTATTCCTTAATAAGATAGTAACCTGTTCATGAAAAGGAAATTAGCATCAAGGAAGGGTCAGGTGTCTACCAAACTACATTAAGCAAATAGAAGCCATTGGGTTAATAGAGAGCAAACCAGCTGATGAAGAAGGATGGGATCCACGGCATTCCAAATCTGTTGTTCTAATTCCCCACTTAAAACTTCTTTGTTAGCTTCCTCATCCACAACCATGTCATCCTCATCTTGTGTTGAATCTATGGAATTAATTAGTCATCAGTCATGATGCTTGAAAATTTAAAATACACGTCATCAAAATGACAAGCACATTTTTTTACTTGTATAATGAAGAAAGAACCATAGAACGTATTGAACTAACTTTGACTAGAAGATAATCTTAGAGGTGGCAATGCTTCCAACAGAAATGTCACAACAGTTGCAAAATCGATAGCCTGTGACACACAAGAAAGTTTATAGGTAATTAAAAAAAATAACAAGCATTGATATGAAAGGTAGCTCACAAAATAGTGACAGCTTCTCAAGGTAACTTCTCTATCACATTACACACAAGTTGAGGAGGTGCCATGACAACCCTCATAGATGCTACTAGTTTCTCCAAATTGAAGCCAACCAAGACAATTGAGATTTTAAGAGGCACCTTCCCTCCCATAAATAACAAAATCGCACAGAGGATAAGGATCTAGCTTTCACTGAGACCATTTGGCCAAGACGTTTGACTACAGTTTCGATCCAAAAGATCTACTGGAATATATTATCTTGTTGGGAAGATTATACATGCACTAATATTTTTCATATGAAGGGATAAAAAGATAATTGTTACTCTTACAAATTTGTTTTTAGTGAGAAAGAAAGGCAAGGAGAAGTCATTCACAAAATCCACACGCCTGAAAACAATATTGCAAGAGAATGGCTCTCTTGTGTACAGGCTCACAAATTTCGTAAGATTTGTAACTAGTACATAACAAATAGGCGTATCAGATTTTAAATTTACGTAAAAGAAAGGTGGATGATTTCAATCAAAACTACAAAATACATATTTTCCACTTCCAATGCTTTTTCCCATTTGTCTTCTTGTGTTGCTACCTGACCTAAGAGTCCGCTTCATCAAGATATCATAACTGAGTAAGAAAGGGAGTGCTACTCTTACTAAGAATGTACAGAACATATCTCTATTGGTATGACAAGAACAACATGACCACACTAAGACTTGCATTGCTTCCGTACCATATCAAATGTGCAACTTGGTTGTGATAAAGCAATCACAGCAGTTTCCAATACATTTCCAAGCAAGCAAGCAAATCCGGTATATTCTTGTGATATATCAACAGGAAGAACGTTAAATTGTCCTTTTAAGCACAATGCCATTTGGCGTAAGTAGTGCCCACTCAAACCCCGAGCAAAAACCTTAAGAAGAAGAAAATCCTTCAATTAGATGTATGATATCTTTTAAATTAACTCAAAATAAATGCTCTCTTTCTAACAAAATCATATTGGTCTAATTGGAGCTATGCGTGACCAGAAATAACCTCTCTTAGAAATTGAAAATGCCGCCACAAAAAAGGAACAGAAAGGATCTGACATGAGAAGCTCAAACGAGGATCAACATCTGAACAACTACAGGGATGCTGACCAACATGAGAAGACAAAAGAGTAAGAACATGTTCCAGGGAACATAAACTCCTGGGAGAACCTTGAGTCTCCACCTTATCCTGCATTACAAAGTTCAAACATACATAGTCATCAGCATGTCAAGAAACTCCGTCCTATATTTAAAATGGAAATAAAAAATCTGACTCGGAGGAATGGTTTCACAGAAATATCCAAAAACAGAAGTATTTATGCATGAAAATACATACTTTTGCAGTAAGAACAATGTCCCGCAACAGTCCAAAGGCATTTCTCTGGACCAAATAGGAAACAAGCTTGCAAACCCAAGGAACTTTTGGATTGGATAACGAAACAACTGCCTCAAGCAAGACTACTGTCGTAGCATTAGAAGAATCAGCTGAAAACAAAAGTTCATGCTTCAACCAATCCCTACAATTCAACAGCATAAACAACAAACAAATATCTTAGTCAGTCACCTTCAAATCCAGTCTTTGGTAAGATTTCAAAATCTAGATAACTTAAGGTGCTGCAAAAACACATAATATACAGCCTAACTAAATAGGAAAAGATTACAAGCTGAAAATCATTTTTGCACACCTCACATTTCAACTAGAAGAATTTATTTACTACCTTGAAAGCTGGTTATTGTTAAATAGCTCAACAATCTCAGTTGGGCCACTTTTATGTTCACAACCTAGTCACAATGAATGCTATAGTTTTGTAAAAACATAATATGCATATACTCTTATAGAATAAATCATGGAGACATGTGACATAGTTGAATAAGTCGAATTCAAAAGGCTCTCCAGTGCTAAGAAAATGGATGTTGCATATTACCTGTTATGATGGACAGCCTGAAGACAAGCAAATGCGAGCTTTTGGAATCTAATCCCCACAATGGTGTGGTTTGCATGGTAGTCTTCCGCAGAGAAGAGTGACAAAACGTTCCCTGTGTATATCATGTTCAACTATTGTTATGGATTTCCTCTCTAGTGTGCATATTATAACTTTGTTAATATGGACTACCCTGAACTAAAATGTTGCACCCTTCAGAAACATTTAAACAGAACTCCTAATAAACAAACGAGGGCTTGGTCCATACAAGTTAACTAACCACGCCAACCTCTGTTTTTTTGTACGAATTTAAGTATATCAGATGTCAGGGAATAGCGATGTAAATATAGTGGGACCATCAGATTGTAGTGCCATTTCAGCATGTAGTAATAATTCGCACACATAGCATACAGGCAGACAAGCAGTTTTAGATGCAGGAAACAAAGCTTCTAACAAACAATTGGCATTGCCTTGCACCGTCATTTAAGTGGTAAATACCAAAATTATAGTTAGATAGTTTAACTTGTGCAAGAGGAGCAGTCAATCGACAGATGTCAACTGCATAAGCATAAAAACAGGGAAGATAGAGCTGAGCCAGCCTTTGGTGGACTGGTTGAATCTCACCGGGTTGTGGGAGAGGTCCCAGGGTCGAATCCCATTGGCATATATAGTGTAAGGGTGCAGGGTGCGTATGTATTACCCATCCAAAAAAAAAAGGAGAGATAGAGAAGTAGAAATGTATGTGAAAGGGCTTTTGCAACTTACCACTAGCCGGAACAAATGTTCGAAGTAAACGGCAAGAGTCAACAAGGAGAAGAAGATCGCCACTTTTCTGGACATTGAAGAAGAAGAGCAACTGTCGCAGGAAGTTGGAATCAGGACCGAAACAATTTCTGATCGGACACCAAAAATACTAACGTTTAACGCAGAGATTTGATCGAAGTCAATACAAAGGAAAAAAATTGGGATTTGCAAAATGCAAATTAGAGAGAGCATGAGACTTGCTCGAAGACAGTACACCTACTTGTCTACCCTCTCACAGCGATTTCCAAAAGTGGCACAGAACTGCTCCCTCTCTTTAGTTTTAGCATCTTCTACTGCCTTCCTCCCTCTGAAGCATTTCTGTGAATTAGTAGAGTTCGATATCCAAAATCAGTCAGGTTCCATACTTGTTCGTACGCTATACAATCATGGTTAAACATAAATACAATTGTGTCTTCATTTAGGCCAAACTTTTTAATTGGTGCCGGTAAGCTGCATGCAACAATCCTTGAGAAGATAAAAGGGGGAAAAGATGGAGAGATAAAGGACGAACCTGGATCTTGAGTGCGGCGGAGTTCTCCTGCCGCAAACCCAACCTCCGCCTTCTTTCGAGCCTCGTCTGCTCCAGAAGCTTCTGGCGATCCCTTTCTTTTAGACTCCGGCCACCCAAATCCACTCTCTTCCGCGTGGAAGCCTCCCCCGAGAAAAACATCTCCTTTTTACGTCTTAACCTTTATAAGTAGAATAATATATAACCGGAATTCCTCCTCCTCCACCAACCCCCCTCGGATATCTCTGGATTTGCTGCAAGCCTCGCATAAACACTCGCGTGCCAAGTGAGGAGCAGAAGAGTGGCCCCCGATTAACGATGACCGAATTGAAAAACCCTTGCGTGAGCAAGACAAGCTTTTTCGAGCCCAAAGGAAAGAAGTAGCAAATCAGCAATTCTCCGCTATCCGAGCCATCCCCATCCCAACCGTACTCGCTGTTGTAATGAGACAATCAGCTCAGAATTCACGGAAAAGGATCCCAAGCTCAGAGCCGAAGAAGAAGGAAAGGAAAGGACTCGAAGAGCTTTTCTTAGTTCTATAATTCTACTATATATAGTATACTTTATACAGTAACAGCAACTAGGAACGTGTTGCCTGAGGGGAAGGGTCCGTGACTGCAGCCTGCACGAGGTTTTTATGGATTTTTTTTTTTTGCTTTCCACTGAATTGAATTATTTTTCCTGCGAAGGGGAAGGGGAAGGGGAGGAGGCGGCGCGTTTGGAGAAGAAGAACGTCCTTTCCTGTCTCCTCCCTAAAACGGAACTTGTATCCCACGCACCGTCCACAACAACTCACGCCACTACGGAGCCCAATATTGGGGTTGGGCTACTAGCATCAGCATTCAATTCAGGTTAGTTGTGAAATTGGGCACCTTTCGTCCATGGTCGTTATACCCTATTTATTTAAGTTGTTTTAATGAGTCCATGAAGGGCCCATATATTATAATGGGCTCAACTTTCACGAGCCCACTAATTTAAGGTAGAAATTTTTACTAGTCTGCCGTTACGGATCCTTTTTTCTTTACATATCAGCCTATCTATTCGTTTGCATAAGCTCGAAATCTTTATGTATATCTATATACCTATAAAGGGGTTATTTTGTGTACTGAATTTATATAAGATTTTGTTAATTTTGCCTTAATTTTGGTTTGAATTATTAAAATTATATTTGTGTATAAAAAATGGGCGGAATTAAAAATTTCACCTTGAAGTTGATTTCAAGCCTTTTTAAGCCAGAATCGGTTGAAATCACCGAATCACCTCATAAGGTAATTCCGTCAATTCTAACTTCCAGCCTTGTTTCAAAAATTATAAATTCTGTTATTTTTTAAAGGTTATCTCTCATATTAATTTGAGCATCGAGAAAAGTGTCATATAGGTGGAGCCTACTTTAAAAGTTCAAAATTACCTACTCTTGTGAAATCTTATTTAATAGAACTCGAATTTAGGAGTGTAATGGTACTAAAAACGTACATACTCGAGTTTGGGAGAGAGAGTTATATTAGTTTAAAGATTTAAAATTTGGTTTAACGCGACATCTGAATTTATTCTAAAAAATTTTATTACTAACCGTAATACATATTCGACTGTAAATTTTTTGAATTAATTCCAAAAACTTCGACTTCCATTTCTAAAAAATTCAACTTTCATTTCTAAAATATTCAACACCCAAATAGCCCCTAAATGATCAAACTTAGAGAATGTAAGACTTTTCATTTTGAAGAGAGTACAATAGAATTTTTTATTATTTTTCCTTCAAATTTTTTTATATTATAATAAACATATATCTTAAAAGTCCTTACCCCTCACTCTATATTCTCTCCATCGCATACATCCAAGAACTTTATGTTTCCCCCCAAACTCATATTCTATTTATTGTCCTGGCCGTCAAATTCTTTGTTCCCTACTCCCTTCAAATTATTTATTTTCTTTGTTCCCCACACATCTAAAAACTTTTTTAGGGGAGGCTCAATATTATAAGTGGCTTAGGCTTGCCTAAGGCCACACCTGGCCTATTATTAAATAAAAAAATATATTATGCACCTTTAAACCCTCTATTTTTTCTAATTAGTATATATTTTTCTTGCCATTAAATTCCCACCTTAGCATTCTTCCTTCAATCAATATATGATTTTCATACATACCTATAGTTAAATATAAAAAGAGATAAAATCCTAAATCTCTCTAACCTTTAGTTTTTTTGCTTACTAGCCATTTACTTTATGTGACGTTCTCTATATGATTCTTCATTTTAATCATTTTTTCCTACTAACATTTAAATATAAAAAATAAGTAAATTTACACCCCAAAGCCAAGAATAATTTATTATAGATAAATTAGTTTTTTATCTAAAAAGATTGTTAATTATACATTAAATATCACTATACAAATTATAAAAAAATTAATTTAATTATCTACCCATAGGCCAAATGGTCTCAAGCCGGACCAACTCTCTCTTTCACTTTGAACTCACTCTTTGTTTTCCTTCAAACTTTTTGCTCTCTTTGTTTCCCAAAAACTCTTACATGCATAAGGATTTGTCTCCCTCCTCTCTCAAACTTATATGCCTATGCAACCCACTAAACTTAGGATTTCAGCCACCAATTCCAATGTCATATCTTATCATACTATTAACTCCCTCTTTATTTTCCCCACGCTACATAGTTCCCTCCCGCACTCAAACTCATCTTTTTACTCCCCAACAATGGCTTACATATCATTTGCACCAAGGCCGCCCTCAAGTTTGCATGTTTGGCATTGTTATGATCTCCAAGTTGTGCGTAGTTGTGCAAGGGTGCCACACTCATTGCTTACATTGGTGTGACCTTCAGGCCTTACCTCCACGGTATTTGGTGTGAATTCTACTCTACGGATCTCGCTCGTTTAGAGAACACTGGCAATTCAAACCTTTCTTTTATGTTACACTTTTCACCAAACTTATTATTAAACCTTTGATTTTTTATTTTTACAATAGATTCATAAAAGGTAATCTATTTTTTATTAGTACGTTTCAACTTCTTCATATCTTTTTGCAAAGGTGTTTGTTGGTATATCTTATGGTCTTGGTGTGTGGACAAGTTAGATGCTACAATTTGTTTTGGGGGCATTAAAAACTAGTATCTTCATTTGCCTTTTTATGTCATTTGATTCAACTTCTTGGTTGTACTAATGCATTATCGTGTTAAAGAAAATTTCCTTTTTAACCTATAGAAAAATGAAATTTTATTATGTTGCTTGCTTCCATTAGGAGAACAACATGAAGTGGGTTGTATATTATCTTCCTTCCTTTCTTTCTTTCTTTTCTATTTATAAAGTTAAGTCAATCCTTGTTCTATACCTCAAGCTGGATGAAATAAAAATACTTCTCAAAATAAAGGATGTGATATGCATGTAAAGTAACCATTTTTCGATACCCTATTTATGCATTTTATGATTGATTTTATATTAATGTTGGTTTATTACATTTTAATTATGTTCTATAGAATTTGAAAAGCTTAATTTTTGCATAGGCTATTTTTTATCATTGAAGATAAAATTTTATGCAAGTTGTCTCAAATTAGTTCAAGTTGGAAATTGGTTGCACAAAGGGACTCAACAAAGAAAAGAAGCAGCAAGTTCGTAACAAACAGAGTTCAATTCAACAAAAAAGAAATTAGAAAATATAGCATGGACAAGAGCTTATAAAAGGAAAGATAAAAAAATCCACTTCCTATGAGTTTATTGGAAACAATATACCAACATAAATATTTATTAAAAGTCAACATTTTTGTTGGTATTTTATTTAAAATAAAAGTTTTGTTAGCGAGTATCAACTTGTCAGTAAACCTACCAATGAAAATGTAATTTCACTATCGGTAAAATTCAACATATCGGTAAACCCACCGATGAAGCCCAAAAGATCTTGTTAGAAACCTCAACGCATCGATCATTCTAGAGTAGTCTTATTGATGGGTTTGGAACTGCACGTAAAAGTGGTTTCAAGCAGTTCCATGAAGCGGTTATGCACCAAAATTTAGTTATTTAATTCTCATATAAATACATTTGACAAACCTTGACTCAAATCCTACAAATTCCTTGACTTTGGGAGGAAATGGTGGACAAGGGCATGTCAAAGTTCAGTGGAAAATGGGAGAAGGATTGGATTCGTGGAGACCTTGAGGTCGGATTATTAACATTGTCTTGTGATTTAACATTATATGCATGTATGATTTGAATTACGAAATTATTAGAGGTGAATGCATGAAATCATGAACTTCCATGATGTTCTTGTTATGGTGATGATTATGATAATAAGTTTTATGTTAAACGAGTATTCAACTTCATGAAATTATTTAATTGCCTTGTTAAGGAATAGTATAAGTGATGTACTATGTTACAACATATTTTTGGGTTAACTTTGAACCAGGGAGATAGTTTTGCTACTTATTTCGACAATTGACATGTCTCCAACACGTCGGTATTTCTACCAATACAACTGAGAAGATGAAAGTACAAAATTTGATGAGCATCAACATGTCAATGTGTTACTGATGGGTCATTGACAATGAGGTTGATGTGTCGATGAGGAAGAATTTCTTCATCATCCCACTATTGGAGAGGGTTCAATGCGTCGGTGTGTTATTGATGGGCATTAGTGACTTGACCGACATGTCAATGAGTCTATCGACAACAAGTTGATTTTGGGATAAATTTCATCAATAAATGTTATTATTTAATACGCGTGAAATCTATCTATTTTATATGGATTTATTTTATTGAATTTACTGACATAGGATTAAAGTTAATTTAAGGTTTATTAGGGTTTATTTTTTATTTAGTTATTAATTAATGTTATAATAGTAGTTTACGTGTACATCTTAATTAAGTCGGGATTTTATTTATACACTACACGTCTAAAATGTGACTTTTTATGTTTTATAGGTATAATGCGCTTCTCAATGCACATGGATGATGTATGAGATAATCGCAAGACTATTAACATGGTTACAAATGATTAAGGCAAATTTTCGTATTCACAAAAGTGTTGGAATGTGCGCGACATGGTAAGCTGATGAGAAGATAATTCATTTGAACAGAAAAGGGCGGATCATTAGCAATGGTTTAAAACTTAGCCCGGACCCCGACCTAGATTAATGGCTAGGTTGGGTTGACCTGGTTGAACCGTGAGTCGACCTGAGTTGACCCGAAAGATGACATCATCACCCAAAAAAAATATACACAAATACCATCACCCCACCACCCCTTACGCCCTCTCCCATCTCAATTTATGTTAAGATTAGATAAAAATCAATAATCGTAAGTTCTCTCAATTCATCCTAACATATCAGTGATATGGGTACATATCAATAGACATTGAGATGGTGATCCATAGAAATAGAGAACAAAGAAAGAAATAAAAAACATATGTATTGACACACGCATCAAACATAGAACTCCAAGAAATCACATCTCTCTCTGGAATTTCGTCAAGCATTTGCCTCGCAAACCCAATCTACCCACAAACAACATACATATGCAACAGTATATTCCCAACACTCCTATTCAAAATGAAACTCAATCTGATACTCAAGTCATGCACCACCCCACCTTCCAGTATCATGGCAAAGCGCGCACAAGCATTGAGAACAAATGAGTAAGTGAACTTGTTAGGCGCGACACCTATCCTGTAGAGATTTGAAAAGAGTTGCAATGCTTCAAAGGGGCGAGGGCCCTCTCCAAGCCCTCTTATGATCGAGTTCCAAAGAAGAAGAGGAGGGAATATGGGGAGGGAATTGAAGATAAAACATGCAAGATGGGTCGAGACGGAGCAGGTGGAAGTGATGAGCTAGGCCAGAGAGTAGGGGTTCATGAGGAGAGAGAGAGTGGGAGAGAAACCGCTAAGGCGCCAACATGTCTCCTTGTCTCACCACGAAAAATTATCCTGTGGAACCGTTGTACGGGCCACATGGTAGATATGTCATCTTGATGAATGACAAGTTTAATTAATCGGTACGTGCTTTCAAATGAGAAAGATGAGGCATAAATTTCCATTTGCGTGTTTAAATATGAACAGAGGTATGTACAACCACGTGGTAGAGCGGTTCCACCGAATACTTTCTTGTCTCACCGCCCCTCCACTCTCACTCGCTCTTGTCTCCAAATGCATGGTCTACTCAGAACAACCCTCCTCCCTTGGCCACCTCAAGCTCTCCATCTCCGACCTCCCCATGCTTGTTTGCCACTACATTCAAAAGGGTGTCTTCTTCACCTGCCCCCACCTCAAGCTCTCTCTCTCTCTCTCTCGCGCCCTCTCCTTGTCGATCTCCTCTCTACTGACCCTGGTGACCTCATCCAAATCGCCTGCAATGATGTCGGCGTCAACTTCGTCCACACCATTGTCCATGGTTTCTTCCTCCACGAAGTCCTACACTCCCTCACCTCCCCTGATGTGCCGGACGCTGTCAAAAAGTTATTCCTTTTCAAAGGCGTCGTCAGCTACAAAGGCCACTCCTGGGTTCTAGCGTCCGTGCAGGTGACAGGCTCGCAGACAAGCTCTTTGTGGGGTGCCCTCCTTCGATGTCGTTGCCCCAATCTGAGAGTGCATCTTCCACTTCTCATGGGAGGCCATTCAGGACCTCAAAGCGAGGGCCAAGCACCAAGCTACAATTCCCACCTACTGGCCCGATCGCAGGACGGCGAGATCCCCATCGCCGAAATCTTTGGAAAAGAATGACAATCTGATTAGGATTCAGATGGGTATAGTGGCTGAATCGAACAAGAAGGTATATCATTCCCAGCTGGCCCGCAAAGGCGGTGGTGGAATTGATGAGATTTCACATTTGATCCCCCTAGTGATGCCCTTCCCGATGAGTCTCGAGAGGCATTTTAATTTTTTTTAGAGCCCGGACCGGATCACCGGGTAACTGGTTTAACCGCATGGGTCACGCTGACCTGACCGAGTTAAATCCACCCAAAAATTTTACTAAACCGACCCTTTTTTATAACGGGTCTGGTTGAACCAAGTTGAACCGGCCGGTCCGATTTTTAAAACACTGATCATTAAACTGCCACTTGAGTAGCTTTTGAAAAGCTGGTCCGGTTTTTAGAACACTGATCATTAGACTGCCACTTGAGTAGCTTTTGAAAAGCAAAGTTAGAAAAAATAAGGGAGCTTCACATGATTTGGGAGGTGTTGATCCTTTTTTTTAGGTACTTATCAAAGGTAAAAACAACCAATAAGAGGAATCAAAAGACCAAGCCAACATGCTATTTTTAAAATGCAAATAAAAATAAGAAGCAAAGAATAAATATAGAAGGGACAGGAATACAGAAAGAACAACTAATAAGCAAAGGATCAACAGTTACACAAGAAAGAACACAAAGAGCAAAGCAAAACATAAATTCACCTTCACGTGAGTAGAAATTCCAAATCAAAGAGGAGCCACTGAGGAAAGGAAAAAGCCAATAGAAGTAGATTATTAAAAGACTGAAGAAGCATGGAAAGGAAAAAAAGTTGGTGAAAGTATGAAGCAGAATTGGAAAGAGTAGAATTCTATTTCAGAGAGACGCGAACAAATTTTTTAACAAGGCAAGCAACCAGTAACTTTCACGTGAAGCGAAATCAAGCCAAACTAGATCAAAGAGACATAGCCAATGCAATGAATAAAAGAAGACTCCATGTCCAGAAATAAGACTAGTAGAAATAGAGCATGTTCAGTTCATATGAGTAGAAAAATGGCAGAAATAGGGCACCATGAATCAGAGAAAGAAATGAAGGAATGAAGAAAATAGAAGGGAAGAATTGAGCAGCAAGGAAGAAGAAAAATAAATGATACGATAAATAGAAATATGCTATTAGGGGTTGGAATTGAAGCTTGAACAAGGAAAATAAGGTGTTGCCCATAAACTTATAAAAAGAGAGATCAAATTTCAAAATTGGAGAGTTGAGGGGAACCACGATTTAGAGAATAAATCATTATATTTCTAGCCTTCAAAATCGATTAAAAAAGGAGTATGAGAGAGTCAAAAATTGAAGTCCAAGCCGGAGAAATGAACCAAGAAATTTGTTTTTGTTTTCTTACATTGTAAGTTCCTTTCCACTTAATTTAATAGAGATCATAGTCTTAATTTTTAGTTTAATGAGTAGCTAGTTTTCTTAACTAAGGTTAAGATGAACCTCTTGTGAATTTTGTAGAGTTCTAATTTAAATGATTTAGTTAATTTTCTAAAAGGTATTAATTGTTCTTATCTCAATTTGATTAGTGGAATTAATCTAGATACGACTCTAGTCATACTCTTCTCATGATTTGAATGAGTTATCATTAATTAAATGTCTAGTTTAAGGTTTTAAATTATTCGAACGGGGTATTAGTTGTGATTTATTCATGTGGATATCACTTATGACTTTGTTTTATTCTATTTAAGCGAGAAAAGACATAACTTTAGTATTTTCGTTAGAGCCTTAAAAGATGAAAATTTTCATGATAAATAGATTTGAATTCTAGTTTATTGTGAGTTATATTTGGGAAATAAATTGATGAACATAGATTTGATTATCAACAAGTTAATAAGAAAGGATTCTGAAACCTTAATCAATTCTTATTTGATACTTTCAACACTTTTAATTGCTTTTGTATTTTAATTAAATTCCAAGCTTTTATTTTTTACTTGAATTTCTTTTCCTTTGATGATTTAGTTAATTTTAGCAATTTAAGTTTGCTTTTGTTTATTATTTATTTTAGTTCCTCTTAGTTAAATTAATTATTCTCTTTATAAGTTATTAATTAGGTTAGGGTTAGACTCGATTAAATTATATTGTTTTCCAATAGCCAGTATATGTGGGATCGACACTCGATTTAGCGATTTGTCTACTATAGATTTGTGCGCTTGTGAGTAAATAATTAAAATTTAACAACAACGTGTTAATCTATTAATATGAGACATAATTGCATCATATTGCATGTATAAAATGTAATTATACGTGATATTGTGATTGATGATGTTTGGTTATATGTGTCATTGTATGTATGAAAATCCTTATAAGGGATCGCACCCTGTGACTATTGGATAAATGCACTTAAGGATAGAAGGTCATTATGTGAAAATAGCTCCTCAAGTGAGTTTTTAGCTATGTAGACAAAAAATATTTAGTATGAAATAATACTAAGGTCTTTGGACTCCCTAATGACAAGAGTTATGTATAACCACTTCTTTGACCTGCGAGATGTATTCGAATGGAGTAGAACATCAATAGATGATTAGTATTGCAGAACACAAAAGATGTTTTGATGATCGTAGAAGTTAAAATCTAAACCATTTGGGTCTCTGAGCCCATGCAAGCTTTAACTTCATGGCATGGATGGAGCGAACAGTCCTTAGAGTACTTGAAGTTCGAATGTAAGTAGTTTATGGTCTAGTGAGGCGCTATTGTATTCCTATACGTGGCTATTATACCATAGCGAACCTTATGGATTATATTTATGAAGCAAGATGCTCCTAGGTGAGGTTATGTTTTGGACTTAGAATCATGTGAAAACATTTGTGAATATTATCCTTATTCCACTTATGTATGATTGCGGTGATGTTTACTATTGAATATGATAGTTGTTGATCTTGTGATGATTTAGTTAAATCACGTGCATTTTCATTTTATAGTACTTGTTAAGTCATTCAACTAGGTATATTCGCATACTCAATATCCTTATGATAAATGTTAGCTGAAAGTATTACCGGGTTGGGGTTATTGGGTCAAGGAAAGACGTCAAAGCTCATAAAAGTAATGTAGGATTTATTATTTTACCATCAAACTTTTAATATGGTGTGTAATTTGAACATAGGTATGTAAGTGCCAATTACTTATTATTGTATATGTTATGGATCTTGGTATGTACTCAAGCAGGACCCTATGTGATGTATGTGTTATTTGACCTTATCATATATATGAATATGATAATTTAAATATTCTTATATTCGAAAACAAGTGAGTTACCCCAAGGGTAATTTTGTTAAAGGATTGACAAAAAAAATTAATTTTTTTTGTTTCCACTAAATTTTAGTATGATAAAAAAGTTTTAAAAATCCTAGGGCATCACACAGATAGACACACATACACACCTATATATAGGGAGAAAATGGTCATTGAGAGCCTTTAATTATAAAAAAAGTATAACTAACTAAAAAAAATTGACTAATTTTCAAGAGATCAAATTGACAAGTACAAAAAATGTGTAGATTACTCAACTACATGTCTTGTTTTCACTAACAAAGGAACTTTTATAAGTGATGTGAGTTTAATTACAAAATTAGGGTATCAACAGAAGTTGACATAATCAAATTCTAGAATGGATCACTCGTGTAGCTTGCATGTGCATATCTACTAATTATTAAAGTGAAGAGGGGGACGAAGATTTTTTCCATAGAAGTTCTAAATTACCCTAATATACTTATAAGTATTATTTATACTCTAAATTACGGATTGGGAAAATTAGTTAAATTTGAAGCACATTTTGTACATTATAATAATACTCTTTATCTCTAGAGAGATGAACGTGCATTCTACACATGCACTTCTAGTAGTGCTAATAATTAAAACTATTTAAGTTGGATGTGTTGAAGTTTATAGGTTAACTGGAGGGAAAGAAGGCATGCATAGGCTTTGACAACAAAGATGAGGTGAAAAGCTCAATGAAGTCACAAATCTTGCAATGAATTCTCTTTTATTGTTTCCTATTCATTCACATGTTGGTGCTTGGTTTGAAGATTGCATCATATATAGATCCATCAAAACTAATCTCCATCTATTGTGTAGGAAGTTTGGTTAAACATGTAAAAGGATAGGGTAGTTACTTTGTGATTTTAAGAAATCAAGCAATTAGCTTTTGACATTTTAATAATGATACTATTGTATAAAATAAATTGGGTGGCTATAGAATTTTCATTTTGAAACTATTTTACCCATGTTTTTTAATCTAAATTCTTATTTTACTCATGTTTTATATCCTTATGTTATTTGATAGAAGTTTGAATTGGTATGCAATTTAAGGATATTTTGATAAAATTATTTACTTCAATTCTTTTAGACATCTTGCCACATATCAACATAATTCTAAGGGATGTTATGACATGAACCATATTTTATAAGTTATATTGATTTTAATTTTGTTCCGTTATATCTTTTACTCTTGAACTTAGATTCATGAGTTATTAGTATTGGCAGAAAGCTATAGATGAGCTTTATCAAATGAGATCCTAAATGATTATGTTTTCTTTAACTTATTTATAGACACACATATACAACATACTTCTTGATAATAAATTCTCTTATTTTTACATATATTATACATATATATATTTATGTATTTTGATACCCTTGGAAAATTTTTAAAGTGCTATATCAAATGAAATACATGACCAAACTGGTTTTAAATATGAATAACATATTTTAGATATAAAGTCCTTCATGACTAATGCCTTTGGTTACCTATAATATAATCCAGTTGTCTTAAAATAAGTATCCTCTTTATTTTTTCAAAATGAACTTATTTTGATAAACTAAGTAGGATACTTATTTTAGGACTAACGAGTAATATTTAGCATATGAGATTTAGGCTCGCAATTGTCCAATTATAAGTATATTTAATTATAACTATAACATATAAGGGAGACCTTTGTTTAATATATATTTTATTTTATCTTATTTAATTTATATTTATATGCATTATACAGATACATTCTTGTTATTTGCATCTAAATTCTAATCAAACACACGAGTAAACTATTCGTGGCTTAGGTGGGCCTGGTGGTTAAGTCCACCACCAGATGAAATACAAGATTAGTCGGTCACAAGGTGCATCTTGAATCTTGTTTGTCGACTTGACAAGAACGGTTATTTCTTCTTCCACAATGCATGTTACGCTCTATTATTATTGGCCTTATTATTTCATAAGCAACAATTAAATTTGAATCAATAACCACCAGTGAGATTCGTTCATAAGCTTTATCAAATCATGTTAGGACTAACCAATCAACATAAATGATCATCAGTCGGGGAACGAAAACAAGCACGAATGATCAAGTTTATTCCTCTGGAAGATTACAACACACCGGACATCTCAATTCATGTACTGAGTTAAACTTCAAAATCAAAATTAGCCAAGAAAACTCTGGTATTGTAAACGATTTGGGAGGTACTTTGGAGGGGAAATTGATTTCTCTTGTAATATTTCACATCAAGCGGTAAAAATAATTTCTCATCCAACTCTCTCCTGGGAAAACGCTTTCTCCCCCCCGGAGACTCCCTAACAGCGCCTTAACCTGACTGCTAGTTCCAGCCAACATCCATTTAGTTACGGGGCCATGTTCTCTTGGATTGGGCTCATATGTCTGTGGATATCCGTAGAAGGTGATGAGTGGGAGAAGCCATGGGCCGCGGTGGAGTGGTCATTTTTTAAAGTTGGACGCAATCTGAGGCTAAGCTACTGTTTTCATGCCTATGCCTGGGTGTACATTGACTGGCCTGCTGGTTCCTGAAAATTACAGATCTGCTATTCGTAATTAGGAATTCAGGAAGTTTCCTTGGAGTTGAATATACAGAAAGAACTTAAGCTGGCCGGGTTTTCTACAGGTTCAAACTCTTAAGCTTGGCGGCCTACCTTTGCCTTAATTTGTCCCAGACACTAATTCCAGTTTGTTTGGTCAACTCCGGATATGTTATTCTTGCATAGTCAATCGTCCGGAAGAAGGGCAAAGTCCAAGAGCACATCGTATTTCAACTCAAACACACCTTAAAAACGAGCTAGTGTCTTAAGTTGACTTCTGGGTGTCGAATTTTTGTGAAATTAAGAATCTTTTCTATCCTCTTTGAATTTACCGTGGCTAATTCTCAGCTTGTCAACTTCGTCGGTCGTCGTCTTATTTTACTATGAAAAATTCTCAATGCCAAACCCACAATTTTATCCCGTGTCCCTCACGTTTATTATGTTTTAATCTCTTTAATTAATAACTGTAAGAATCAAAGAGAAGCAGCGGTCTTCTATAACATGGACCATGAGCTTAGTGGATCAGGAATTTTTGAAGCTATTCTAGTTTTTTCTTTGTGTGGTGGTAGTTGCTAGTTACCAATCTTAGCTTTGATTATTAGTCAAATGTCTGCGCCTCGATGCATAGACTAGATTGGAAGAGTCGAGTAGTGTAGTCGGCAAGGGAATAAAAGACCGCGCCAGCCTGCCCCTGAGTGCTCAAACGGAACAAGACATAAAGGCTAGCTCAGCAGAAGGATGAAGAAGCTTTTCATGGATGATGATAAGATGAAGGGCAGCAGGAGAAATGCAATGAGAGGAAAGCATATATCGGAACGCGCATGGGAAATAATAAATGTCACCAAAAGTATCTTGTTGCCAAAAAGTAGTACAGCCTGTAGGCAAGGCTACCCTTTAGCTCGACTCCTGGGCCAATAATGGGTCCAAATAGCAAACATCTGGTATGAGAAAGGAAACTATTAGTACAAGCATATCTCCCAATCCCCACGAGGAAAACCTTTTCTATGCATCAATGCATGTCTGTACCTAGTTGCATGTCGCGGCATGCAGCTTCTGCAGGAACTGACTACGCGTCATGGCAGCAGCAGAACTTCCCAGTATATGATTTAGTTGCGATTTAGGTATTGTTTTGCCACCACTTTCTCATGGCTTATTTTTGTTTATTTTCCATTTTATTTTGTTTGGATGCCATATTTTATATCAAATTATTTTTTAAATAAATAATTATTTTTTTGGTAATTCATATTTATTATTTCCCCACAAATTTAAAACAAATGCCCACAAAAATCAAAAGTTGCCTTTGTGAAAATTAAAACTCCTCAAGAGGACCTTTAAACACAAATGACTCATAAATTTTTATAATAGCCCTTTTATATATCTTGAGGCACATTAATAACTCCAATTTGTACAAAGACATTTGAAACATAATATCATTTTATTCACCTTTAAAAGTGTTTGAACAAACGGCACTTTAGTGAAATAAGTCTATATGATAGAAAACACAGAAAAAAATCGAAGCATAAAATTAACAAGAACATACCGGCCCGTTGGAATAAACCGAGCTATATATAGTACCATGCGGGCTAGACATGACTCAAGAGGTCCTCAAACTCCTTCTAGTTCTAGACTCGATAAAGGTACTTCAAGAACCGAGGATAATGGGATGTTATGATTGAGGGTTCGAAAACTTAAACACGGCAACCTACTTGCTTTTCACCTTGCTATGTGCTGATTAGCTGTTACCCAATTGTGACTCGCAACATTAGAAAAGGAAAAGAACTGATTGCATTCCAGTTTTTAATTCTCACAACCACTGCATGTAGACAACCCGCCTTATCCATTTTCTCTTTATTTAAAGATGTTGCTAACTATACACTATATATTTTGTGCATCAAATCCATTCGACTGTACCAAAAAAAATTCATATATATCCATTCGTAAGGTGGTGGACTTTTATTGGCCCGTCACAAAATCCACTTTTCCACAGACATATTTGAGTTTGATGTACAGATTCTATGTAGGATTATCATTTTCCACTTTTAACCCCTCCTTTCGTATCTCTCTTTTCCTTCTTTAGGAATTCCACTCCCACGCTCCATCATATTTGCTTTTGGCCTCGTTCGGATTACATATTTATTTGTTGTCATCACCTTGATCATCCTCGTTTACATCACCTCCTCGTCATTCACTCTTACACTTGTGCACACCTAGAGGCTAGTAGTGTGCCACCTTGTGCTGTTACAAGCTGCTCATTTATTATTATCAAATAGCCTTATTGCTTAGATTGCCCACCACTGTATGTTGTTTGGGGGAATATTAATAGTGATCCACTAAAACAGTTTTCTCGTGTTATGACCGCAGACCTTCCTGTATACATACACTGAAGTACTAATCAACAATAACAACTCGCAGATAGTTAAAATTATTCAGTGAAACAGTAGGCCAATGGAGCTTCAAAACGTGTATCTGATCACATTGGAATGTAAGAAACCTGCTAGCTATATATCTGACATCTGAAATGTCAGGGTACGCCACCATGTATCGGTGTACACGACATTTATTTGATTTCAATTGCTGATCTACATCAACTTTTGTCAAATGAAATAAATTTCTCAGGCTAGATACAAGTTACCGCTTAAGGATATAGGTTTGGTCCCGAGATGGTCCCAGTCACAAGCATTTTGGAGGAAGAGAACAGGAGTCGTCGTCCAGCTAGTTCACCCATCTACCCCCCACTCGCAGCGGACCAACCCTTGAATTTTGCACGCTAGCTATAAGAACATAAAAGTAAACCGCCTGATGGAACACCTCCCTATTAATGGGCCCACAATTGAGTCTTGTAGAGGCAATTACAAAAACAATGGAGTGTGGTGCGAGAGATAGGAGTTCAAGGTATGACAAAATGTCACACAGAAAAAGAATTGGTAGAAGAAAGAGGGCGGGCCCTAGCTAGTACTGTTTCCTATGGCACATAATTAAAAGTGGTGATATAAATAGAGCCCACACCCACAGACATCCAGGATTAATTAATTAAGCTAACAAAGCTTATCATGGTACTTGACTTAGGTGCTCCCACTACAAACACTAATATTAATCAAACAAAAGTTAGAAACAGCCAACGCGTGCTTGCATTATAATAGAGTTAGAACAACACAATTATTGAATAGGCGTGGCTCGGAATTGTAGACCAGCATAATCACGCAACGTTTACCTTTGTATCTGGGATTTTTTATAGCTTCGAACAGAACAAAGAATCTAGGCATCCTGCATTGAAAAATAGTTTATAAATATACAAATTAAAAGCTTGTGTTCCTCGGGAAATGCACGTATGCTTACGGCTCCAGTGTTGGTACTTGGTAGTCCCAGCAGCCCAACATGCTATTCTATTTCTCGTCTACTGATCATTGCATAGGAAGCAAAGTAAACAAGGAAAGCGTGCGCCTGTGGAATTTGATACCAACATTTCCTGGGTTCATTTGGCGGCTGTACGCATAAGGAGGGACCTCGCTCTTCATTACATCTAGGCGGTACCTTTTTCTTTTTTAGAAAACCATTGTTCATTCCGAACTGATCAGACCGAGACTGCAAGTGTAAGGCATTTATGAAGCAAGACGGATGTGAAGTCAAACTGAACATGTGTAAGTAAAAAAGAGAGAAGGAAAACAAATAAAAAAAAGGCAGGAAGAGAATCTTGCATTGTGTTTGGGTCAAACACGCTTCAGAGGAAGAAGCGTTCGAAAAGTGAATAAAAAAAAAAGGGAAAATGCCCCGGGTTGGTTAAGTGTGGAAACAGGTCCTTCGTTCAGACACCGGCCATGGATTGGAAATGAGAGCAATGACCCTGAATATCCGGCCCTTTTACTTTTGACGCAGCAAAGCCTCCTCCATAAGTTGTCTTCGAGTGGCAGTTTTCCACTCAAACCGTGGCCGTGTTCGTACGCTATTACCGTCCAGTCTGATACATTTCCACCCAGAAATTGTTCCATCTTCCATGACAAGTTAAATTAATTGTAGTACAGATTCAACTGAAAATGCTATGGAAATGCTATGATGCTGATAAGCACCCACTTATATATTAGTCCAACAAACCAATCAATGTAATACCAGCGGTGTAACAAATTAGATCGAAGCTGGGTGAGATCAATTGAACCCACGTGGATAGGAAGACGATACACGTACGTACTCTCATAAAACGAAGCAAGTTATGTGTCAGAAGTTGCGTTACCTGCTAATCCTTTTTCCAGCCACGTATGATCTTCTTTGGTAAAAGATTACATGTGATAAAAGCGACTTGGACCCGACAGCACTAACCACTAGGTATTTGAGTTCCGCAAGAATGGAACTGCTTGTGGTGCCACGACACACGTGTCCGGGGGCCAAAGCTGTTCACTCATTAATTTGTGGGGTTCATTTGTTTGGCATTCGCACTACCAGTCTCATTTTGGGGAGTATGCCCGTCACTTGTAAAATCCACTACAAATTCCTTCAAAACAACCAAACATGCTGCCTTTTGATCTACTCCCCGGCCCGATTCAGGAAAACAATAGTACAGAAATGTTTGTGGGTGCATTCCATACGCCACTGATTAGCGGCTTTGGTCCGTCTATCCAGTGCGAAAAGTAGGCATATATGAAAGCTCATGCTGCTGCATTTGTGGCCAATCTTCTCGGTTTCTTATTTGAACAGAAGTTAAGTTTGGCACGTCAGAAAGCCCTCCGCGTGTTGCTAGCTGTGGAAACTCCCTATTCATTATGAAAAGCAACCAATAATGATCCACTATATACAAACGCTTTTGCATCTCAAATGTTGCAGAGTACTGCTGCCAAGCCACGCTGTTGCTAAAGGCATCTCTACATAACCAAACGGCCACTGTAAATGAGCAGATTGAGGAGGAGCAAAGCCGGAGCGATAATCTTCTGCTTCAGAACTACATTTAACTACTTTGTCACTGATTTCACAGTTTCCCCAATGAGTGACAAGAGTCTAGCTAGCATTCCATTTGTGGGGGGTGTGACCATGACCTTCTCAATTCAATGGTGCCAAACGCCCGTGTTTGGGTCATAATGTATGTGCAAGCAATGAAGCAACTGGCTATGCTTTAGTTTCGGCATTTTTTATTCGTGGTGCAGCTTGCATGTTCATATGGGACAATCTGACATCAGGATCAAGCCATGCCACCATCAAATGCAAAGTAGGAAAAGCATATTCCATCCGTAAGCCATAACTCAAGAACTGCTTTCCTATGTCTGATAAGCCATGGCCAATAAACAAAATAAACCAATCTAGCTAATTCGGGAAGAACAGTACTGCACGACTGCCACGCAAATCAACCAACTTCATGAACCCACTGGGAAGACTCGCCGTTTACTTGAAATGAGTCAGTCTACTTGAGTTCCTATTGCCTTCCCTTCCAAAAAGAGTCATTCGCTGATGTCCAGACGATAAGGCACGTATCATATCCGAGTGGACGATTCTGTACCGTGAAGTGGGGGCCATCTTCCTGTCGCTGCACTCCGTTATGTGTATACTATATTCTCTACATCATTTCGTGTCCAATAAAATTCTACACCGATCGGAGAGAATACTTACAGTGAGTCCTCTTATTCTCAAATTAAATTAATTTCGTTGGACACAAAATAGTGTAAAGTTATCAGCATTAATCCTTTTCCACCATGTCAGATCGAGATTTTTTTAAATATTTTTTTGTTGAAAATTAATAATAAACTCTATCCGAAGATACAAATTATCAGAACCTTAACTTGTCATCGCATTGATGAACTCATATTTACGGAAAAGGAACACTCAAGAGGATCATTATCCAGATGAAACATGATTTATCACAATCCCAAAGTAACTAATAAATAAGGAGTATGCTAGGAGAGACTCGACTCAAAGTGCCCATGTGGGGTCCCAGGGGCCTTTTTTTCCCCCTTTTTTAGGGATTATGAACCCATGGCCCATGGGTGCTTGCGGTCAAGAAACCGGCAATTAAATGGTCCAGAGAGAAACAGACAAAACCCTGTTCAAACTAAGTCCATTAAAAAAAAAAATGGAAACTAGATGTTTATACTAGTATGTTAATCAAGGGAAGTAGAGAGCCATTTAAGAAGGAAAAATGGATACCATGAGCTTAGACTTTGGAGTCGACTGGGAGGAAAGAAAGAAGAAAGTCAAACGTCGTACTCGTACCTCTGGCTCAAGTGGGCTCTCGTCAGCAGTTGTTTATTGAATGAGACACGTTTTGTTTTGTTATTTTAATATGATCTTGGGCTGGCGTTGCGGCGGGTTGGCGCACATGCCGGCCCAGAGTTTTTCTATATAAGCCATCCATCATCTTCTTCCAGCCTCCTCGTGGCAATCTACTCTACTATCCATATAGGACCTAACCCACTTGCTTTTCCTTAATTTCTTCCTCAACCTCTGAGGACTTCTCCAGCTATGGATGCCAGAGGTCGAGGCTTCAGTAGTTCAGCAAGCCAGCCAGAAGAAGAGATGGATGTGAAGAGAGGACCTTGGACCATGGAGGAGGATTTAATCCTCATTAATTACATTGCCAACCATGGAGAAGGTCGCTGGAATGCTCTTGCTCGATGTGCAGGTACAACACTAGTATATATTCCCACCCACGTACAGAGCTAGGCCCATCAATCCGAAAGCTCGTACGTTCTATATTTTACCGAGCCGAGGCTTTGATTGCAAATTTTCGAAAATATATCTGCTGCTTCATGCATGCTATTGCTCTAGCTCGCTAACATGAAATTTGAAGCAGCTCCATCCAGACCAATTAGATGCCAATCGTACCTATTTTTCGAATTTCTTTTATCATAGAAGGTAGAGAGATCGCGATATTGATTTTGGTATTTTTTCTTTCTTATGTGGATTTAGAAAGAGGCAGATTCCCAGTTTTACTTCTGGAATGCGAACATTCTACTTTTTGCTTTTCTCTTTTCCCTATTGTCGCTTTACTATTCTTTGCCAATAAAAATAAAAAAAGGTGAAAGAGCAAGTTGCTCGCGCACAGGACATTGATCATTCTGTTTTTTTATGAAATAAGGCGTGATGATAATAATAACCCAGTAGAAAACTACGGTGCAAGTTGCACGAGGAAGAAAAAAGAGAGTATTTCAAATGATTTCCATGAGAGAGAGAGAGACGATCCGTGAAGAAACAGATTTGAAAGTACGAATCAGAAACCGTACAGACAAATTTTCCATCAAATCTTGTCTCGGCTTCTCATGTTCGATGTTCATCCTTAATAAATCGTTCGTCCTCTTCGAATTCGGTCGGTGGTATGGTTGGACTAACGCACGTGCTCTTTGTCGACATGAAAACAACGTACAGGTCTGAAGCGGACGGGGAAAAGTTGCCGCCTGAGATGGCTCAATTATCTCCGCCCAGATGTCCGACGCGGTAACATTACTCCCGAGGAACAGCTCCTAATCCTTGAACTCCATTCCCGCTGGGGCAACCGGTACGCCCGTAAGCTAATTAATGTATAGTCAGAAGACAGAAATACTTCCGGATTAATTCAAGTTAGAAAATCCGAGAATGATCATTTTTTTCTTTTGCCACTAAAATGATCATATTTATTACTGTATTTTTTCCTAAAATCGTGGAAAATTGGCGTGGATGTTGGATCAGGTGGTCCAAAATCGCGCAGTTTCTACCCGGGAGAACTGACAACGAGATCAAGAACTACTGGCGGACGAGAGTCCAGAAGCAAGCCAAGCAGCTTCGGTGCGACGTGAACAGTAAGCAGTTCAAAGACGCCATGCGATACGTCTGGATGCCACGCCTCTTTGAGCGAATCCGCGCCTCCAACCCCAACGCTGCCTCCACCCTCACCGCCCATCTAATTAACGTGCCGGCCTTGGGGCAGCCCAGCTACGGGTCGGAGGTCGTGCAGCTTAGCCACAGCTATTCCACCCCGGAGAACTCGACCGGCAACGCTACCTCGTCCGAGTCGGCTGGCGCCACCCTGCAGGCGGTGTCTCCGCAGGAGTCTGATTTCATTGATTACGAGCATGGTGATATTCAAGGGACCAGCTATATGTGGGGCGGGGACTTCAATCAGCCCGACGGTCAGCGTGTTGTTGGAGAGGAATCGTTCACCAGCCCGGCGGCCACTTACTACGACCCAACTGGTTTGGACTACCGAACGGAAGAGCCAAGTGAGGCGTTCGGTGGGGAGGCTTGTGCAGGTGATTATTCGTGGAGTCTTGATGATCTTTGGCTTTGGCAGCAGCAGCTCTCTGATCGTTTTTAAAAGTTGGGAGTATCGATCGGAACATTCAAGTAGCCGAGACAGGCTAAGAAAAGGATATATAAGAACAATCAAAGATGAAAATAGCGATTCATAAGTGTGAAAAACAATTCCTTTTGGTAAAAAAGATTTTATTTTTTTCATTGTCGTGTTGTTCCTTGTAGTTTTCCAAATTAGTTTTGTAACTCATTGATCGAATTGACTTGTAGAGATAAGCACAATGATAATCACATGTGAATTAAGTGTTCTTTCTCCTGCCGGATCTATGATATTCCAAAACCGGGATCATTAATTGTCTCCACTAGCTACGACTGTATTCCATATGCTGACCAATGACCATTTGCCGCCTCATAAATCAAAACGATGTGATGCATACAACTTAAATGCATAAACAAGGAAAATTCAAAACTTTAACCGACAGGGGAACAGGCCCGTTCAGAATCAAGGACATTGTTGGTGACTCACATCTTTTTGGAGAGTTAGACTCGACAGACCTACTCATTATCAAAGCCCGTGACCATCTTTCCAAAGGGCTCATGTTTACACACCTTTTGCGCTGGCGTCTATGTACTATGTTAAAAGTCGTAGCATGGTCACGAGATATGGTGATAGTGCCCAATTTTATTTTAAATTTACTCACCATCCTTATTTAGTTATTCAGTCTTCCAGTGGGAAACGCAGCTAACATTTTTTCTTCTAAAACACTGTCTGTCTGCCCTTTAATCACCCCTTAATCTCTTTGACGTTAGTATTAGTTAATTCAATTTTTTTTCTCTTTTCCATAACCCTTCGGAACTAATTTCTTTATAATCGTTGAATTTTCTAAAGTGCTTTACACAAATGTTACCAGGGAGATGATTGATTGGTGCTACAACATAAATAGGATTTTTAGTGGCAGTTGCTTTCAGAAGACAGATGAGATATGATAAGAGTAAATGTGGAAAAATAAACGATAAAAGAGTAAATAACCATTGCGGCGTGTATGATGAAGCTGTCTATATACGCTTTTTATATTAATTTCTCGTGTTTATATTGTACTTCTTATGGATTAAATTTTCCCTCTAAATAAATAGTCCAAACTTTCGGTTCTTCGAAACTAATTCTGTATGATGATGATGATGATGATTTTTTGGAAGTGTGATAGTACTTAAAAACTTCAGTTCTCAATGTTGTTGGCTAATGCTATATATGATTTCTTTGGCAAAAAAAGTCATTCATAATGTACAGGTCAAACTTTTTAATAAAACAAGTCAACTAATTTAATTAATTGAAGTATATTGATAAACATGAATAATTGAATAAAAAACCAACTAAATATTTAGGGGATTATGGAGCACCTAATATTACTAAAGAATGTTTGAGCATTCTCTGGAACCGAAGATACTGGCAAAGCTTATTTAGTGTCATTTATCTAGCCAACAGAGGGCTTCTCCCTGGGAGGGGGGGAAGGGGTTGGAGCTCTTTGTCCATGGATGGTTCCCATCTCCAGCGACTTCCACTATCAAGTCACATCTCTATTCTATTCGCCTCCTTTTCTTTTCCATTCTTATTTCTTGACCATCTTCCAATCCATCCCGTTCTTTTCTCCATCCATACCATTCCAATTTACTGACTTCCCTCTTTCCCCCGCACTTACCACCTCTCCCACGAGATAAAAAATTGTTTTAATGACCCGGTTATCCTTCAGACTGAAATTCACGACCATGGTGACTCCCACGACAGCCATCCCCAAACAAGCCTCCTCTCCCCCTCTGTGTAGAAATGAAGTTGGGTCGGGTTTTGCCAAAGTGTTTGTTACCGTTTATTAAATGATAATTCAAACCCGATTCAATCCAAATATCTCAAATCTAACTCCACCTAGTTGGTATACTTTTTTAAAATTTTAAAAAAACTTAATTAAAATATATATATATGATTTAAAATAGTTAATTTGTTTTATCCTTTAGCTTTAAAAAAGTTTCAAAAGTTATTATTAAAATATATAAAAAAAATACATATTTATAACCTTATTTATGTCGGGTCAGGTTATAACCCAAACCTAACCCAAAAATCTATTAAGGTAATAACTATTAAGGTTAAATTTAAAAACTCAAACTTGAGATCCATTATAATTAAGTAAAGTCAAAATTTCTCAAGTACCCAACCCGAGTCGCATCCCTACCATTGTCCAGTTCTTCCCTTTACCTTTCAGGTTACTAGTTTTCCCTTTTACTAGGTCCCCAAAGGTCCCCCCCAATCCCCGACTCACATTATGTAACAAGCAAGTGTTGCTTAGGGTTTAAGGTTAAGGTTTATTTTGTTCTAATCTTCTTGCCCTTATGAGCACTGGTGTATACTGCTTCGATATCAATGATATTAAGTAAATAAATAATTTATCTTATTTTTCGTTAATGAATTATATTCGAATTTTGTACAACTTAACAACATGAAAGTAGAATTTAATTATACCTACTAAGTATAAATATAATCATCTACCCCTAAATACTTCAAGAATGAATTTTAGTGAAGATAGCCTTTAGAAATTAAAGGATCTACACTTTGTGATTTATTGTCAAGTTCTTTTGTTATGTTATAATTATGTATATTATTCTAACTTTTTGTTAGGGTACGTTAAGCTCTGATTTGTAGCTTTTGTAATTCCTTAAATTAATTAAAAGTTACTCATCTATACACGGTTTATCTTGATCCCTTTTAACAATAAATTAATGAGATTGCAACTTGTCATTTCATTTTAAAAGTCGCATCGCCATGTATGCTTCCTCACTACCAATCATGACAAGTAGACATATTGTAAGATCTTCTAATTTATTACCTCTTAATTTGTGTGAAATTATATTTTCAGTTTGATTTGATCTTTCTTGGGGTAATGGGTTAATTCATTTATAAATTTTTTAAGGTTAAATTTTATTTTAGTTTAGAATATTAGTGTCAAACTTGATTTACCAAAATTTTTACATATTAAAGGATATTTTTTTTATTTTTTTAATCAAATAACAAGGGCCACATACTGAGACCCATATTCGTATCTGATGGCGTGCTACCCTTTTTGGCGGCCAACCTTTTATTGATTTGTAAAAGTGGGCTTGAGGAATTAAATTTGTTGTTGAGTCAAATCTACACTAAAATTAACACTTAGGTCTATTCACCTATTTTTCAACCTAACAATTTAATTTCTATCTCACAAAGCCTTATTAAAAAAATAAAAACCTTAACGCATTTTCCTAATAGGAAAGGCTTAAGATTATGAGGGAGGCTAGGCTCTACCCTTATTTTTTAAAAGAGAAACCCTTCTTAAGATAAGTTTTTCACCTAATCACTTCTTAATTATTTTGATTTTTGTCTTAATTATCTCATTTTTCACTTACCTATTTAGATTCTTAGTTTTTTTCCATAAAGGTTATCTTTTTAATTTCGATTTAGAACCCTAATTTATGTGATTTTATTTTTTAACCTAAGAAGGTCTTAAATATATTATTCTCATGTTGATATGAGTCTATTAGATAGGTTTTTATTAAGACTAACCACAAACCCTAATTTTTTGTAGGATTTCTTGAGATGAAGTTCGTCTAAAGGATTCACAACTTTAATAGAGGTAAAGGGTATTCACCATCAATGATTTTCTTGTTTCTAAAGTCATGATTGTAGGTTTATTAGAGTTTGTCAAGCATCTTTGTGAGTAATTGTGATTTATTAAAAATATATACTTTATTATTATTTTTAAATGCTTAAGTATGAAAAATGTAAGATTCATCATGTTTTAGGTTTAGGTATTGATTATATGATGATTTAAAAATTTATATAGAATTTTGAAATAATTTTAGTTCAGATTTTGAGAGGTACATGACAAACTAGAGTGAACTGTCTTGATCATTTAAACAAGTTGTTTTGTCGTTCGAATGGCCATATAGGAAAACAAACTTTATGTGTTGCCGTTTGAACAACCTAAGTGGTTATTCGAATGGCTACACAATGATTTTGTTACATGTACACTTTAGTGAATTTTGATTGTTTCTAATTCATTCTTTCTCATGCTTCCAATATAAGATAACAATGATGAGCTAGGAATACTTATATATGTCACGTTAATTTCATATTGAGTATATTATATATATTTTAGCTTAATTAAAAAAATGACTATGCATATTTATGCTTAATATGATTCTCTACTTGATTTTAATCAGTATTTTAATTATTTCTTCGTGTTTATTCTATGACATTAGAAGCTTAATTATAATCATGAGAAGATATACATGCATGCACATGTCAATTACTTACTAATGAGTCATGTTACACATGCTTTAGCACAATAAAGAATATATCCATGAATGTATATTTTATCTATTCTTATATGATTTTTAGCACAATGAAGAATATATGATATGTATTATTGTTTAATAAGATCACATATGGTAGAATATTACTGGAGTACTATGAGGCCTTCCAATTGAGTGGGGGGTCTGTTTGGCTTACACTTTAAAGTAGAAAGAAATTAAAATTTTATTATAATCAATTTTTGGTGTGAAAAGTAAAAATAAAAGATGTTTAGTTAGAGTTTATTTAGATGATTTTAAAGAGAAATCATATTTAGCTTACTTTTCATTTTTGTACATAAAATAACAAAAATATCCTCTAACACAACTATTACACAAAAGAAATAATGGGTGAAGTGTCTTTTTACATCGTTTCAAAAAAGAAATAACTTTCTTCTAGATCTCTGCTCAGGAGGAGAGTTCTTGATGAAATTAGATTTTGGGCCAATTCAAATTGACCCAAAATGTAATTTTCAGCTATAAAAGTTATTTAAAAATAAATGGGCCATCCAAACGCTTGTGTCCCCTTAAAGCACTTCCCCATGTCTAGAAATCGTTCTCCAACAGTAGAAAGTGTTTCCCAAATGACCCCTGACCCCTAAGACTTTAATTGATCGTACTTTAGAAACAATGCAAAGTGGCTTTGGCTATGTTTTTTACTTACTAAATATCTTTTTGCCTACTAAATGGCCTTGGAAACAAAGCAAAGCAGCGTTGTTTTTGCTTTCAGCCTGTGGAAGATTGGTCGGAAACAAAGCTTGATGGGGCATTTTAGCTGCTACTTAAAATCGTAAAGTGAAACCTCTTTTAAGTTTAAACAATTGTCAAAATGCCCCTAAGATAAAAGTTGATGGAGGCTGTCAACTCCATGTTTGCCTTCAAATGAGATTGGGTGGCCGGGATTAGAGCGGTTCATTTGGCGCATGGGATACACTAGGGTGCATAGTCCCAAAACACCTCTTGCAGTTTTTTGATGTCTTATCTTATTGTGGCTTAATAATGGTTCGTGATTGTTTTTTTATATGAGAGGTGAAATTTGATTGGATCTCTCTTAATATGTGATATACACACATTTTTAAGTAGTCAGTCAATTTTCTGGTGGCGGCCAGCCACCTCCACGTTATTCTTAATTTGGTTGTGGTCAAAAAACGCTACAATCTATTGGACACTAGCAATGTTTCTAGATTAAGTTTAGGCGAATGAGAAAAGTACGGGGTAAGGGAGTAAATAAAAAAATTTCATAAATATTTTTTGGGGAAGTGAAACATTGTTGGTAATAACAACAACATTTTGAAAAACCAAAACGATATTTAATATGGGAGGGAGGGAGTATAGCTAATTAAATGTTGGACATCCATGATATATACTTATTGTTAGAAATATAAAAAAATAAATAAGATTTTTCCTACCTAATGGCTTGAGTTTTTGATAAATTTGGTTATCTTACAGGGTATTAGGACTCCAAGTTTGGGAGGTCCCCAGTTCAAATCTTATTGGAAGTATTTATATCTTAATTGTGTTCCACATGCGGTGCTTAATGGACGCTTATATGTAAGAGGTGGTATTACAATATAACCTAGCTATAAATAAGATTTTTTTTTTATGCATAGTATATATATGTTAAATACAAAAATGCTGCTAAAAAAAGAGAAAGATTGAAAATGGACATTTTGTATGGCTAGCTGAGGATGGCAAAATTGTTTAAAGATGCAAAAGAATATCATAAACTTATTTTCACTTCTATAAGATGTGGGTTTCACCACTCAATAAAAATTACTATTTTTTAACAAATAACTATTAATATGGGATAGAGAGTACACAAATTTTGTGCTACTCAAAATCCTCAAAAACCAAATTAGTATCTTTCTCTACCTTTTATTTTTGGTTGTCAAAGACTTGAAAATAGGGAGGTGAAGTGATGGGAATTTCTTTCTGTTTTAAAATGCAGATTAAAAAATGGATTAATTGTTATTATTAATGATGTGGCGCAAAATAGGGAGAACTCAATAACTCTGTTTTTCCATTCAAATTTAGATAAATATGTTCAAATACAAGATATGCTAGATCAAAACTATAAATTTAAGTAAAGAAAAGACTACAGAGCTAACGAATCCACGAGTTATTTTGAATTCACACAAGCATTGGACAAATGTTAAATTGAGCTTCTGAGAATCCACATAGATAATAGAGGAGAACTTCTTCCCCTAATACACATGTTAGAGAGGAAGACAACAAGATCTAATTACAAATCACAAATGAAAGTCCCCTCAAATGAGCGTTCTCCCACTATTTATACAACTGCAAGCCAAGCTGTCAATTACGAATTTTCAATTATACCATCATCTATTTAAGTAGTTTTCACCATTGTTTGCTAACATACCTCATAGGCTCTTGGTTTAAGGCATGCCATATGAACCGTCCTGCATCAATCAAGGTAACTTCATCATTGATAATGATGTAGCCTTCTAAATAAGCTAAAAGATTTCAAGTGGCAAGTAATCAATTACCGAAACGCCAAATTATACTATCTAATTTGTAGAACACCCGCAATCTGGGAGAAGACCAACAAAGTTTAAAAAAGGATCAAGTGGTAGGTTTGCCTGATGGCTTGAGGATCGGACCTGTAGTTGACTGCATCAGACTCGCATGCCTGGGTCTTACAACGATCGACAAAGAGCACTTGGTGTTAACCGCTTACCCGTAGACTTAAAGAGCCGGCATTTTCCCGGACGGTAAATGTATTGTTTACCGGCTAAATAAGACAAACTAAAGTTCAAAGAACAACAAGACGGGTTTTACTTGGATGAGAAATTAAAGGTGGGTTAATTCTCGTTCAGTTCCACATCAGAAGGAACACGAAAGACAGCAGTGATTACATTTTTTTTATTATAGGAAATATCAATCTTTCTGAGCTACTACGTACGATACGCATATCACTCACCGGTATTATCAAGCAAATGGCCATTAAGGCCAAATGCAGCATTCAGCGATTCGCCAGGTCTGATTCTCTTCTTTACTAGCTGTTCCAAAACTTTCGTCATGGTCTCTGCCAGAGGCAGAATTTGCTAGTAAGTTCTGAAGCCGCCTTGCTTCGACCTGAGTGTGGGCGTTCCTTTTGTTACCCTTGCGCTCCACTTCCACTGGAGAGAGACCTTTGCTGCTCCTCACCAGAGCGCCAATGAACAATATAATCGAGGCCATTCTGCATGGAGAACATCCGGAGAAGATCTCTATAGAGCAGCAAGGTGCCGATACGGTTATTATAGCATAACTGGAGAAAGTTGGCGTCCCTTAGAAGAATCACAACTGTTTTCATGCAGGTTGCGGGTATGGGTTTCTGTTTCTCTTCATTATCTGCCTTCCTATCTTTCCCTCAGTGTGTGCGTGCAAGAAAATCCCTAAGGTGCATTGCGGATTAAAATTTTCTCATGCAATTTGTGAATCATGGAAAATTGGAAAAGGTTGGTGATCTAATTCTCTAACCTTGAGTCAACTTATGGTTGAGCTGAAATAGGAAAGAGTGCTGGTCTGAGAAAAGCACACGACTTATAGGCTCCAGCTTCCAACTAAGAAAAATTCTATACAGCATTACGGACAAAGAAAAAAATTCTATACAACATAAGGATCAAAGAAAAAAATTCTGTTCGGCTGGTATTTATGGGCTTCAAATCGGCTGAGTGCTCTCATAACAACCTAGCGTGTTATGAACATTCGCATGAATTTTTATAGCACATTGGGATGCTGTGAGGGGCTCGATCAGCTCGTGGGTAGGGGTGCAAATGGCCCGGGCCCTTACGGTCGGGGCTAGGCCCAGGCCCGGCCCAAAAAAATATAATAACTTCCCAAGCCCGGCCTGGGCCCGAAGCTAATGTTAGAATTTTGGCCCAGCCCGAAATTTAGACGGGCTCGGGCCGGGCCACGGGCTTTCGGGCTTAGGCTGTTTCAATCTCTGCGATTCCCGCCGCCTTCTTCCTCATCTCCGTTCCCTTCTCCATCCCACCTATCACCGGCCTGATCACCCTCTCCACGCTCTTGCTCGTCACCTCGTCCACTATTCCCCTTGCCACCTCCACGCACATGCCCATCTCCTCCTCCATCATCTTTGAGTTGTAGAACTGCTCCGATGCCAGCGGCCAGCCAATGATGGCCACCCCCTGGCTCAGGCTCTCCAGCGCCGAGTTCCACCTGCAGTGGCTGAGAAAGGCCCCCGTCGACCTGTGCGATAGTATGTCCAGTTGGGGCACCCACCTGCGCACTAGGATTCCCTGCTTCAGGTTTGTCATCCGCACCTTGAATCTTGGCGGCAGCTATTGCTTCTTGATCTCTCCATTGACCTCAATTCCGATTGGGGGGCGGATGACCCACATGAAGGGGTGGCCACTTGCCTTCAGCCCCTTTGCCAGCTGCATCATCTGGTTAGCCGCAATGGTGTTCTAGGAGCCGAAGGATATGACCTGTCGGCTTCACGGAGGTAAACGGAGAGCTGGGACCAGCTGATCCGAACTGAGTCGGGGAAGCCCAGGATATGAAACTCGTTCGCGACAGCCCCAGCGTGGGGGAGGTTGAGCCAGAGGGAGAAGTAAGCAGCGGTGCTTTAGCCGCCGCAGGTGGTGAAGGTGGCGTGGCAGGAGTCGTGAGCACGGGTGACCTCGGTCGTCCACCCAACAAAGACATCGCCGATGACGCAAAGCAGGGTGCTGTGCACAGAGGAGCCGAAGAGGAACTTCTCGAAGGGAGGGCGGAGGGAGAGGGAGGCATGGAAGAGTTTGACAAAGTATGGGAAGGGAAGACCATTGGTGTTCTTGGATTTGGGGGGCAGGCCGTGGTCGGAGCTGGTAAACGGAAGGGAGTGGAGGCGGTCTAAGGAGGTGAGGGAAAAATATGAAGAGGACGAAAACAGGAAAGAAAAACGAAAAAAAGAAAAGAAAAATGCTTCATTTATGTTAAAAAACATACGTCAAAAGCCCACTTCATCATCCCATCACCATTGATGAGTGGGACCAACAAAAATGGGTCCCACTCATTAATGGTGATAGGATAATAAAATATATTTTTTACGTATGTTTTTTAACGTAAAGTTAGCATTACTAAAAAAAGGGAAAGAAAGTGCCGAGTAGGTGGTACACATGGAGGAGGGACAGGATAGATGATGAGACGACAACAGGACAAAGTTAAGTTTCGTGTTCTCTCCCATCGCCGCGTGTGAGCCTTCGAACCAAGCTCAGGTCATTCTACTTTTCCTCCTCATGACTCGTGTGCTTCTTCACGGCTCCACCCCATCCCAATATCTTCTTCATTTGCCTACAGTGCCCCTTCCCCAAGTTGACTTTACACACTGTTGTTGATAGTAGAGTCAACATTACAGGCTGGGCCGAGCTTGTAAAATTTTTGTCTAGCCCAAGTCCGTAAATTTATGGGCCAGGCTAGGCCGGGTTTACGGGCCAGCCCAAATTCTTGCAGCCCTACTCGTGGGCACTCCCACAACGATTAGTGGAAGTGTCGAATTAGAGCTAGGCACATTGGGATCATGCGTATGGCCAGACATATTTTCCCAACGCAGTTAAGTGAAAGTGCCCACCTAAGCCTATCCCAATCATGTTACGATAGCACTCACATCATATCAAAATTTGTGCTCATGTAATAATGTAATTTTTAAAAATCCCCCTACACACTATAATAGTATTAATGACGCATTTAGTAGCGACGCTTAGATTAGTATCGCTAATAACAACTATTAACGATGCTTAACTAAGTATTGCTAATACTAATCATATTAGTGACACTTTATTATAAGTGTCGCATGCTTTATATAACCGTAATTAAAAGATATATATTTTAAATAAGGAAAATTATTAAAATAATAATAAAAAAAATATTTACCAAAATATACCACTTTGAGAAATATTTCCCAAAGTGGTGTTCGTTTTTGCCACGCAGGCACCAGCCAAGCAGCTGACGCCAGCGTGACTTTTTTTTTAAGTTGATTTCGTCGTTTAGAACGACGAAATTGGCTTGAATACGATTTTGTCGTTCTAAACGACGAAACCTTTTATTTTTTGACCCGGTTTCGTCGTTCAGAAAGACGAAATCAACTTAAGCTGATTTCGTCGTCCTGAACTACGAAACTGCCACACTTGGCTAATTTCGGCTGTTGTGAGTGGAACAACACTGATTTCGTCGTTCTGAACGACGAAATCATCGGGCTTATATTTCCCGATCCGCTCTGCCTCCAGTCGCCTCACTGAACTACTCTCTGCTCTGCCTCCGTCGAGCGATCCACCGCCTGCCTCTGCCGCCATCCGGCCCGTCACCGACGTCCAGCCTACCGTTGCTGCCGTCCAGCCCGCCGTCGCCGCCGCCCATGTCCAGTCCATCCGCTGCCCGCGTCCAACCTGCTCCAGGTGCGATCTTTTGCCTTCTTTTTTTTTAATCTTTTTTTTTAATCATTGTAAAGGATTTTTTATATGTTAAATTGAAGTAATTTATCTTTTCTATGCTATATTGAATAAATTTGAAGTTTTAATTGTACCATCATTGTGCCCTAGTTTTAAAAGTATTGTTCTCAGTCGTTTTGTGTGTTTTTTTGTTTAAGATTATTGAATTGAGATGGATTTTTAATTAATGAGTTTTTATTTTTTAAGATGCCAAGTCTCTCAAATTTTGGAAAATGAGGAGGATTTGAGTTTTTGAACATGCTTTTTTTATAGCTTATATGATTTGTGACATTGTATGCGTTATTGCATCAATTGTGTAATTTTATTAATTAGAAAATTTATTCATTAATATAAAGTATTAATGATATGCTTATATACTTGGTAAAGTTATTAGTTTCTATGTGTATATATTTTTAAAATATATTTGTTAGGGTAGATATTAGTATTAGTTTGCTTAATCTAATATTAATTTAATTTATTATTTATGAATTAATTGAATAGAAATGACAGAAGAAATGGTTAGTTTTTTCATTAACTACGACGGACGCATAGAAGGATTATTAATGAAGAAACCATCTACATTTGATGAATTTGAGATGCACGTAGCAAGTAAGGTTGGGTTGGATCGAAGAAGATGGAAAAGTACTATCAAATGTAATCTTCCGTCCTATGGATCGAGAATGATACTAATGAACATAAATGATGATGCATCAATAGTTTTTATGTTTCACCACTCGCGTCACATAATTTCTTTCGAGTTATTTTTCAAAAAAGAGGCCCGAGTGGCTGGTGAAAGGCAAAGTAGTTCACGTAGGAGCTCTCATAGAAGCTCACAAAGGAGCTCGGATAGAAATGTGAACAATGAAAGTCATATGCAAGTGCCGGTGGATGACGAAGAAGAGGGAAATTTATCTATAACAGTAGCTTCAAATGAACGTCATAGGTCGTCTGCCCCTATTTACGATGGAAGTGGACCTACTTGGAGGTAAGTGTTGATTTAGTTGAGAATACGTTTTCAATCTTATTATCCTTTCATGAAAATACATTTAGCTAAATTTTGAGATTTTGTGTTTAATATGGAAGGTCTACGACGCATGCACATGAGCCATTTAGCGTTCAAATGTCTCAAGGCGGTGCATGGTATGAAACTTAAAGTTCGATGGGCCTTCATTGCCCCTACATGTATGTTGGTCATACCGATGCTGGACCATCTAATCAGAGGTGAAATATATATTTATAAATAAATTCAACTTTTTTAGGCTTACGAAATTTAATACATATGCGATGTTGTAGAGGAGATGACATATCAGCCTAGGGGAGCATCTGAGGTAGCTCTAGTAAGTACAACTTTGTTAATTAAGGCATATATTAATTTCTTATTTCGTTTTAATTATTTATCTAATATTTAATTTATTTTTTATAGCTTCGTCAGATTCGACATACTAATACGTATTTGAGTGATGCACTTGTCACCTGTACTTCACGCGAGGACTTAACAGCAGCATGTGAGTCGGTGATTAGAGCGTCTAATGATGTCCTTCGTAGCTTGCCACTACTTCATTCGGTGATCACGGATGTTCATCGAGATTATCCTGTCGATGAGGCCGCTCAGACGCAGCCGATGCACTCTTCATGCCCTGATATTCCATCATCATCAGCAGCATATAGCTCTCCTCCAGGTTCATTATTCCCAGACACTACACATGTCACTCAGCCAGATCCAATTTTATATTATAGACGACATCAGCCAGCTCGTATTGTACCATCTATTACTTATGCTAAGCCGGAGCCCGAGCAGGAGCCTGACGTGGAGTCGCAGCCGGAGCGCCAGCCCCAGCCCCAGCCCGAGCCCCAGCCCCAGTTAGAGCCAGAGCTAGAGCCACAGCCAGAGGTAGATCATGAGGAGCTCGTACACCACCGTCGAGGACAAGGACGAGGACGTAGGAGATTATGATATTACTTGTGATGTATTATCTTTGTTACTCGTTTATGATGTATTTTACTTATATTTGTTATGGTGATATTCGTGATAGTGATATTTGTTATGGGTGGAATGAATGAAGTCATGCATATACATCTGTGTTCTGTGTTCTATGTTCTGTGTTTTGAATGAATGAACAGGGACAGGTGATAAAATTAGTTTTAAATAGTAATTTTAAAAAAATTTAATTTGATTTCGTCGTTTAGAATGACGAAATCAATGTTGTTCCATGGCCCACGGCCGAAATTAGCCTAAGTGTGGCAGTTACGTTGTTTAGAACGACGAAATCAGCTTAAGTTGATTTCGTCATTCTAAACGATGAAACCGGGTTAAGTAATAAAAGGTTTCATCGTTTAGGACGACGAAATCGTATTCAAGCCAATTTCGTCGTTCTAAACGACGAAATCAACTTAAAAAATAAAAAAAGCCACGCTGGCGCCTGCGTGGCAAAAACAAACACCACTTTAGGAAATATTTCCCAAAGTGGTATATTTTGGTAAATATTTTTTTATTATTTTAACAATTTTCCTTTTTAAATAATAATAAGTGACATTTTTCTTAAGCGTCTCTAATAGCTTTCGCAATAGCAACGTTTATAGGAAAGCGTCACTAATAATCTTGCTTTTAGCGATGCTTAGAAAAATGTCACTAATAATTATGAATTAAAAATAATAAAAAATTTAAACTATTAGCGACGCTTTTACATAAGCGTTGCAAATACCATTTCTAATAGAGACATTTGTTGACATGCGTCGCTAATAGCTTTATTAATTAAATTTATTTAATAAATAAATATTAATAAACTATAATAAACTTCTTAAATATAATATATTTTATTTAATATTTATTATTTATATATAATAAATAAATATTAAATTTTTAATAAAAACTAGCGTTAATAATAGATTAAATTTTCACTATTTATATATAATAGATTTTATTTGTTAAATTTTATTATTAATTTTAAAATATAATTTACAATAAAAGAGAGAGTGAAGAGAGTGAGGAGAGAGAGAAGGTGTCACGCCCCGGCGATGCCCGACCCGAGCCGAACCCGGTCCAGGGGCCGGTCAAATGCGCGGGGGCGACGAAGTGAAAATTTAGAAATGACCTAGCGGAAGACTTAACCCTAACCACGGGTGATTAACAGCAACACGGAGTGCGCACAATCCTTTGAGCAAGAGTAAATAAAAGGGAAGAAAAAGGTGTTGCTTATCACAAAGTAAACAACAATCTCAAACCCACAAACTTAGTTAAGTAAAGCCCATACCGGCTCAAAATAAGTCATAATCATAATAACTGTAGTATATGACATAAATCCAAAACAAGAACCCTACACAAAGGTTCGAACATAAAGCATGAAACAAACGCAGGTAAGTCACTCAACGATCTCCATCATCACACCCAAGCTACCTCTGACCTTTCCTCAAAGAGGCAATCCTGTTCGTCTACGTGTCGCACCACGCAGCCCCAAATCAAAACACAAAAGAGGGGTGAGTTTTAACACTCAGCAATGGTTTTAATATCACTATCAACGTAGAAAATACGATAGCTTAGCAATGAGATCGTTCAGATCAAAGATTTACATGGTACATCACTTTCTGATCACACATTCAGATCACCTAACACTGCATCATAATGCATAATATCATCACAACCTGCATGGATGTATCTCTAACATACATATTCCCACATACATTCACATCATAACCAATCCCGCATAGATGTATCTCTAACATACATATTTCACATGCATAACATCAAAATCAACATGCATGGATGTATCTCTAACATACATATTCCACATGCATAATATCAAAATCAGCATGCATGGATGTATCTCTAACATACATATTCCCACATGCATTATATCATCACAAACAACCTCCATCAAGGAGTAATCACACACTAATGTCACACAGACGGGAGAATAGACAAGGCCATGAAGGCGTGTCATGATCCAAAATTCTACACAGAAATTAAAGAAAGATCGGGGTTGTCAATCCCTAATACTGCTCACCCTGGACGATCCTGACCAAGGATGTCCCATTCTCACACAGAGAATCTAGAGCAGGGGTGTTCGCCCAGGGACATCTCCTGCGGAGGGAAGAGCCCGAGTTCTCACACAGAGAACCCTAGAACACGTGGTAGCGGGCTGCACACGGCATACCACACTGGATTCTCAGGGTCCAGATAACACTCATAATAGCATTCTCACAATCCGCAAGACAAGTACACAACTCGTCCCCACATCATTCCATTTAATTAGACTCAACCCGGGGAGTGCACTCGTTCCACACAGGAACTCCAAATCGTTCCACACAGGAACTTTAAATCAAAATATGTCCTTTCGGACCAATCAACTTGCGATTAATCCACGACCGATCAATCCGGCACACAATTTCATCACATTGCATCCAATCGGTCAAATTCGATTAATCACGATGAAGCCTCAATTGGAAATCCATTTTCATGATGCATGCAGCATGGTACATACGTGGGCAAAGCATATATGAATCATAATCCATGATAAGTGCTCTCATCAACCCCTAATGTATCAATCCTACTCACAATGTCAAACTTCAATATCATCATTTAACCCCCACATGTGTGTGTAACTAGTAGAAGCCTTTCACATAATGCATATCAACATGTTTGAAAATCAACTCACTACCACACTACACATGTGAATTTCTACCTAAACATGAATTCCAGCGGAAATCATAGTAGAAGAATCGTTGAAATCATAGCTAGATTCAAAACTCAACCACAAAGGCTAAACACATATAACATCACTCATTTCATCATTGAGTCATGGCATTCACCAACATCCACACACCACTAACCACAATCTATCATGACAAATCAGTCCAACAATGATTGTAGTCCTACTGAAAATATGTTTAACGAAAGGGGAACAACCATTCATAATTTCAAGGTAACGATTCCAACATCATGCCACAAAGCATGTCATTCCACCATCTCTAAGCATATATCTCAACTCCATAAACTCAATAGCATGCATTTCTAGTAGCCTAACATAGCTTAAAACACTCCACATTCATATAAAATTGGCAAGCTAAAGTGGAATCATCAAAATAGACATCATATGCACAACACACAATTTCCTGTGTAGCCGATCGATCGCCCTTCAGGCCGTTCGATCGGTTACACGTAAAAATTTGAAATTTACAATTCAGCCGATCGATCGCCCTGCAAGGCCGATCGATCGCCAACACTGAAGCAGTCATCTTCTTCCTTTCGCAAAATCAAACCGAAACACCATAGATAACACTTCAAATCCACATCTAACACCCTAATCATCATCAAATGTCCTCCTTGACTTCCAGAATATCAAACCAAACCATAATAATGCAAAACCCTAAGAAATCGGGATTAAATAATTCCATTTTCTAATCTTACCATTAACACACTAATTCAAGCAAACCATTTCGAAATAAGCCAAAAATGAAGAGTTTTACCATGGATAAATAGAGATTTCGAAGACCCATTACCTCAGCACTTGATTAAGCTCGGATTGAAGAGTCACCCTTCTTGAAATCCTTGAAAACACAATGAGTTTGAATTAAACTCTAATAGAAATCGATTTACCCAAGAAATCCCTAATTAAACCTTAGATCTAGGGCTTGTTGGTAGTAAAAATCAAAATTTGAATGTTAGGGTTTGTAGTAAAACACAAATCAGTAGCTTTTGATGGTTAAAAACGAATTGAATCAAGGAGAAAATGGTAGATTTGGAAGAAATTAAGAGAAAAGCCATGGATTAGTGCTTAATTAGAGTAAGCTTACCTTAATCGGCTTCTAATTCGGGCCTAAGTGGGGATTAGGCCATCCCTCCTTCCTTAGCCTATTCCCAAAAATGGAAATGGCTCTGGTTTACCCTTTTATAGTAAGGGTTGGGGTAGGCATAGGTAAGTTTTGGGGTGTAAATATGAAAAGTAGGCTAAAAGTGGGTATTTTGCAAATTTAAGCCTAATAAAATTCTAAAAATTTTTGTGGGACTTTAAGTATATGTCTAGGTTCATTTGACACAAAAATAAATTTTTCGACGGTGAGGCCCACAGGGGTCCCGCCAAAATCCTAATTTTTGGGAAAATAGTGAAAATTCCAAAAAATCTCAAAAATTCACATTTGGTTTGAAATCTCTTAAAACCACTAATGTTGAAGTTAATTTTGGTTAAAACCATCACAAACACTATTTATTTACGAAATCACCGAATAAGATCAGAAAACGCGTAAATCTCACGATAACCCATAATTAAAGAAAACCAAAACCGGTTCAAAGATGAGGGTCCTTACAGAAGGTGAGGAGAGAGAGAGGGAAGAGAGAGAGGGGTAGAGATAGGGAGGGTGGAGAGAGAGGAAAGAGAGACAGAGGAGAAGAGGAGAGGGAAGAGAGAGAGAGGGGATGGAAGATAGAGAGAGGAGAGGGGAGGGAAGAGAGAGAGAGAGAGGAATAAGATGGAGAGAGGAAGAGGAGAGGGAGAGAGAGGGGGGAGGGAAGAGAGAGGAATTTTATTTAAAATTTTTATGTATTTTTATATTTTTAAAATAAAAAATAAAAATAAAAATAAATACTAATAGTGACGTATATTTAAAATAAAATTAAAATTTTAAAAATAATTTTAAAGAATAAAAAATCTTAAAAAATTGAAATTAGAGGAGAGATAGTGTGTAGTGAGAGAGCAGAGGGAAGAGAGAGAGAGTGGAGAGAGAGAGAGAAGAGAGAAGAGAGAGAGAGGAGAGAAGAGAGAGAAAGGGGAGGGAAGAGAGAGATGAAGATGAGAGAGAGGATAGGGAAGAGAGAGGGAGGGAGGGAGGGAGAGAGAGAGAGGATAGGGAAGAGAGAGGGAGGGAGGGAGGAGAGAGAAAGGATAGGGAAGAGAGAGGGAGAGGGAGGAGGGAGAGGGAGAGGGAGAGGGAGGAGAGAGAGGGGATATGGCAGAGAGAGGGAGAGGGAGAGAGAGTAGATAGGGAGAGAGAGAACGGTGAGAGAGAAGGGAGAGAGAGGAGAGGGAGAGTAAATTTTTTATTTTTTAAAAAAAAATTAATTTTTTTAAGTTTTTTTTTTAAAATTAATTATAAAAAAATGTATTAGTGACGCATAGAGAGAGAGGGAGGGAGAGAGAGAAGAGACAGAGGATAGGGAAGAGAGAGAGATAGGGAGAGAGAGGATAGGGAAGAGAGAGAGATAGGGAGAGAGAAGATAGGGAAGAGAGAGAGATAGGGAGAGGGAGGATAGGGAAGAGAGAGAGGGAGAGAGAGGATAGGGTAGAGAGAGAGAGGGAGGAGAGAGGGAGAGAGAGATAGGAGATAGGAGAGAGAGAAGGGAGAGAGAGGCGAGGGAGAGTAGATTTTTTAACTTTTTTTTAAAAAAATAAATTTTTTATTTTTTAAATTTAAAAATTAATTAAAAAATAAAATAGATATTAGGGACGTATATGGATATACGTCTCTAATACTCTATATCCATATACGTTGCTAATATATTTCTATTTTATTTTTATTTTTAAATAAAAAATTTAAAATAGAGAGAGGGGGGAGAGAGGAGATAGGGTGGGAGATAAAGAGAGTAGAGGGAGGAGAGAGAGAGAGAGAGGGAGGGAGGGAGGGAGGAGAGAAAGAGGAGATAGTGAGAGAGAGGATAGGGAGAGGGAGGAGAGAGAGAGGATAGGGAAGAGAGAGGGAGAGGGAGGAGAGAGAGAGGATAGGTAAGAGAGAGGGAGAGGGAGGAGAGAGAAAGGATAGGGCAGAGAGAGGGAGGGATAGGAGAGAGGGACAAAGAGGAGAGAGAGAGAAGATAGGGAGAGAGAGAACGGAGAGAGAGGAGAGGGAGAGTATTTTTTATTTAAAAATTGATTAAAAAAATAAAAAAGGTATTAGCGATGTATATGGATATTCGTTGTGAATACCCAAGGGTATTAGCGATGTCATTTACGTAGCTAATATCCTTAGTATTAGTGACGTATGTCCATTTACGTCGCTAATACATTTTTATTTTTCATTTTTTTAAAATAAAAAATATAAAATAGAGAGAGGGGAGAGAGAGAGGAGAGGGAGGAGAGAGGGAGGGAGAGGGAGAGTAGAGGGAGGAGAGAGAGAGGGAGGGAGGAGGGAGAGGAGATAGGGAGAGAGAGAGAGAGAGATAGGGAGGGGGAGGAGATAGAGAGAGATAGGGAAGAGAGAGCTAGGGAAAAGAGAGAGAGAAAGAGAGGGAGAGGGAGGAGAGAGAGAGAGGATACGACAGAGAGAGAGTGGGAGGAGATAGGAGAGAGAGGAGATAGGGAGAGGGAGGTAAATTTTTTTATTTAAAAATTAATTAAAAAATAAAAACGAATACCCAAGGGTATTAGTGACACATATGGATATAAAATAGAGAGAGTAGAGGGAGGAGAGAGAGAGAGAGCGGAGATAGGGAGGGAGAGAGAGAGAGTAGAGGGAGGAGAGAGAGAGAGGGAGGGAGGGATGGAGGGAGAAAGAGAGGATAGGGAAGAGAGAGAGAGGATAGGGAGGAGAGAGAGAGGGAGGGATGGAGGGAGAGAGAGAGGATAGGGAAGAGAGAGGGGAGAGGGAGGAGAGAGAGAAGGGGAGAGGAGAGGAGAGGGAGTAGAGAGAGAGAGGGAGAGAAGAGGGAAGAGAGAGAGAGAGGGAAGAGAGAGAGGAGAGGAGAGGGAAGAGGACGGGAGGAGAGAGAGAGTAGAAAGGGAGAGGAGAGAGAGGGAAGAGAGAGAGAAAGGGGAGGGAGGAGAGAGAGAGGGGGAGGGAGAAGAGAGAGAGGGGGAGAGAGGGTGAGGAGAGAGAGAGAAGAGAGAGAGAGAGAAAGGGAGGATAGAGGGAAGAGAGAGAGGAGAGTGTAGAGAGAGAAGATTATAAAATATTTTTATATTTAAAAAATAAAAAAATGAAAAACCTATTGGCGACATATAGTGCTATATGTCGCTAATAGTAGATATTTTGGCGACGTAAGGAACTGTACGTCACTAATACACAAACTATTAGCGACATAGAGAATCATACATCGCTACAAAGTTTTATATTAGCGATGGTCCAATAGAACGTTGCTAATAATTTTTTTAAAAAAAAACACATTATTCGGGTGAATTAATGCTCGCTTCGCTCGTGGGTGTAATTCCCTCACGTGGTAAAATTTTTCCCGCGGGCAAAATTTTTTTGCTCGCCTTTTCTTATAAAGGCCCCCGGACCTTAGTCCTATTTTTCCCCTCTGTGCCCTGCCGCCTACTCCTCCTTTGCCTCCCCTCGCGAGGTCAACCACCCCCTCTGGTTCCCCCTCCTCCCACACGGTCCCCCTTTTCCCCTCTGCGCCGCACCCCCGCCTCTGTCGCCCCGCCGCCTTTGCCGCCTCCACCTCACCTCGCCCATGCCCAGCCTTCCCCCAGCCCCCCACCTCCTCCTGCCTCCCGGTCCCCCTTTTCCCCTCTTTGCTGCACACCCTCCATGTGGACCCCACAGCGGGCCGGCGCCATCCCCTCCCCCTCCCTCAGCTCTCCCCCCTGAATTTGGGTGGAGGAAGGAGAGGGGGGTCGAATGACGGCGGCGCTGGCGCCTTGCTCCCCCCTCTCCACCTACAACCCCCCGCACCTGAATCCTATTTTTCCCCTCTCGTACCCTGCCGCTGCGCCGCCTCCCCTTGCCTGCCTTGCCCCGGACCCTACCCCCTTTGGTTCCCCCTCCTCCCTCCCTTTTCCACTTTGTGCCGCACCACCGCCTCTGCTGCCCTACCGCTTCCGCCGGCCCCCGCTCTGTCGGCCCGCCACCTCCGCCTCCACCTCCCTCGCCCAAGCCCCGCCGCCCCCGGACAACCACCCCATCCAGTTCCCCCTCCTCCCTCCCGGTCCCCCTTTTTCCCTTTGCGCCGCACCCCGCCTCTGTCGCCTCACCTCGCCCATGCCCAGCCTTCCCCCGGTCCCCCCTTTTCCCCTCTTTGCTGCACCCCTTCCATGTGGACCCTGCGCGCGGGCTGGCTCCATCCCCATCCCCCCTCCCCACCAGCATCCCCCCCCTTCAACCTCCGCTCCCCCCCTCTCTCCCTCTAATTTTCAGAAAAGGGGGGGGAGCTGGAGAGTGGGGGGCTGCCAGAGATCGCCGCCGCCACCGTCCTCATGGTCCCTCCCCGCTCTCCCCCCCTCTCTCCCTCTGATTTTCAGAGGAGAGGGGGGGCTGCTGGAGGATGCCGCTGCCACCGTCCTCATGGTCCCTCCCTCCCACTCCCCGGCTCCGACCACCCCCCCCCCCCCCCCCCCCATCCCTAGCTTTGGAACTTGACCCCCCGTGCTCCCCCTCTCTTCCCCCATGCTCCGGACCCCGCCCCCTCCTACCCCCCTTCCCCCGCTCCCCCCTTCTCTTTAGCGACACATCCATATGCGTCGCTAATAATTATTTTTAGCAACACTTTCTATACATCATTATTAAATTAATTTTTTTTTAAAATAGTTATTCTATTAGCGACACCTAGAAAAGCGTCGCAAATAGTTATCATTAGCGACACTTAAAAATAAGTGTTGCTAATACTTACTTACTAGCGACATATAAATACATCACTAATAAGTAAGTATTTGTAATGCCCTTGATTTTCCCTACAATTGCACAAGATAAGGGAAAAAAACATATTTATCGGGCTCAGGCTCAGGCTCGGCCGAGCCCGATCCAGAAAATTCTGGAACAAGACCATTCTCCCCCCTCTCCGATGTTTCTATGTCCCAGCCGCCGGTGGGCCATAGCGCCACCGCCACCGGCTCTGCCCCAGTCCGACGACGGTAGGGGTGCCACTACCCCGACCCCCACGGCCACCCCAGCCTCCACTCTGCCTCTCCCTTGTTTTCCTCGATCCCGCCACACCTCTCTGTTTTGTGCCTTGGTGGCACCGGTGCTAGCCGGTGGGCTCTGCCCGGCCTCTGTCCGGCCAGTCTCAGGCCGGCGACAGTATGGCTGCCGCCCTGGCCAATCCCGCCGGCTCCCCCACATGGATTTCCTTGGTAAGCTCTCTCTCCCTCTCTCACTGTGTTTTGTGTACTGCCGCCGTTGTGGGCCGCCGAGGGCCGGTCGGCTGGCCATAGCTTCACCATGGGCCGGCGACGACGAGAGGCCACCCCTCCCAGCCCAATGGGCATTTGCTCCGCCGCCCCACCCATTTTCTTCCTCTCTACCTTGTTTCACCAGTGCACTATTTTGGGTAAACAGTGGCTGCCAACGGCCATCCTTGGCCAACCGGACCTCTATCCAGCCCTGCTAGAGTCCAGCAAAGGTGGTGGACTACCCCACTCTGCCGGATTCCATCTCCTCCGCCGTTCTCTCCACCAGTGCATTCCGCCCCCTTCAATCCAACACACTGTCCACCGTTGGATGCCCCAGTCGGACTCAGTCCAAACCGCCCTGGTCTGGCGAAGGTTGTGGGCCACCTCTCCCTGCCCGGTTCCACCTCTGCCCTTCCTTTCTCCTCTGGCCAAATGCCTCCACCTCCATTGTTCCGCCAATGCTTGGTTTTGGTGGAAGGGAGGTCGGCAGTTGCGACCCATGGACGATAGACCTATGTCTGGCTCCGCCCCGGCCTGACAACGGCTAAGCCACCATCCCAACTTTGGTTCACTGACCCTAGCACTATTCCGGTCCGCCTCTCCCTCATCTCCCAGTGTTTGCTGTGTATGAGTTCACTGGCTTCCACCGTCAGCTGGACGCTGGACGCTAGATGCCGGACTTGACCCACCAGACCCTTGTTCGGCTTCTCTCCAGCCGGGCAACGATGGTGGATGTTTCCACCCAGCCCGGTTTAGCTTCGTCCCATCCGTTTAGCTAGAACGAGATCTATCGCCCGCCGGTTGATGTGCTTGTCCACAAAAAAACCAAGCCATTGCTCCTCACTATGCAATTTGTCCGGCATGTCGCCATTGACTTTGGCCGTCACCTCTGGCTGGAGATAGCTCCTCCTAGCCGCTAGGGCCACGATGGAGTCGGCCAGAGCCTCCAGTAAACCCTGCTCCTTTGTGCCCAGGGTTTTCTACCCGTTTTGGGCCATTGAGCATCGTTGGATGTCGAACACCCTTTGGACCAGCTTAGTGTGGCGGGTTTCAGCCTGGAGATTGTTGGCCGCCCTAGTGCGGCACCGCCCCACTTCTTCGGCATGAGGCAGGTTCCCCCTCTGCCGATGATATGTTCTTGACCACGCTATAGAGAGCGCCATGTTTTGCCCTCTTATCGTCCTGCCTCCACCAGACACCCTATGGCCTCTAGTCGGCCTACCTCGACACGACAATGACAAAGGCCATCTTCGTTGGTCACCACCCTTAGTATGGCGCTACCACTCTTATGAGCTTTGGGCTGACACTGTCTAGCCCTCTCTCCCCTCCCTTTGGCCTAGTGTGCAAGTAGTCGCGCGTGCGGGTTAGGGTTTTGGTGCCGCTTTGGCGCCGCCTGACCTTCAGATGGCTCCACCATCATCTGGAGTTGACATCTGAGTCCTCCACCACCTCTCCTTCGTCCTCAAGTGTCACACCACAACCTCCGCCCATATGTGGGCCCTTGTAAACGCAAAATCAATGCCGTTGGGTGCTGTCCACGACCGATTTTGACGTTTTGTAACCGGTTGGGTATTGTTCAACTGTCAATCGAATTTTAGTGAGTACACTCTACCTTTTGGTCGTACCTGCCACTCATTGAAATGATCTTTCTCCCGGCCGCCCCTAGTGTGCCGCTGTGGATCGTGAATTTTATCGCTTTGACTTTGACACCCCTTTTGGCCGTGTGTAGTTTCGGCATTTCCGAAAACCTCGGGACAACAACTCTCTCAGCTAGGCAATGGTTTTAACCGCCGACTCCGCCACCAATGCCGCCACCGTCATGTGCTCACCATCAAATGTCATGGTTATGAGGTAGGGGAGCTTGAACTCGTAATTTCATGATAGCATGCTTGAATGAGTAGTAGCATGCTAGGAATTGCATGATGTGCATATAAGCATGATTATATGGTGTGTTTAGATACATACGACATGCATATAAGCTGTAAGTACGATTGATGTATGTGTAATACGTGTGCTAAGTATGATTAATATGTATGAGTTGTATACACGTTCTATGGATGTGGAATATGTATGCGCTAGCGATGGCTAGCAAATCTGTAAGTATGCTACGTATGTGTTTTATGGACTTGCTAGTGATGACTAGTGATTGTGAGTTAGTTATGTGCGTAGACTATGTGAGGGCAGAGGTATGGGCAATGGACGGTAAGAAGTGGTAAGGTTTTTGGTATGGAGTCTGATGTGGATGGGTAAATGTGTGATAGAAGATGACAAACGTAAGTATGACGGACGAAGAATGGAGCGGATTGGATCATTTTGGTGTGGAGCAAAGTCAGGGGTTGGTTTCTGTAAGTAAGAGAACTTAGGCGTGAAGCCTTACGTGGATGGTAAGAGTGTGCATAATTGTACAAGCATAATGCAAAAATTATAAAGTGAAAAGTAAGTATAATCAGTGAGGCGTAAGTAAGGGGGGATAACGAGGATCTGCTTTGAGGAGCACAGTTTGGCAACGTAAGATGTTTTGACCGTAAGGTGGATGTCAGAGGTTGTATGATTACATAAGGAGTTGTGTACGGTGAGCCATGTTGTGACTTGGACGGGTAAGTGAAGTCTATTGCCCCGACAAACTAGGGTTTTGATCGGGCTCAGCTTCAGTTTAATCAGTCAAGGACTGTGAGTTAGTTTGGCATAATTGTAACGCATAATATACTTAATTTAAACTTAAATTATGAGAAAATTAGTAATAGCGTTGTGAGTTTGATATTTGAGGGTTCGACGGATTAAGTTTGGTGTTTGAGCTAGCCGATAATGAATCGCCTAAGCATTTCTTGTGTCTTTTCATAGTGGTCATTCGTGCGGGATGTTGTTTGTGTGCTATATATTGCACCAGATGTCTGATGCTCTGTTGAGAGCGATGTATGCTTTGACTTGGTCTGTGGGTTGTATTAAGCCCAAACGTTTGATGCTCTGTTGAGAGCTCTGTAAGTTTTTGCCCTTCGTGGGCTCTGTATGTTTTTGCCTAGATAGCACTGCATATTCTGCCTAAGAGTGGCATTGTAAGATTATTGCCCTATAGTTGCACTGTATATTTTCTGCCCTTAGTTGGCACTGTATGACCCCAGAGAGTGGGTATTTGCGCGCTCAGGTAAGTAGTATCAATGATCTACTCTTAGCTGTTTAATATTGTGCCCCATGAGCATAGGTGTGTCTTGCCTTCGGAAAAGTCCATGGCGTCTAGTTGCTCCCCGAAGGTTAAGGTGACGCCCTTGTGGCATTCCCTTCCTTTCCGACGTTGGAGCTTGTTAATTGTAATGAGCTTTAGTTGTCGGTAGTATGTATACGATAATGAGAGTATGTTGTATGCTTCAGATTCTGAGTAAGTTGTACGTGTAAGATCCAGAGTAAGTGTAAGTTCCTATAGAAGACGTAAGAATACGTTTGTGTAAGTGTATGATTATACGATTAAGGTTGTAAAAGTACGTGTAAGTTGTGTGAGTATGAGTATGAGTATGAGTACAATTGTAAGATGATGATTCTGAGTAAGAATGTAAGTGTAAATTTCTGAGTAAGATAGTAAGTGTCCGATTCTGAGCACGATTGTAAGTATATGATTCTGATAAGGACTGAAAGTATAAGATTGTACGAACAAGATTGTACAAGTATATGTAAGGTTTTGGGTATGTGTACAATGGTACGAGTAAGTTGTAAGACCCTGATTAAGGGTGTTTGTGTAAGTTTGCTTTCATTGGTAAGCTATACATTATTATATGCAGATGTACTTGATTATGATTTTATTATGTTGACCGCTTCATGTTTAAGTTGCATAAATGCATGTATTTTATGAATTTACCGAGTTCAATGTTTAGGTTTCGCTACTGGGTATTTTTCTACTAAGTATGAAAATACTCACATTACTTTTTTAGCCCCGTTGTTCGGGAGAATTTTGCAGGTTGTGTTGGAGAGCTCCTGAAGATGGAGGCTCGTTTCTGCGGTAGATTATTTCCCTCTCGACTCAAGTATTTTTGACTCAAAAAGATTATAGTTGGTGCCACGATCTAATGTATTTGGTGAGATTTAAGTGTTTATATCTTCTGGACTTTTAATTTGGATTAGATAGTAGACTGTTTATGGGACTTGTACTCGGGGATGCCAAAGAGTTATTTGTATTTAAAAATTCATGATCATGGTAATTTAGTCGTATGTTTGTTTTCGAGTAATACTTGAGGATATTTGATTTAGCGGTACGATGTTTAATCATATGATGTTTTTAAATTATAAACTGTTTATATAGGTATTGATTTCGTCATTTTAACTCCGATTTATCATATTATATTGAAAAAAAATTCATCAATTTTAAGAAAATTGTATGAAAAATCTCGGGTGTTATAGTATTAGCAATGCTTATTTTAAGCGTCGCTAATGATAACTATTAGCGACGCTTTTCTATACATCGCTAATAGAATAACCATTTTTAAAAAAAATGAAATTAATTTATTAGTAACGCTAATAATCAATTATTAGTGATGCTTTTATATATGTCGCTAAAGGGTATATTAGCGACGTTTTTGTTTATACGTCGTAAATACATAATGGCGGCGATACTTTTTTCGACGTTTATAGCAACATTTATTATACATCGGTAATAGTCATTAGCGACGCATTTAATAGTCCTTTTTGTTGTAGTGATAGAGGTGCCTACGAGAATGTCACCCATGGGCCATAAAGGATGATTGGTTTTGAAGCAGTGAGCTCTATCTCATCGTTCCCTTAAAAGACCTACTATATATGTGTACTTATAAATATGAAAGGTAGTATCAATATATACGGATGATGATATTGATGACTATAAATATAGGTACGCGTCGATGATACCCTTGGTACTTTTTAAAATAGGCATGAACCTTTGATAAACATAAAAAATATTATAACTAATAATATATCATTATAATATCTTTTTTAAAGCATAATAAGACCATGAAATGCCATACCGACTAATGCGAGTACACTAAAATTAGTTTATTTTATAATTATGCACTAATACTGCCTCTCTCCCATATAAACTATTATACCCTCCATCTCATATTAAGTACTCTAAAATTAGTTTATTTTATAACCAAATAAGATGCTTAATATGAGTCACAAGAATATTATGGATAAACTCATACGTTCGATATTTAAGTAAATGCATAATTATGAAATATTATATTTTTAAAAAAATAAATTTTTTTATATACCCACCTATATTGATCTCATATTATTTTCTTAAAAAATACTTTTTAATATAATAAGAACATTGGTATCTTTAAGCTTTTGAAGAGGTTGGGTATGAATTGTGTTTTTTTTTTATTTTTTAAAATATTTTTTAAAAATAAAAAATAATAAAATATTTGAGCATCGATTTATATCAGCCATATCTATATGATACGGCCGTTACATATCGATATTTTTAGTGGGAGGTATATCGCCTCCAGTACCATACCGGTGTTGGCCGATACAGATACTTATAAGCTCATATGCACCTATATCGGCCAATTCGGCTTTCCATACTCATAAGTCAAATTTATTTGTAATTTAAAATTAGAATTGAAGGGAGTCTTTCTTTCCAAAGCACTTTCCCCTGGAAAAAAAATTCATCTAAACTAAAGCTACTTTTTAAATTAGAGGAAACTTTTCTTTAAGAATCTCTAATTAACGGGCTATGTATTGTATCTTTGGGGGATAAATAAGTCCCTTTTAAAGATTATCTTTCTTCAAAGAAAATCTAAATAAGGTTGTATATGTTTAGCTTTTTTATGATGATTTGGAAAGAAAATGTGATCTTAAGATGACTTATTTTTTATATAAATAACAAAAAACCATGCAAAATAGTATTTTAAGTCAATTTAAAAAAATGACATTAAATAGCATTTTATGTTAAAAGACCCTAAGAGGGAGATTTTGTTGGTCCCATGTAAGAAATAAAGTGAGCATAGGATAATATATAAGGAAATATTTTTCCAAGTGCTTTTGTATTTTATAGATGTGGAGGCACTCTCATGTGGTAAGTGGCATATGCATAGCCTTGGAAGGTGGAACTTGGGCGAAGAGCTTGAGGAGCATTATTTATTAACTCGGGTCAGGGACCCGGTTAGGTTGGCTTGTCCTAGCAGGTCGGGCAATTCGAACTTGTATCCATTTCTCCTAAAAGTGGGACCATCAAGGAATAACCTTTTGTAAAGAGGAGTATTCAAATTGTAGAAGTATGATGGCCAAGAGTTTCTGACTAGAGGAAATATTAGGTACATATAGAATACCAACTTAGCATACCTATCACCAATCTGGATGCAATATATCACCATATCCTGATTAGTGGTAAGCACCGCCACGTTGGTACCCCATTAGTACCTAATATTTTCCCCTCTAACGGGCCTAAGACAGGCTTCTACTAACATTTGGAGTCACACATGTGGAAGTGCACCACGAGTCCAAGACACAAATGACGACAATTTCTGTCTTAGAGCTAACATATTTGTGCACCTTGGACTACAATAAAATTCTCTTAGTTAATTTACTTTATTCATTAGATTTTATATATAGATTTAATATCTTTATTAAAAACAGATATGGAAGGCAGAACAGAGATGGAGGAGTAAGAAACGGGAAAGCTTTTAATGGTGGAATAGAGGGGAAGGAGGGCAGAGGTAGGGGATGGAGAGGAGGATGAGTGCTTCAAAATGGCGCCATCTAAAGAAGTTTAGGCGGTATTGTTGAAGAAAACTTTTTTTGGGTCATGTTTTCAAGAAGTTCAAATAACTAAATTACTATAAGTATTTTCTCTTATAATAATCGATAGAATGGTGAAAAGGGTAGGAGAACAGTCGAGATATTTGCCATTTGAATTTTGATGTTGTTTACTGACTGAGGGCTTATATGTATTCTTCTTAAATACGAAGAATTGATATATGTATCTTCTTCATAAAGAGTTTGAACATAGGCGATCAAAGAATGCCAAAATTCCAGAAAAAATTGCATTAAGCAGACAGGAAAGTAAGCACATATTTGTCCCTTGATATCATTCTAACTAGACTAAAAAGAATAAATATAAATATAAAAGACACATAGTACAGAATATAAAGCACAAAATGAAAGGATGCAACCTCCGCGTCTTCACTTTTCCATAACCTGCATGGGCAATAAAAAATATTTTTTAATATAATAAGAACATTGACATCTTTAAGCTTTTGAAGAGGTTGGGTATGAATTGTGTCTTTTATTTTTTTTAAAAAATATTTTTTGAAAATAAAAAATAATAAAATATTTGAGTATCGATTTATATCAGCCATATCAATGCGATACAACCGTAATGTATTGATATTTTTAGTGGGAGGTATATCACCTCGAGTATTGTACCAGTGTTGGCTGATACAAATACTTATCGGCTCATATGCACCCATATCGGCCGATACGGCTTTCCTTACTTATGAGTCAAATTTATTTATAATTTAAATTTAGAATTGAAGGGAGTCTTTCTTTCCAAAGCACTTTCCTCTGGAAAAAAAATTCTTCTAAACTAAAGCTACTTTTTAAATTAGAGGAAACTTTTCTTTTAGAATCTCTAGGGGGCTATTTATTGTATCTTTGGGGGATAAATAAGTCCCTTTCAAAGATTTTCTTTCTTCAAAGAAAATCTGAATAAGGTTGTACATGTTTAGTTTTTTTTATGATGATTTGGAAAGAAAATGTGATTTTATGATGACTTATTTTTTATATAAATAACAAAAAACCATGTAAAATAATATTTTTAGTCAATTAAAAAAATGACATTAAATAGTATTTTATGTTAAAAGACCCTAAGAGGGAGATTTTGTTGGTCCCATGTAAGAAATAAAGTGAGCATAGGATAATATATAAGGAAATATTTTTCCATGTGCTTTTGTATTTTATAGATGTGGAGGCACTCTCATGTGGTAAGTGGCATATGGGTAGCCTTGGAAGTTGGATCTTAGGTGAAGAGCTTGAAGAGCATTACTTATTAAGTCAGGTCAGGGATCTGGTTAGGTTGGCTTATCCTAGCAGGTTGGGCAATTCGAACTTGTGTCCATTTCTCCTATTACCAACGTGGCATACCTATCATCAATTAGGATGTAATATATCACCATATCCAGATTAGTAATAGGCACCACCACATCGGTACCCCATTAGTACCTAATATTTTTCCCTCTAAGGGTCCTAAGACAGGCTTTCACTAACGTTTGGAGTCACACATGTGGAAGTGCACCACGAGTCCTAGCTACGGTCTTTTGTACACAAACGACAACAATTTCTGTCTTAGAGCTAACATATTTGTGCACCTTGGACTACATTAAAATTCTCTTAGTTAATTTACTTTATTCACTAGATTTAATTTATATATAGATTTTATATATAGATTTAATATCTCCATAAACAACAGATTTGGAAGGCAAAACGGAGATGGAGGAGTAAGAAAGGGGAAAGCTTTTAATGGTGGAATAGAGGGGAAGGAGGGCAGAGGCAGGGGATGGAGAGGAGGATGAGCGCTTCAAAATGGCGCCGTCTAAAGAAGTTTAGGCGGTATTGTTGAAGAATGTTTTTTTGGGTCATGTTTTCAAGAAGTTCAAATAACTAAATTACTATAAGTATTTTCTCTTATAATTATTGATAGAATGGTGAAAAGGGAAGGAGAACAGTCGAGATATTTGCATTTGAATTTTGATGCTGTATACTGACTGAGGGCTTATCTATATATATATATATATATATATATATATATTCTTATTAAATACGAAGAATTGATACATGTATCTTCTTCTTCATAAAGAGTTTGAACACAGGCAATCAAAGAATGCCAAAATTCCAGAAAAAATTGAATTAAACGGACAGGAAAGTAAGCTCATATTTGTCCCTTGATATCATTCTAACTAGGCTAAAAAGAATAAAAATAAATATAAAAGACACATAGTACAGAATATAAAGCACAAAATGAAAAGATGCAACCTTCGCGTCTTCACTTTTCCATAACCTGCATGGGTAATAAAAAATTCGAGCAAAATTCCCAGGCCATCGCGATTTCTTCATCTCTATCTCAGTGATGATCCCGGCACGCTACATTTATACGGAAGCTGTATATACATACATACAGAAAAGAAGATGTTCTTTCAGACCGGTTTTATCCACTGCTAATTAAAGTGGATCAAAGAATATGATACTTGTCAGAGTCGACATCTTTGAACAGTTGGAGGCGACTATCTCCGAGCCCTCGGGCATATGCTGCCTTCTTGTATTCAGCCCAGGTGAAAGGTCGGTAGAGGGGCGGATTTTGTTGGGAGACCATCTCCGAGAGTGGTGAGATTCTTGCTTGTAGAGGTGGAGCAGCGAAGTATATCATGGACATCCTGGACTTGCAGGAGTTGGTCAGGGCTCTATGTCGGACGCTCACGAGCCTTCCATTTGTCAGAGCCTAGAAAAAGGTGGCAAAGTACAAAACGGGTCAGCATTGATGCCAATTAAAGATCGATTAGCAATACCCACATGCAATGATCAGAAACTAAGATTCATATTCAAATACGGCCAGTTTTGTCCGAACGGACCCACGCTTGGTGAACGCGGTCTTTGTAAGAATAAATGGTGGGAGGGGAGATGGAGCGGTGATGACTCAAATAGGGACCGTGCATGATTGACAATCCCTTTAGTACAGACAAGCTAAAAAGGCCGCGGAGATATTGGTGAGGAGCATTTTTTTTTAATGTTTTTGAATGATGTCAGCGTAAGTGTCCCATTAACGTGCACAAATGTTAGCTCATATTAGTATTAGTGATACTAATAATATGAATGTGTATTAACATGTGTGCCGTAAATCTTAATTTAAATTGGGCACATGGAAAGTGAGAGATTATGCTTCCGGTTGAGGACATGCGTGTGGGACTAACCTGCAAGGCATCCCCAACGTTGACGCAAAAGGCGGTGGGGTCCGGGGACACGGGGACCCACACCCCATCCTGGGGCGAGATCTGCAGTCCACCGACTCCATTGGAACGGAGGAGGGTGAGGAGCTGGGGGTCGGAGTGCTCGCCGAATCCGATGCGTTGCGACATGTCCCTCCCTTTGTTCCCCTCCTCGCAACACGGGTAGTAATTAAGCCTAAACAAGGAGTCATTCTCGCCCTCTCTTATCAACCTGCTGAATACCTTCCTGTCTTGGATACTCAACCCCTCCGCCAACACTTCCAGTATCTCACATGCGAGGTCCCTCATTGCCTCAACATAATCATTTACGGCACAGCTGCAAGAGAGTTTTGAGGAAACAAAGTACAAATATAAATTATATATACTACCTAGCTAGTCATTGTCGATCTCTTTGCAATGATTCAATGCATCAAATCCATGCATGATTGGTTATGGGAATGATTGCTTTGCTCAATTTAATTCTCCTTATAGAAGCAACCTACAAAATAACTTGGCATTTAAAATTTTCAGAACATTAATGGAAGGAGAAGATGTGCCATTGTTCTGTTTCAAACATAAATACTGGCCGTTAGGCAGTTTTTTTGTTGTTGTTGTTGTTGTTCAGAGAGAGAGGGAATGTGTGGATCAATTGCGCATCCACAGCGCTCCGTTTTAGAGGCAGGTTTGTTTGTCCCTTGGGCTCCAAACTTGTGAGTTGTAACTACTGCCCAGGTGTCAGGTGAGCAGATGTGGAAGACATGAATGAAGCTATCCATGAAGTTATTATGTCTTGATCAGAAAGAGACCTTCTCAACTCAAATCGACCCCAGTTTTGCCAGGCCAACCGAGAATGGCCACTTTGTTCTAAGCCTAAGTAGAGTAGACGTACTGCCCCCACCCTCGTAGACAATAACATATAATTATATGCATGACGATGCAGCGTTTAAAAAAGTGATCTCCGGTTAGAAACTTCTATCAAGAAAAACTGGTCAGAAGAATGAAGAAATTGAGATAGTGGCAAAAGGCTAAGCATACCAGAACTTTTCTGGGTCATTGGAAATGGTTTTGGATCTCTGGGAAATAGAGAAAGCATCGGTATGAAGGAGGAGATACTCGAGCTCGCCCTTATCTCCATTGAAGCCGATGTTCTTGCATCCGTAGCCCAGAGGATTCGCTGGACCAGCTAGCTGCTTAACCGAAGCCGGTCGGGCGAAGAAATCCTGCCCTTCGGCTTCCATCCTAGCAATCACCTGTTGAGGGACGCCGTGATTGATTACCTTAAAGAACCCGTATTCCTCACAGGCTTTGAGAATGACCTCCGCGACGTGGGACCTTTTGCGGGAGAGGTCGATAACTGGAATATTGACCACTCGGATTCGTTCACTGCGAGCGGGAGCCGGAGAAGCTACCACCATGATTCTCCTAACGAAGATAGAAGCTGCAGAAATTAAGCAGAGGAGCGAAGACGAGAGAGAGAGAGAGAGAGAGAGAGAGAGAGAGAGCGAGAGGAGGGAAGGTGGGAAAGAAAAAGGTGGGGTGGTGAGGGCATTTAACAAGAGGGTGGGGGGAAGAATCCTAAAATAGAAGAGGGAGGAAGTTTGAAAAGCGTGTTGATTCAGAACCGTAGTAGCTGCTGTCAGCTGATGGTGGCCAAGTACAACTTGCAGATTCCTGTTCCACCGGAGAGTTGACTTACCGCCCTATTTGACCTGTCATTTCTTCTTCTTACTTGCTGGCCAATTGCTTATTAATTACACCTTATTAATAAGTACTAATAGCCCTTTTTTACATGTATAAAGGAAAATCAGATGATATTAATTTATTTTCCTTCGCAACGTTCGAGTTCGCCACAAATTGATCATGCGCCGATTAGGCTCCATTATCCTGATTTCATAGGTGATGTGACTTGACTTTACACCCAACCATTCGTTTTCCTATTGCACTGTGTCAGCGTCCCAGTAATTAATATATCTCGTTTATGCAAATGACGTCGGCTCTAGTATTAATTTACGGCGAATTTATTTAGGTGCTAGTATATATGTAATATTACCACACTTTGCGTGTACTGTTGGTCTTAAAAACACTGTATAAATGAATCTATCTTTGAGTTCTGGAGACAGCGAGAGATAGAGAGCTCACTCTCTTTTATTAACCGTGGTAAAAAAAAGGTAAGCAGAGGACTTCTTCTCTTGCATATATACGATTTAGCGGCTACTTGTTCTTTTAATATTTGTCAATCGCACTATTTATTTCCATGATTCCATGATTATTGGACTTCAGCTGGTCAGGTGGATAAGCTCAAACATGAGCTACTTCAGGGCTCAGGCTTCAGAAGGTTACGTGTAACCGAAGAACGGAATAAAGTTGCTTTCACTTCCCATTTGGGTCGACGTCAACGACATATTATATAACATTTGTGCATTTCCTGCACTAAATCAGTGGTGATCAAATCAATGGGAAGTCTAATATATCTGAATATGATAGGGGCAAATTTCACATCATCGATCCTTGTCTGGCTTACCCTCGTACCGAATTGGAAACAATTTGATATGATTAAGGCAATCACTAGCAGATGGACGGCCGAGTCTAGCTATGTATCTTCTCAAAAAGGAAAGCAGATAGGAGAACGGTATCAATTAATGAACCGATTCTTTACCAAAAAATGATAAGAAAAAGTCCCGAGCAGAGTTCAGTTTCTTGTGGTCCAAAGGAAACAATCTAGGTGGATCAGTTGGTGTAGCCACTGACTAGTCGATGAGGTGGGTTGTGACAACAGCTAAACTTTCTGTGATTAACACAAAACAAAAGCTATCCAACGAATTGGTTTTAAGTTTAGCGTTTGGTGCTCCTAATTGTCCACAAATTAATTACGTGTGGAGGGGAGGATGGGGGTTAGTTGACCATCAAAGAATTATTAATTACTTAAGAGAACGAAAAAAAAAGAGAGTAAAGAGTCTTATTTCCCATGCACACGACACTGATTTCAATGGCCGGCTGGAACCCCGAGTGTCTTTCAGTCGCAGCTTCCTCTTTGGTTCGCATTTGAAAATCGAAAGGGAAGAAGGGAAAGGGACGCATTTAGTTATTTTTCTATACATACATCAACATTCAATGCGGCGGTCAAACTCTTATTCTTTCCTCCTTTTTCCCCTCCCTTGTGCGAAGTTGTCCTCCATTTTACAGCACAGCAGTCTCGCCTTACCTCTTCTCCCTTATTGCTCTCCAACCAGCCAAAGGTCTCTCTCTGCCTGTACGAGCTTACAGGATTCTCCCACACACGGGTTCAATCCTCCTCCCATTTGTTGTGTCATTTTCTTGGCGTCCTTTTACATCGTCACGTTTTCATATGCTCCCTTCTTTCGTCATCCAGCTTTTGAAACGTAACTAATCAATCAAGTCTTTAGTGTATAAACGTAATCTTTAAAGCACCGACTGGTCCGAATCCCATAATCAGTAGAATATATCACGGATTGCTGACTCGTTACCAACTGGTCACAGTCACACATGCAGAGCGGAAAGAGAACAAAGAGAGAAAGCTATGGCTATGGCCTGTGGAGACTACTTTCTACCAGAGTGGACAGGAAGGCCAGACATGGAATAAAATTCCAAAATATTACAATGAAGTATGCATGATATATGAGTCTTGTTAGTACGTGCTCGGCGCGGCATTGGATGCGTATAATCCGCACAGTTTCAATCCGGTAAACTACAATATTCAAGCGCAGGCAGGTTAGTTTTAATCACCAGCCCATCAAGTGTCAAATTATGATCTAAGTGGGTTATTCTTTATATATATATATATATATATATATATACACAATAATTGATATCTATCTAATACAGTCCACAATTTGTCACCTTATAAAATTTCACCAACTTCAAATTCTCATTCCGCCGGTCCTCAAGTTGATCCACGTGGCACATTTGGAAAACCAATGACTACCCATCCCCAACCCACAACTAAAAAAATAACAGGCGACACCGGCAATTAAGCATTAATTTGTGGATTGGTGTGTGACCCGTTAAGATTGATGTCTTTGTCATTGTCCTTATGTTTCATTCTCGCCACGCAACGAGAAATTATTGGGTGTGCGTCACACCTCGGTAGCCGTGTATTTCAACATTTAATACATAATTTATTGGCATAATTATAAGACATTAAGGTAACAAACGGTTATAAATATTAATAAATTATTCTATAAATAATAAAATATACGACCAATACAGTATACGATGTATACTGAAAAATTTCTCCCACCCAACATCTTGCTCATCTCTCTTTGTGCAAAATTCATATTTATTTGTCAAGCGTAGCTGCAGCAGTTTGTCATTATTTGCATAAAGTATTCCAACCACATATATAAACTTGTTCTACAATACAAGAATGATGATCTATGGTAATATTTATAATGATGGTACGATATGTTAATCAATTGTAAACTGTCGATTCCGAATTGGCGGCTTCTCCTCCTACTCGATGAAAGTGTGCACCCAAAAAGATATAAATGTGCGGCAATTAATTGCCTATGGTGTCATAGGCATATAGATTAGTTCCCGGATGCATTCTTGTGATGGATTGGGTGAATTTCCTTCGCTATACATACATGATTTATTTTCCTTCTCAATAGTCTCCGCCGCGCAATGTCTTAAGATATCTTAAGAAATGCATGGAGGTTGAGACTGGTGAGCCGACCACCTGATCGATTTATCGCAATTATTAGTATTCAATTTAAATTTACAAATGCCTTCAACCCTACTTATGGATGTTGGATGGGATGGGATGGGCTTATGGGTCTTGTCAAGAGGGTGTTCGGAATGCGATATATTATATACATTGTTGGCTGTGAAATAATAATTACATGTTGTCATTAAGTGAATGACAATCTTGTCTTTTACCCTGCATGATCTAAATTATAAATAGGTTGATCAAAGTGGCATACGTAATGAGAGATTGATGCGTGAATGGATTCTGACGCGAAGAGAATTTCAGAGAAAGTTGCAGCTGCCACGACTCGGAACCGGAGAGTCCAACGCAAAGGAACACAAAGAGAAGAAGAACATGAATTTCTGGGAGGAAGAAGTTGGAGTTTTCCTCTAGTGTATTGCGTGAGGAGCGTTGCTGAGAGATCTTGTAATTTTCTTGTACTCTTATTCTCTATTTAGTAGAATTGTGTGATCCTGTGGACGTAGGCAGCAAGGCTGAACCACGTTAAATTCCCTTGTGTACTTTGCTTTCGTATTGGCGTTCCTAGATCCATATTTCCGCAGTACAGGTAGGGGAACAGTAAAACTATACTCTGTTCGCCCAGAATAATATAACAGTAAATATATACTTTGTTCAGCCAGAACCAGAGTACAGTAAACTTATACTCTGTTTGGCAAGGCCTGTAGTTTTATTCCCCACAATTGGTATCGGAGCTCGGGAGGAGATGGTCGACAATAGCAAGTTCAAGATAGAGAAATTCAATGGCCAAAATTATAGATTTTGGCGCATGCAAATTGAAGATTACTTGTACCAGAAGGACCTCTACCAGCCATTGTTTACTACCAAACCTGTTAGTAAAGAAAAGGTAGAAGAGATTGCAAGGTGGGAGTTGCTTGATCGCAAGGCTCTAGGAGCGGTTAGATTATCTATTTCTTCATCGGTGGCTTCGAACATCACGAAGGCCAAGACTACGAAGGAATGCTTTGATCTGCTTGAGCGGTTATATGCGAGCCCTTCTTCTACAAACAAGGTACATCTTGTGACCAATTTCTTTGATTTGAAAATGTCTGATGATGAGATAGTAGTCGATCACTTGAATTCGTTTCATGCTTTGGTTAGTCAACTTGAGGCAGTAGATGTTAATTTTACTGAAGATATACAGTCTATTGCTTTGCTTAAGTCTTTGCCATCTGATTGGGAATCATTTAAAGTTGTTGTGCATAGTTCCTATAATACAGAAAAATTTAAGTTGAATGATGTGTGTGGAATGATATTGGCTGAAGAAACACGTCGTAAGGGTGGTTCTTCTTCATCCTATTCAGCCCTAACTATGGAAGATAGGGGGCGCCGACCTCAAAGAGGCAAACCAAGATGGAGAGGGAAGTCTAGAAGGGGGCGGTCCAAGTCTAAATACTGTAAGGGTGATAGGGCTTGTTGGCAGTGTGGGCAGAAAGGTCACTTGAAGAAAGATTGCCCAAACCCCCCTCATAATGGAGCACAAAATCATGTTAAAAACAATGTTAATGTTGCTGAAGCTGATTGCATGTTATTGTCTATGGAAAGTAAATGTGATGTTTGGATTATTAATAGTGGTGCCTCATTTCATGCTACTTCTAAAAAAGACTTGATGCAGAATTTTGTAGCTAGTGATTTAGGCAATGTCTACTTGGGCAATGATCAAGCTTGTGAAATCATAGGCAAGGATGACATTCATTTGTTAATTGATGATAATATTGTGCTTGTGTTGAAAGATGTTCGTCTTGTGCCTCATTTGACAAAGAACATTATTTCTGTTGGTCAATTGGCTGCTTGTGGCATTACTACTCATTTCATGAATGATAGTTGGAAGATGAGTAAAGATATCATGGTTGTGGCTAAGGGGAAGAAAATTGGAACATTGTATATGACATCTAGTTGTTCTAAGCATTCTATTGGAGTGGACTCTAATGCAGTTGATGTCAGTTTATGGCATTGTCGCTTTGGACATATGTCAGAGAAGGGAATGAAGGTGTTACAGGCTAAGGGGAAGTTACCTAGTTTGAGGTGTGCAGATTTGAAATTTTGTGAGCATTGTGTCATGGGCAAGCAACACAAAGTTTCATTTTCCAGAGTTACCCCGGAGCGCAGGTCTGAGCGTCTTGAGCTTGTACACACAGATGTTTGGGGACCAGCACAAGTTCCATCCCTTGGAGGTGCGTCTTACTTCATTACTTTTATTGATGATGCTTCTCGCAAGTTATGGGTTTACTTTGCCAAGAATAAATCAGATGTATTTTCTATCTTTGTGCAATGGAAAACACTTGTTGAGAATGAGACAGGGTTAAAGTTGAAGTGTTTGAAGTCAGACAATGGAGGTGAGTATTGCAGTACGGAATTCCAATCCTACTGTGATAAGCATCTCATTCACAGGTTGCTTACTACTCCTAGACAGCCCAGACAGAATGGTGTTGCAGAGCGGATGAACATGACCATCATGGAGAAGGCACGCAGTATGAGGCTACACTGTGGTCTTCCGCTCTCATTCTAGAGTTATGTTGTAAATACTGCAGAATATTTGATCAATAGGTCTCCATGCTACCCCCTAGATGGAGGCATTCCTAAAGAGGCATAGTCAAACAAGGAAGTAAAGATTGATCACTTAAGAGTCTTTGTGTAAGGTCCCTGATTTTTCTACGATTTTCTGGGATTTTTCTGCCATTTTTCTGGTCATTTTCGGCAGGAAAATGTGACGTTTCAGCGTATGGGTATTTGTGTCTTTTCCCCGTATTTATACCCGTAGAGTCGGGTGTGGGGCTTAGTCGCGGGCCACGGGCCTCGCTGCGCGCTTACGGCGCGAATTTTGGAGGTTTGACGCGTAACCAGTGGGTTAACGCGCATTGGGGATATGGATGTAAAAATAAAAAAAGGTGAATAGTGAAATCATGGCTTTTAAGCCGACCACAGTAAGTTTTGTTCCAGAAACTTACAGAAGAAAAAAATGGCGTTCTGTGAGGAGAAGAGAAAACCCGAGGGCATATCCGGTCGCTCCATTCTCCCTCCTCCGTCGTCGGATTCCGTTAATTCTAGTAAGGATCCGCTTTGCCTCACCGTCACGAGTCCGTAGGTACTGGCCATGACCGCCGCCACGGCCTCTTTGCTCCTCCACGAGGTACCGAACCTTTTTTCGGGTTTTTCTCTCCTTCAATCCCGTTTTTGCACTATGGGTGTACGATTTTGACATCGTTTGCGGCCGCTCTCAACTAGACTTATGTTTAGTTGGCCGCTAGGAACCCATAGACACTGGCTGGAGCCGCCGCCATGCTTTCTTCGCTCCGTGGTGAGCTACCGATCTTTTGGTCGGGTTTTTGTTACTATTCACATCTCACTGTCCGTGGGATGTTTTGGACGCCGGTGGGTTTCCGGTTGTCATCCGGCCACCGGTAGGACTCCGTCCAGCCTACCTTGACCCGGTGTCGGTAGGGGGTTGCCGTTTCCGACCCCACCTCGCCCCTATTGCCTTGCTCCGCCCGATTAGACGCTTTAGGTGCGTCTTGGGGCGTGGTCATCGGCGAGCCATATGCTATTTGGCCATTATGGGCTCTGCCCCGGCTCGGCGACAGTGAGGGTCAGCCCCACTTGGCCCGATTATATACTCCGCCCGGAATGGGCCGCTTGTCATGGCCTTATACCGTGCGAGATGCACAGCCGCCGCACCATGGGTTTTGGTTGTGGGTGGCGATCGGCGATGTCGCCACTTAGATTGGCCACCGCTAGGGCCTTAGCCCGGTTGGCTTTTGTGGGCCATGAGTTGCCTCATTTCAGCCATTTCCCTCGCCCTTTGGGCCGCGTGCGCATGTAGCCACGCGTGTACTTCTGGGTTTAGGCGCCGCATTCGTGCCGCCTAACCATTGGTTGGCTTTGCCACCGAGTGGAGTTGACCACTAGAGCTGTCCTCCACCTCTCCTTTGATTCTCGAGCGTTGCCCCACGCTCTCCGCCCTTATGTGGGCCTTTGTTGACCGGAATCGTCGCCGTTGGGTGCTGTCCACGGCCGATTTCGACGTCTTTGTGGCCGGCTGAGCACGTTTTAGCCACCGGCTGATCTTCAGAGTACACCCTCGACCTATGGTCGCACCGCCACTTAGGTTGGCACTATATTTCTCCCGGCCGCCCTAGTGTGCTGCCGTGGATCGCGGATTTTTACCGCATTGAGTTCTGACACTCTGTTTGGCCGTGGATAGTTCCGGCGCATCTTGAAACCCTCGGGACAGCAGCTCTCTCAGCCAGGCAACGGTTTTGACTGCCAACTCCGCCGCCGACGCCACCACCGTCGTGTGCTCGCCATCGAACATCATGATTACGAGGTAGGGGAGCTTTGAACTCGTAAATTCATGAAGCATGCTTTGAATGAGTAGCAACATGCTAGGATTGTATGATTCCATGCTTGGATGTTAAGTAACGATCCGATTGCATGATGTGCGTGTAAGCATGATTGTATGGTATGATTGATATGCATGAGATGTATGCATGTTTTATGGATGTGGATTATATATGCGCTGGCGATGGCTAGCAAATATGTCAGTATGCTATGTATGGGTTATGCATGTGCTAGTGATGGCTAGCGTGCATGTTTGAAGTATGTAAGAATGTGTGTGCACGCGCTAGAGATGACTAGCATGTACGTTTGATGTATGCATGTGCTAGTGATGGCTAGCGTGCATGTTTGATGTATGTGTGAATGTATGCATATGCTAGTGATGGCTAGCGTGCACGTTTGACGTGTGTATGCATGTGCTAGTGATGGCTAGCATGCATGTTTATAAGTTATGTATGTATAACCGTATGTGTATGTTGTACGTATGTGTGAGACATACATATGTATGATGGCTTTTGCCTATGCTTTGGATGTGCGTATGTGTTAGTGGGCAGAGGTATGGGCGATGGACAGTAAGAGGTGACAGAAGCTCTGTCTGAATTTGGATGCGGTTGTGTAAGCGTATGACAGAGGATAAGAGTATGACGGGCAAGGATTAGAATGGATCAGTTTGGGGTGGATTGTATGTTGGGCGTTTGTCAGACAGTAAGAGTGTTTATAATTGTACAAGCATAACGTACAGATTATGAAGTGAAAAATAAGTATAATAAGTGAGATATAAGTAAGAGGGCGACAACTGGGTTGGCTCTAAGGAGCGTTATTTGAGGATGTCAGTGTAAGAGGTTTTGGCCATAAGAGGGATGGCGAAGTATGTAAGACTGTAAGGTTGGTTGTACGATGAGTTTTGTCCATGATGTGGACGGGTAAGTGAAGTCTGCTGCCCTGACGAACTTGGGTTTCGGATCGGGCTCAGCTTCAGTTTGACCAGTCGAGGACTGTGAGTTGTGTGGCATAATTGTACCGCATAATGTACTTAATTCAAACTGGAATTATAAGCACAGCTAATGATAGCGTTGTGAGTTTGAGACCTGAGGGTTCGACGGATTAAGTTCCGTGTTTGAGCTGGCCGCTGATGAGTTGGCCGAGCATTTATCATGTCTTGCCATGGTGTTTATCCTGCGGGATGTTGTCTGTGTGCTATGTAGAGCACCGGACATCTGATGCTCTGCTGAGAGCGACGCTTCTGATTTGGTCTGCGTGCTGTATAAGCCCAGACGTTTGATGCTCTGTTGAGAGCGATGTACGTTTCTGACTTTGTCTGCGTGCTGTATGAAGCCCGTACGTTTGATGCTCGCCGAGAGCGACGTATGTTTCTGATTTGGTCCGTGTGCTGTGTATGCCCGTACGTTTGATGCCTGTTGAGAGCGTTGTATGATTTCGCCCAAGAGTGGCACTGTATGTTTCTGCCCAAGTGGCACTGTATGTTTTCTGCCCAAGAGTGGCAATGGCACTATAAGACCCATTATGGTGGGCAATTCTCTGGCACTATAAGACCCATTATGGTGGGCGATTCTATGGCACTATAAGACCCATTATGGTGGGCGATTCTATGGCACTATAAGACCCATTATGGTGGGCAACTGTATGACCCCTTATGTGTGGGTGTTTATGTTTGCGCGCTCAGGTAAGTAGTATCATGGATATACTCTTACCTGTTTGATCCAGTGCCCCATGAGCATTGGTGTGCCTTACCTTCGGAAAAGCCCATGGCGTCTAGTCACTCCCCGGAGGTTAAGGTGTTGCCCCAGTGGCATTCTTTTCCTTTTCGACGCTGGAGCCTATTAGTTGTAATGAGCTTCAGTGGTCGTTGATATGTGTACGATTATGTGTGTGAGTACGACTGTATGAGTATGAGTAAGACTGTAAGAGTGTGTATGAGCAGGACTGTAAGTGTATGAGTATGAGCAAGACTGTAAGTGTATGAGTATGAGTAAGACTGTAAGCGTATGAGTATGAGCACGACTGTAAGAGTATGGGTACGATTGTGAGAATATGTTTCTGAGTAAGACAGTAAGTATGATTTTGTGCATCGTACGAGTGAGGTCGTACGAGTACGATTGTACGAGTAAGGTCGTACATGTATGAGTAAGCTGTATGAGTGAGCATACGATTGTACGAGTAAGATCGTACAAGTATGCGTATGTTGTATGAGTATGCGTACGGTGGTACGAGTAAATTGTATGACCCTGGATAAGGGTGTTTGTGTAAGTTGTTTGGATAGTATGATTTTGGCACGATGGTGCCTTTGGTATGATTCTGGCACGATGGTGCCTTCGGTATGATTCTGGCACAATGATGCCTTGATATGATTTTGGCACGATGGTGCCTTCGGTATGTCTGTGGCACGATGGTGCCTTTGGTATGATCGTATGCATTTGAGCATGTTATGATTATATTATGTTGACTGCTTCATGTTTGAGTTGCATGACGCATGGATTTATGAACTTATGGAGTTCACCGTTTGGGATTTCCCCTGCTGGGTATTTTCCTACTGAGTATGAAAATACTCACCCTACTACTTGTAGCCCCGTTGTACGGGAGGTTGTGCAGGTTGTGCGGAGAGCTCCTGGTGATGGACGCTCGTTTCAGCGGTGGATTGATTCCCGTTGACTCAGGTATCTGCTTGACTCTCTGCGAGTTTATTTGTGCCACGATCTCCTGTATTGAGTGAGATGAGACTTTAAGATGTTTATTCTGGACTTTCATTTGGATCAGTCTGTGGACTGTTATGGGACTCGTACTCAGGGATGCCTGGGAGAGTGATTTGTATTTAAAAGTCTATGATCATAGCAGAATTTATTCGTACGTGTGTTTTCGAGTAGCGCCTGAGGATATTTGCTTTGGTCGTACGATGATTGACCGTATGTGGATGTTTAATGTTTTAAATTATAAACTGTTTTATCAGGTTTTGGTTTCGTCATTTTTCCTCCGATTTACAGACGTTATATTGCAAAAATTTTCCGTGAATTTTAAGGAAAATGTGTGAAAAATCTCGGGCGTTACACTTTGGTTGTGCTACTTATGTGCATGTTGATGCAGAGCATAGGGGTAAGTTGGATTCCAAATCCAACAAGTGCTACTTTGTTGGCTATGGTGGAAATGCTTATGGTTACAGACTGTGGGATCTAGTCCATAAGAAGGTTGTCCGGAGCATTGATGTTGTGTTTCATGAGACAGAGCTGTATAAGCACCATCAAGCTCTACAAAAGGGGAAGATGAAATAGGTTGAAACTGAGTTTGTAAAACTTGAGGCTGAAACACACAGTGGGGCCGGTCCATCTAGTCATGAACAAGTAGTTGAGACTTCTTCAGAGACAGTTGCAGATGCAGTTCCATTGCAGACACCACTTGGTTGGACCAGAAAGCACATCTGGTATGCATTCCATATTTGATCCTAGTCTGAATTATTTGCTTTTGACTGATAGTGGTGAACCAGAACGCTTTGAGGAAGCTTATAGGATAGACACTTCAATTCAGTGGGAGCGTGCTATGGAGGATGAGATGGATTCATTGTCATCTAATCAGACTTGGGAATTAGTTCCTCTACCTTCAGGTAAAAAGGCATTACATAACAACTGGGTTTACAGGTTGAAACATGAAGCTGATAGAAGCAAGAGGTACAAAGCTAGACTAGTTGTCAAAGGCTTTGAGCAGAAGTATGAAGTAGATTATACAAAGATATTTGCTCCTGTTGTCAGAATTGCTACCATCAGAATGGTGTTGTCTATTGTTGCAGTTGAGGATCTTGACTCAGTTAGATGTTAAAACAGCCTTCCTACATGGTGATTTGGAAAAAGAGATCTATATGCATCAACCCCAAGGTTATGTGGTAAGAGGAAATGAGAATTTGGTGTACAGGTTGTCTAAGAGCTTGTATGGACTCAAGCAAGCTCCAAGACAGTGGTATAGAAAATTTGATGGATTTATGCTATCCATTGGATTTTATCATTGCTATTTTGATCATTGCTACTATTACAAAAAGTTGAGAACCTCCTACTTGCTTTTGTTGTTATATGTGGATGACATGTTGATTGCAAGAGCAGATTATGGTGAGATTGAGATGCTTAAGAGACAATTGTCTTCTAAATTCGCAATGAAGGATCTTGGACCAGCCAAACAAATCCTTGGCATGCGTATTACAAGAGATAGAGAGCAGAAAGTGCTAAAATTATCCCAAGAGGAATATGTTGAGAAGCTCTTGATGAAGTTCAACATGTTGGGTGCCAAACCAGTCGGTACTCCCTTGACAGCTCACTTCAGGCTTTCAAATGAGCAGTCTCCAACTAGACAGGAAGATATAACTCACATGAACAAGGTTCCTTATGCATCTGTTGTAGGTTCATTGATGTATGCAACCACTTACACCATACCAGATATAGCTCATGCTGTGAGTTAGGTTGCAAGGTTTATGGCGAATCCAGGAGAAGAGCATTGGAATGCAGTGAAATGGATTCTTAGATATCTGAAGGGTTCCTCAGGTATGTCTTTACACTTCGGTGGGAGTTCCAGGATTAACTTAGTTGGCTTTGTTGATTCATATTATGGAGGTAATCTAGACAACAGAAGAAGCACTACCGGTTTTGTCTTCACATTAGGCAGTGGTGCAGTTGCTTGGCAGTCACAATTGCAAAAATCTGTAACAAATTCATCTGTTAAGGCAGAGTATATTGCAGCCACTGAAGCTTGCAAGATGATGATGTGGTTAAAAGCATTCTTGAAAGAGTTGGACAAACCTCAAGAGAGGTGTGTACTCTATTGTGATAACAAGAGTGCAATTGATATGGCAAAGAACATTGTGTTTCATTCTACAGCGAAACATATTGAAATCAAGTATCATTTTGTAAGAGAACTTGTTGAAGAGAAGAAAGTCTTCTTGGAGAAGATTCATACTAAGGATAATCCAGTTGATATGTTGACTAAAGTGGTGACAATGGAGAAATTGAGCGTTTTCTCAACCACCATTGGTCTTCTACACTAGAAGGATGGTGGTGATCACACAGTTACATTAGATATGAGTGGAGCAATTGTCTTGCTTGCAATTGGCTCTGTATATGAAATTGATTCAACAGGGATCAGTTTGAGTGGGAGAATTGTTGCCAAAAGATTTCGAGTAATTTGGTTTCAAGTGGGAGATTGTTGGTTGTGAAACAATAATTACAGGTTGTCATTAAGTGAAGGGCAGTCTTGTCCTTTACCCTGCATGACCTAAGTTATAAATAGGTTGATCAAAGTGGCATACGTGATGAGAGATTGATGCGTGAGTGGATTCTGATGCGAAGAGAATTTCAGAGAAGGTTGCAGCCGCCATGACTCGGAACCGGAGAGTCCAACGCAAAGGAACACAAAGAAAAGAAGAACATGAATTTTTGGGAGGAGAAGTTGGAGTTTTCTTCTTGTGTATTGCGTGAGGAGCGTTGCTGAGAGATCTTGTAATTCTCTTGTACTCTTATTCTCTATTTAGTAGAATTGTGTGATCCCGTGGACGTAGGCAGCAAGGCCGAACCACGTTAAATTCCCTTGTGTATTTTGCTTTCGTATTAGCGTTCCTAGATCCATATCTCCGCAGTACAGGCAGAGGAATAGTAAAACTATACTCTGTTTGCCCAGAATAACATAACAGTAAATATATACTCTGTTCGGCCAGAACCAAAGTACAGTAAACTTATACTCTGTTTGGCAAGGCCTGTAGTTTTATTCCCCACACACATGATATGAAGTGATGACATATTAGAAGGACTTCTTCAGTTATTATGAACCAGGGTTTACGTCTAAGCCCCGGCATCATTAACATCAGATTTTATAGATACTACTCCCTCTGTTCTGTATTAATAGTTTTACTTCTACTTTGTTGCCATTTTTATCAAGATGATATTCACATCTCTCCCATGTCTAGCGATAGTAAAAACTAATTCTATGAATTTTGGGATTTCATACCCATGACAAATATGGTCAAGCTCCCGATAGTGCAGGTGGCCCACCTGGAGGCGGAGTGGATCTGGTAAGTCGACTCTCACGCCCCCTTCACCAGCATGGAGTTCCGCCACCTGCTCGCCCGGTCCAGTTTCCGATTATTGTCCGGCCAAGAACCTCTTCCCATGGAATGCATCACTTCCCTCTTCCTCCCCCTTCTCCTCCTCCTTGCCGGCCCTGTCGTTGTCCTCTCCCTTCCCGATGAAGCCCTCCCCACCGGCTCTGGCTACCTCCCCGTCAATTCTACCTCGGGGTCGTCCATCTTCTACGCATTCTACGAGGCCCAACAACCAGCCTCATCTCTCAGCCAGACTCCACTCCTCGTTTGGCTCTAGGGCAGCCCTGGCTAGTCCTCCCTGCTGGGCAACTTCTTCAAGCTTGGCCCTTGGCTCCTGACCCCCTTCCCATCCAGCCACTCCCACCATATTCTCACGCCCAACCCAAGAGCCTGGAATCGCCTCTTTGGACTCATCTTCATCGACAACCCGATAGGCTGCGGATGCTCGTAACAGGCTACCGCATAGAGCTCCTCTAGGCGGTCCCTCTACTTGGGCTGGAGCGACTCCGTCCTCGGCGTGGACACAAATCCGGTCTACGAACTTGTAAGGTCCCTGATTTTTCTACGATTTTCTGGGATTTTTCTGCCATTTTTTTTGGTCATTTTCGGCAGGAAAATGTGACGTTTCAGCGTATGTGTATTCGTGTATTTTTCCCCGTATTTATACTCGTAGAGTCGGGTGTGGGGCTTAGTCGCGGGCCACTGGCCTCGCTGCGCGCTTACGGCGTGAATTTTGGAGGTTTGACGCGTAACCAGTAGGTTAACGCGCGTTGGGGACGTAAGCGGGAAAAAAATAAAGGAGAACAGATAAAAGATCGGGCTCGGCCAGATCCGGATTTTGGATGTGAACAGTACCGCCGCCCCCCCCCATTCCGCCTTTTCATTGTGCCCGGCCGCCGCCAACCAGAGGGCCGCCGCACCGGCTCCGCCCTGGCCGTGCGACGGCAGGGGAGCCGCAGTCCCGGCCCCACGGCCGCTCCGCCCCCACTTTTCCGGTGAGCCCCCTTTTCTGATTTGTGCGGTTCCGCCGCCGCCGTGAGCCGGCGAGGGCCGGCCGGCCGCCCACGGCTCCGCCATGGGCCGGCGACGGCGGGAGGACACTCCTCCCGGCCCCGGACGGCCCCAGCTCCGCCGTCCCGCTCCCTCTCTCCACTGCCCTGTTTTGCCGCCCCCACTGGTTCACGCCGTTTCGCCGCCGCCACGGGCCGGCACGGCCCGACCGGCCGGCCACGGCTTCGCCCTGGGCCGGCGACGGCGAGGAGCCCCTCCTCCCGGCCCAGTGGGCCTCGGCACCGCCGCCCCACCCTCTTTCCCCCCTTTTTCACTGTTCCGCCGACGGACTGTTTGGGCAAACAGTGGCCGCCGGCGGTGATCTGCGGTCAATTCGGCCTTCCCCCAGCCCCGCCTTGCTCCAGCGAAGGCAGTGGACTATACCTCCGTGCCCGATTCAGCCGCCGCCCCCATGGCCGCTCCGCCCTTACGGGTTTTCTCCGGTCGTCCCCTATTTTGGCCTACGTCCTTTTTGGACGTTGTGACTGACGTTATCAGTCGGACGCCGGATTTGATTTAGCGGATCGTAGTTCGGCTCCGCCCCAGCCCGGTGATGCCAATGGGCCACCCCTCTGGGTCTTGTTCAGCTTTGCGGCCTGTAGCTGCAGCTAGTCCGCCTTACCGGCATGTGTGCCGTTGACCCTTCTTGCCCATTTTACGCCGTCGGTACCGGACGGCCTCGGGCAAGAATTTGTATGTCTTACCTTGACAGAAGGTGGACGAGTTCACCTGCTCAGGCCTTGGCCAGTGACGGCCTCATAGCCTTTGCTCGACCGTGAACCCTCCCCTTTGCCCTATACCGTGCGAGATGCACAGCCGCCCGCACCATGAGTATTGGTTGTGGGTGGCGATCGGCGATGTCGCCGCTTTGATTGGCCACAGCTAAGGGCCTTAGCCCTGTTGGCTTTTGTGGGCCTTGGGTCACCCCCTTTCAGCCCTCTCCCCCGCCCTTTTGGGTCGCGTGTGCATGTGGCCACGCGTGTACTTATGGGTTTAGGCGCCGCATTCGTGCCGCCTAACCATCGGTTGGCTTTGCCACCGAGTGGAGTTGATCACTAGAGCCGTCCTCCACCTCTCCTTTGATTCTCGAGCGTTGCCCCACGCTCTCCGCCCATATGTAGGCCTTTGTTGACCGAAATCGTCGCCGTTGGGTGCTGTCCACGGCCGATTTCGATGTCTTGTGGCCGGCTGAGCACGTCTTAGCCACCGGCCAATCTTCAGGGTGTACAGCCTTGACTTCTGGTCGCACCGCCACTTATGTTGGCATGAGATTTCTCCCGGCCGCCCTAGGGTGCCACCGTGGATCGCGGGTTTTACCGCATTGAGTTCTGACACTCTGTTTGGCCGTGGATAGTTCCGGCGCATCTTGAAACCCTCGGGACAACAGCTCTCTCAGCCAGGCAACGGTTTTGACCGCCAACTCCGCCGCCGACGCCGCCTCCGTCGTGTGCTCGCCATCGAACGTCATGATTACGAGGTAGGGGAGCTTTGAACTCGTAAATTCATGAAGCATACTTTGAATGAGTAGCAGCATGCTAGGATTGTATGATTCCATGCTTGGATGTTAAGTAACGATCCGATTGCATGAGGTGCGTGTAAGCATGATTGTATGGTATGATTGATATGCATGAGATGTATGCATGTTTTATGGATGTGGATTATGTATGCGCTGGCGATGGCTAGCAAATACGTCAGTATGCTATGTATGGGTTATGCATGTGCTAGTGATGGCTAGCGTGCATGTTTGAAGTATGTAAGAATGTGTGTGCACGTGCTAGAGATGACTAGCGTGTACGTTTGATGTATGCATGTGCTAGTGATGGCTAGTGTGCATGTTTGATGTATGTGTGAATGTATGCATATGCTAGTGATGGCTAGCGTGCATGTTTGAAGTATGTAAGAATGTGTGTGCACGTGCTAGAGATGACTAGCGTGTACGTTTGATGTATGCATGTGCTAGTGATGGCTAGCGTGCATGTTTGATGTATGTGTGAATGTATGCATATGCTAGTGATGGCTAGCGTGCACATTTGACGTGTGTATGCATGTGCTAGTGATGGCTAGCATGCATGTTTGTAAGTTATGTATGTATGACCGTATGTGTATGTTGTACGTATGTGTGAGACATACTTATGTATGATGGCTTTTGCCTATGCTTTGGATGTGCGTATGTGTTTGTGGGCAGAGGTATGGGCGATGGACAGTAAGAGGTGACAGAAGCTCTGTCTGAATTTGGATGCGGTTGTGTAAGCGTATGACAGAGGATATGAGTATGACGGGCAAGGATTAGAATGGATCAGTTTGGGGTGGATTGTATGTTGGGCATTTGTCAGACAGTAAGAGTGTTCATAATTGTACAAGCATAACGTACAGATTATGAAGTGAAAAGTAAGTATAATAAGTGAGATATAAGTAAGAGGGCGACAACTGGGTTGGCTCTGAGGAGCGTTATTTGAGGATGTTAGTGTAAGAGGTTTTGGCCATAAGATGGATGGCGAAGTGTAAGACTGTAAGGGTTTGTTGTACGGTGAGTTTTGTCCACGAGGTGGACGGGTAAGTGAAGTCTGTTGCCTTGACGAACTTGGGTTTCGGATCGGGCTCAGCTTCAGTTTGACCAGTCGAGGACTGTGAGTTTGTGTGGCATAATTGTACCGCATAATATACTTAATTCAAACTGGAATTATAAGCACAGCTAATGATAGCGTTGTGAGTTTGAGACCTGAGGGTTCGACGGATTAAGTTCCGTGTTTGAGCTGGCCGCTGATGAGTTGGCCGAGCGTTTATCATGTCTTGCCATGGTGTTTATCCTGCGGGATGTTGTCTGTGTGCTATGTAGAGCACCAGACGTCTGATGCTCTGCTGAGAGCGACGTTGTTTCTGATTTGGTCTGCGTGCTGTATAAGCCCAGACGTTTGATGCTCTGTTGAGAGCGATGTACGTTTCTGAGTTTGTCCGCGTGCTGTATGAAGCCCGGACGTCCGATGCTCTGCCGAGAGCAACGTATGTTTCGATTTGGTACGTGTGCTGTGTAAGCCCAGACGTTTGATGCTCTGTTGAGAGCGTTGTATGTTTTCGCCCAAGAGTGGCACTGTATGTTTTCTGCCCAAGAGTGGCAATGGCACTATAAGACCCATTATGGTGGGTAATTCTCTGGCACTATAAGACCCATTATGGTGGGCAATTCTCTGGCACTATAAGACCCATTATGGTGGGCGATTCTATGGCACTATAAGACCCATTATGGTGGGCAACTGTATGACCCCTTATGTGTGGGTGTTTATGTTTGCGCGCTCAGGTAAGTAGTATCATGGATCTACTCTTACCTGTTTGATCCAGTGCCCCATGAGCATTGGTGTGCCTTACCTTCGGAAAAGTCCACGGCGTCTAGTCACTCCCCGGAGGTTAAGGTGTTGCCCCAGTGGCATTCTTTTCCATTTCGACGCTGGAGCTTATTAGTTGTAATGAGGTTCAGTGATCGTTGATATGTGTACGATTATGAGTACGACTGTATGAGTGTGAGTACGACTGTATGTGTATGAGCGGAATTTGTAAGTGTATGAGTATGAGCAAGACTGTAAGTGTATGAGTATGAGTAAGACTGTAAGCGTATGAGTATGAGTAAGACTGTAAGCGTATGAGTATGAGCACGACTGTAAGAGTATGAGTACGATTGTGAGAATATGGTTCTGAGTAAGACAGTAAGTATGATTTGTGCAGACTGTACGAGTGAGGTCGTACGAGTCTGAATGTACGAGTAAGGTCGTACATGTATGAGTAAGCTGTATGAGTGAGCATACGATTGTACGAGTAAGGTCGTACAAGTATGCGTATGTTGTATGAGTATGCGTACGGTGGTACGAGTAAGTTGTATGACCCTAGATAAGGGTGCTTATGTAAGTTGATTGGATTATATGATTCTGGCACGATGGTGCCTTCGGTATGATTTTGGCACGATGGTGCCTTCGGTATGTCTGTGGCACATTGGTGCATTTGGCATGTTTGTATGAATTTGAGCATGATATTGATATGCTTCTGCTTCATGTTTGAGTTGCATGATGCATGCATTTTTGAACTTGTGAGTTCACCGTTTGGGATTTCCCCTACTGAGTATTTTCCTACTGAGTATGAAAATACTCACCCTACTACTTTTAGCCCCGTTGTACGGGAGGTTTTGCAAGTTGTGCGGAGAGCTCCCGGTGATGGACGCTCGTTTCAGCGGTGGATCGATTCCCGTTGACTCAGGTATCAGCTTGACTCTCTGTGAGTTTATTTGTGCCACGATCTCCTGTATTGGGTGAGATGAGACATCATGATGTTTATTCTGGACTTTCGATTGGATTAGTCTGTGGACTGTTATGGGACTTGTACTCAGGGATGTCTAGGAGAGTGATTTGTATTTAAAAGTCTATGATCATAGCAGAATTTATTCATACGTGTGTTTTCGGGTAGCGCCTGAGGATATTTGATTTGACAGTACGATGTTTAACCGTATGATGTTTTAAATTATAAACAGGTTTTGATTTTATCATTTTGACTCCGATTTATGGAAAGAAAAAAAAAATTTCTATGAGTTTTGAGAAAAAGGGATGAAAAATCTCGGGCGTTACAGAACTGCACACCACTCGCACGCCCTAGTTCCTCGACCGCGACACCCAGATGGACAGGCCCAAGTCCCAAACTAGACCTCCCATGATGTCATTGTCGGTGTTCTGGACACAGGGGTGTGGCCTGAGAGCCGGAGTTTCTCTTATCTCAGCATGTCCGTGTTGTGCCCGACATGGGCATGAATACCTCGCACCATGTTATTCACACAAAAGAGTGGAAAAAGAGTCTAAAAAAAATAAATAAAGAGGATTAAATTATTAATTGCATAAAAACATATCTATTATAGAAGTATAAAATAAAAAAAGTCGCTTAGTGTGAATATATGGATAGTCAACAAAGCGGGATGTGTGCCCGATTTAATGTACACAATACTCCACCACGCTTCTATTATTCGCCTCGACCTCAAGGCGACCATGCTAAGTAGTAAGCCATAAACTCATTCTCTAACATTCATGTGGCACAATCAAAAGGCCAGCCCTGCTAAGAAACAAGCACCTCTGTAACAATGCGGCAAGAGCGGCAGACCCAATGCTTATTGAGTACCAAGGCAGGTGTCGGTTTATCGGTAAAGGCTAATCCCATCACTCGTGGAGGCGGTGCAGTACGTGGTAGTAAGGGTTGTGTCTCCCACACAACGGCAGAGTCAGGAGACATTGAAGACTAGGTGGACTAAGGAGCTAGGCGATAGGGCGAGACAGTAAGTCATTGGACCAATGCGCTCCACAATAGCATAAGGCCCATGGTAACATGGGGTTAACTTATAATGCTTCCCCTGAAACAAATTGGTCTGACGCTGCGGAAGGATGGAGATGTAGACAAAGTCGCCCACGTTAAACTCCCGATCAGCATGCTTCTTATTATATACCTATTTTATTCGATTATGAGCCGAGGCTAAGTTGGACTAAAGCTGGCTGATGACATCGTCTCGTGTCTGAAGCATGTAGTCCACCTCGGCGATAGAAGAACTGTGAGGAACATATGACAGTACAGTCAGTGGAGGACACCCATACAACACTTCAAAAGGAGTGAACCCTGCACTTGTGTAAAAAGGCTGTGCTATACGACCCTTCCACCCATGGAAGAAGCTAGAGCCACCTGCATGGTTGTCATGGCGAAGCATCATAGGTACTGTTTGAGATAACGGTTCACCACCTAGGTCTGTCCATATGTTTGCGGATGATATGCAATGCTCATGTGGAGAGTAGTGCCCTGGAGTGCAAAGAACTCCCTCTAAAACTGAGTGAGAAATACCTGGTCACGATCAGACACAATAGTGCGGGGCATGTCATGTAGCTTAGCAACCTCTTTTACATAAAGTTCAGACATAGTTTTAGCGGTGAAGGGGTGCTTAATGGCGCAGAAATGCGTGTATTTAGACAATCGATCCACCACCACAAAAATCACCGACTTGCCTTGCACCAACGGCAAAGCCTCCACAAAATTCATCGAAACATCATCCCAAACCTTGTTGGGAATGGGTAGTGGCTGAAGTAATCCGGTAGGGGACATCGTGGTGGCCTTTGCTCGTTGACATACATCACAGGCAACGACATAATCCTAAACAACCCGTCGGATGCCCTGCCATAGGAAACTCTACTTGATCCTCTTATAAGTGTGGAACACTTCTTCTTGACTGGCAAATGGTGTGTCGTGGAAGTGAGAGAGGATACGCATGCGAAGGTCCTCAACATTTGGCACCCAGAGGTGGTCTTTCCATAATAGAAGGTTATCAAACCAAACAAAGAATGGGCGATCAGTAGGGTTTTCTTAGAGACATGTAATTAGTGACTTCGTTGAAGGATCAGCCCTATATGCTCTCTGTAACTCAGCAATGAAGGGGCAGGAAGGGGTAGATAAAGTCATGCAAGAGCTAGAGGTAGAGTTGCGAGATAGGGCATCAACAACAGTGTTGTCCACCCCTTTCTTGTATGCCACTTCGTAGTCATAGCCCAACAACTTACTAACCTACCATTGTTGTGCCAGAGTGGAAACCCGCTATTCAAGGAATTATTTCAAAGGCTGATGATCAGTGCAGATAGTGAAGCGACGGCCAAGCAAGAAAGGTCACTATTTATTGACAACTAGGACTATGGCGAGCATCTCCTTCTCATATACAGATAGTAATAAGGAATGACCTACCAATGCTTTGCTGAAAAATTCAATAGGTCGCTCGTCCAGCAGTAGCCACTGGTTCCCCAGCAACAAATGCTAGCCTACTCAGTTACACTTCCTACAAGATGCCACCGCATTCACGAATGGCGGTGTACAAGGTGTGCTGGACTTCGGTCTACTTCAGGTCGAACACACTACAACAAGATGTCGTGTTAGCGACGCATATTTAAACATCGCTAAAAATAACTATTTGCGATGTACAAAAATGTCGCAAAAAAATGAACTATTAGCGACTCATACGAAAATGCGTCACTAATACTACCATATTAGCGATGTTGTATTATAAATGTCACTAATAGTTCATATATTTGCGACGCTTTATATAACTATTAGCGACACTTTTTTTAAACATCGCTAATAGCTTTTACAATAGCGACGCTTATTTAAAAGTGTCACTAATAGTTATTAATTAAAATAATAAAATTTAATTTAAAATTATTAGCGACGCTTTTAAATAAGTGTCACAAATACCATTTCTAATAAGCTTTATTAATTATTATTTAATAAATAAATATTAAAAAATTATAATAAACTTCCTAAATATAATATATTTTATTTAATATTTACTATTTGTATATACAATAAATAAATACTAAATTTTCAATAAAAACTAGTGTTAAGAATAGATTAAACTTTCACTATGTTATATATAATATATTTTATTTGTAAAATTTTATTATTATTTTTAAAATATAATTTATAATAAAAGAGAGTGCATGGAGAGAGAATGAGAGTGAGGAGAGAGAGGGATCGAAGAGAGAGAGAGAGGGGGAGGTGAGAGAGTGAGGTGAGAGAGAGGGAGGTGAGAGAGAGGAGAGGGAAGAGAGAGAGGGGAGGGAAGAGAAAGGGAGAGGGAGAGGGAGAGAGGAGAGTGGGGAGGTGTGAGAGGAGATAGAGGGTGAGGAGAGAGAGAGGGGAGTTGTTTTCTTTTTTTTAAATTAAAAAAATTAAAATAAAATTAAAATAAATACTAATAAAATAATTTTTATTTCTATTAATTCTTTTTTATTTTTGAAAATTAATTTTATAGAATAAAAAATCTTAAAAAAATTAAATTAGAGGAGAGAGAGGGTGAGAGGAGAGAGAGGGTGAGGGAGAGGAGGGAGAGAGAGAGGAGGGAGAAGAGAGAGAGAGAGGAGGAGGAGGAGAGAGGAGGGTGGAGTGAGGGAGATGAATTTTATTTTGATTTTTTTAATTTTTTTTAATTTTTTTTATATTTTTAAAATATAAAAAATAAAATTAAAATAAATACTAATTGTGACGTATAATTTTATACGTCGCTATTAGTACATGTATTAGCGATGTATAAATTTATACATCACTAATATGATTTCTTTTATTTCTTTTTATATTTTTAAATTTAATTTTAAAGAATAAAAAATCTTAAAAAAATTAAATTAGAGGAGAGAGAGGGGGAGAGAGGGGAGAGAGAGGAGGGTGTAGAGAGAGGGGGGAAGAGAGAGAGAGAGGGGAGGGAGGAGAGAGAGAGGAGGGTGTAGAGAGAGAGGAGGGTGTAGAGAGAGAGGGAGGAGAGAGAAGAGGGTGGAGTGAGGGAGAGGAATTTTATTTTAAATTTTTTATTACTTTTTATATTTTTAAAATATAAAAAATAAAATTAAAATAAATACTAATAGCGACGTATAATTCTATACGTCACTAATAGTATATGTATTAGAGACATATAAATTTATATGTCACTAATACGTGATGTATTAGCGACATATAATTTTATACATCGCTAATATGATTTTCTTTGTATTCTTTTTTTATTTTTAAAAATTAATTTTAAAGAATAAAAAATCTTAAAAATTTTAAATTAGAGGAGAGAGGGAGGTGAGAGAGGAGAGAGAGAAGAGAGAGAGGAGAGGGGAGGGAGGAGAGAGAAAGGGGGAAGAGAGAGAGAAACCGAGGGATAGAGGGAGGGAGAGAGAGAGAGGGGAGAGGGAAGAGAGAGAGGATAGGGGAGGGATCAAGAGAGAGCGAAGAGGGGGGAGGGAAGAGAGAGAGGAGAGAGAAAGGGTGGAGAGAGGGAGGAGAGAGAGGAGGGAGAGAGAGGAAAGAGAAAGAGAAAGAGAGGATAGGGGATGGAAGAGAGAGAGAAGGAAGAAATTTTTAAATAATAAAAATTTTGTTTTAGCGACGTATTGGAGTAAATGTCGCTAAATGTTATGCTTATAGCGACGTACCAATCCATACATCACTATAAATAGTATATTTAGCAACATATAAGAGTATACACTGCTAAATACGTAATTCTGAGCAACGTATTGATTAATACGTCTGTCCCTCGCCGTCCTCCATTCCCCCACCCCCTCCTGGTCCCCATTCCCCCTCCATAGGGACCACCCCATCGGCCTTTGCCTCTGCGCAGACGTGCCGCCCTGCCACTTCGTCGCCTCCACACCTCCCCAGCCCACCCCTCCCGGTCCCCCTTCTCCCCTCTTCTCCTCCCCCCCTCCACATGGACACCCCCGTCGGGTTTCGCTGCAACACGGCCATGCCGCACTGCCAAGTTCCGCTGCAAAGCTGCTGTGCCGTCCCACCCTAACTTCCTACCCCTGCCGTCCTCCACCCCTTGCTAATAGTCCTTTTTGTTGTAGTGACATTCTAGCAGGCATGGACAGCGCCATTGCGGATGGCATGGGCGTGCTCCCCTTCTCTCTCGGTGGCATGGTGTACAAGGTGGATCAACGAGAAGAGGGACCATAATAGGCGGTGAGTTTCGTCCATGAAGAGAAATGGCAGGAAGTTGTTGATGCTCGTAATAGGCTGTTCCGCTGGTTGTAGAATGTGACCAGTTTGGCTACCCTTTATCACTCGAGGCGGCAAAAGTAGTATGAGACTCAGCAGGTAGGTACTCTTTCTGTCGTATGACTTGAGGTGGCATAAGCCCTATGACGGGGAGGAAGGCACCTGCTGGGTGCCTTACTTCATGCGCGAAGGCTCTTGGGGTAGAGGGAGGAAATATAGATGTAGGTGGAGGAGCTCGAGTAAAGGAAAAATCTGAGAAGAATCGGAGACCAATCTAACTCATTAAATTGAACCAAATGGAGCAAATATAAAATATTTTTTATTAGTTATTAATATAGAACAGACGGAGTATTATATTATGAGACAGGGCTCATGCCCATAATATGAGCTTGGATATAATCAGCCATTACATTTTGGTCTAACAGCAATATTTAGAAGGCAAATAAGTTTTTTCCCCTTTGCCCCGTCAAGTTGAGATCCAATGGCCGAGTACAAATATAAACTCATATTAACTCTTTTATAATATAATAAGTAAACAACTTATATTTGTTGTATTAAAAAAATCTTATACTTGGCCATTTAGGCGGTTGACGGTTGGAAGGTGCAATTGACCACATTTTCCCCTTATGTATTTTCCCACAATCGGCAGGCAGTCATGAAATCTCACAAAGAAATTAAAGAAGCACTACGTGCAAACAACTGGAAAAGGATAAAAAAAACTTTTTCACTTGGTCCTGGACTAAGGCTCGTTAGAAAGAAGAAAAAAAAAAAAGATCCGAGAACGTATGGATAAATGAGTGCTTCCTTAAGGTTGACATGCGGACAAGAGGAATTCGACATAATCAAAGGCTCGTGTTGGTGTTTTTGTGCTTATCGATGGTTAAAAATTCTTCCAAAACTACTTCACTTTCATGGTGATTTGCTGTCAGGACAGCAACCTGCACAATACATCTTTGGTGGACACAATGGAGGCAACAAATCTTGGATTAGTGGGATTCTGCTTGTCCTACTCGATTAATTTGAGGATCGATTAGTTCACAGTCCAACCGCAAGGTGCGAAGACATACTTCTAGACATGGGCTTTCGGAGATGGTTAATATTAAAAATAATAGACAATGATTAAAGCCCATTGCAAGCAGAATGGTTGCCGGCCAAAACCCACGTGCCTAAGGGTAGCAACTACAAGGAAAATTTTCATTACACCAAAACAGTTGGAGGTAAGGCTGCAAGCCCTTAAATTTTTTAGCTTGGGCCACTAAAAATAATAAGCGGGCTAGGCCGGGCTTAAAATTTGAAAGTCCATAAATATTATGGCTAAGCTCGAGCCTAGGCAAAAAAAATTGAAAAGCTTGGCCTGACCCGAAAAACAAAGCCCGTTACTGACCTATTAATAGTTAACACCTTAACCCTAAATCGTTGATTGCCATACCACCAATCTCTATTCATTCTGCTGCTCTGAATTCGCCTCTCGACTATCACCATCCCAACTTGCCGACTTCCACAGTTTCAGCTCTATAGATCGCTTCCATTCTCTCACTCTCATTGTCCCAAATCGCCGGCTCTCACTATTTTTAAATCTTTGCCAATTACCGATCGTGGCTACAATTTGAGAGCCTCATAGTCCCAAATCGTGGATCATTGTTTCTCAAATCGCCAGTGCAATGTTGTGATCTTGTTTACTTCAAAATCCGATGAACCGCTACTCCGAACTCTCTTCTTGCCTATGGGCTCTCACCATCCCAAATCACCAACTTTCACAATTTAATATCCATCGATGGCTTCCATTCTCTTAGCTCACACTATTCCAAATCGCAAGCTCTCACTATTTCTAAAGCTTGGCCGATCATTGATCAGCGCTACAATTCGAGAGCCTCATGGTCCCAAATCACCAATCGTCATTGTTGTCCCCCTCTCCTTTCTCAAATCGCAGCCTGCCGGTGGGCTAGTGCACTGTTGTGGTCTTGTGGACTTCAAAGTCTAGCGAACTGCCGCTCTGCTCACTCTAGTGCAATTGTGGTCCGATTAATTCTAATCTTAGTTCTCAAACAAAAAAAATTCTTCCTCATTTGGTTGATATGTTATATAAGATCTGTTTTTTTTTAATTTGTGCTTGTTTCTTTAATTTGTACTTCTCTGTGTTCTTTAATTTGTATTTGTCTCAGTTTTGTTCTTGTCTATGTTCCTTAATTTCTACTTGTCTATGTTATGTTCTTGTCTTTATTTAGTAATTTAATGTGTTCTTGTCTTTGTTTTGTTATTTAATTTATCATTGTCTTGATTTTGTTCCTGTCTGTGACTGTTTAATTAATTTATAGTCTTTGTTCTGATTAATTTGTTCTATTATTTAATTTGTTTGTATCTACTAATAGAGATGAGCAATTCTTCCACCCCAACCCGTTCTTCTACCCTAGCGAGTTCTTCCACACCGGTTAGTTCTTCCACTCTCACCCTTACACCTGTTGTTCCCCTTAACAATACATGTCCCCCTCCTTATCCTATTCTAGATTTAGAAACAAGTACTAACCAAGGAAGAAAAAAGGGTTCGAGGGCCATCACAAGTGTGGCTTCATTTCGAGAAAGTTCTAGATGAAAATGGAGTATTTGAAGTAGCAATATGCAATTATCATAGGCATAGGTTTGTTAAAAAAGGTAGAGATGGTATGACTCATCTAACAAGGCACATTAATAATGGTTATTGTAAGATGACACCAAATAGAGATCCTAAACAACCAATCTTTAAGTATTGCTTTTGGTAATATATATGTGCATTTAAATTTGATCAACAACATAGTAGGGAAGCTCTTACAAGAGCAATAGCAGTACATGAGTACCCATTTAATTTTATTAGTCACGATCATTTTTTTAATTTTACACTAACTTTTCAGCCTTTTTTAAAATGGTTCGAAAGACTACAATTACGAATGATTGCCAAAAGCTTTACACAAAAGAGTAGGATGCATTGATAGATGTTTTTAAAAATCATTATTCTAGGGTTAATATTACTTCTGATTTATGGACTTCAAATCAAAATTTTGAATATATTTGTGTGACAACTCATTATATTGATTCTAGTTGCCATTTACAAAAAAAAAATATTAGCTTTTCTCGGCTTCAATCGCCTCATACTTGATTGGTAATATATAATGGTATCAAACCACTTTAATAAAGTGGAAAATTGATAGCAAAGTATGTAGCATTACTTTAGATAATGCATCGAGTAATAATGTTGCTAAAAAAAATCTTGTAATAGACCTTGTTGAAAAGGGGTCTCTTATGTTAGAAGGTGCCCTTGTCCATGCACATTGTGCTTTCCATGTGATAAACCTTATTGTGCAGGTTGGACTAAAAGATAATCTAGATGTAAGTCATCATGTTCATAAGTTTGTGAAAGCTTCGCTTTCCCGACACAAAAATTACTAAATTAGTAGTTGAGTTTTGAATTATTGTGGGGAAGGGTTTGATTTTAAATGTTAACACTTGATGGAATTCTACTTATCTAATGATAGATTTCGTGTTGTCGTATCGTGATGTTTTTAGAAGATTAGAAGAAAAAGATTCAAGTTATAAACATAGGCCTTTTGATAATGAATAGGAAAATGCTACCAATGTGTGTAATGTTTTGAAGCGGTTTCATGATGCAAAAAATTATTTTGTGGAGTTGGTTATCTTGCAGGTCATTTGTTTCTCAGAAAAATATCAACAATTAGAATGCTACTACTTTGAGGTGTAAGTTCTACAAAGTACTTTCTTAGATCGATGTCGAACAAAATGTTAGATAAGTATGACGAATCTTGGGGTGATGTACCAATTTCGTATGATGTTGCTTTAGATTTGGATCCTAGATATAAGATAGTTATTGAGATTTTATTTGACCCAAATACATGGAAAAGAGTTGGAGGATCTACATTTTGAAAGGAGTTTGGTGGTGATGCAGTTACTATTTGATCAATACAAGAACAAGCTGGGTCTGGTTTTGGTTAGACTTTCTAGTGGGTCATTAAATCCTTCGTATGAGGAAGAAGAAATTGAACAATGGATGGAAGCACAAGGATGTACTAAAGATAATAACATTGAAAATATGAGTTGGAGTTGTCCTTTGAAATGAACCTAGATAACAAGGAGGCTGACGTGGACATCCTTTGGAGGTAAAAGGCTAACTCCGCCAAGTACTCAATCTTAGCATCAGTGGCTAAAGACATTCTAGAGATTTCTGTTACTACAATTACTTCAGAGTTAGCCTTTAGTATTAGTCGGAGTTCTATCTCAATATAGTTCTCTCTTACCTCAGACAATTACATAGTTTATTTGTACTTAGGATTGGTCGTGTGGCAAGCAGGTGGTTGGGACCTTTTGTGATGTAGATGACGTGCTCAACAACATTAATAAGACAATTGAAATCTCTAACTGAGGTAGCGGGTATGTTTATTTGTTCTTTTCTTTTTGTTTATATATACTAACAAAAAAAAGTTTTTAACTCCATCGTTGTTGGCCCCAAGCCCGGATGGAAAAGGAGGAGGGAAAACATAAGGATTAAACAATCTTTAACCTAGCTATCATTAGATAGTTTAGTTTAATTTCAACCATCTTAGTCTAATAATGTGTGTGAATGTAGAACAAATGAATTTTAACCATCTTAGTTTAAGTACGAATGTTTGTATGTGTGGAGCAAATAAATATGAATGTGTCTAAAGCTTGAACCCTAACCTCTGCTTATTCTTTAGTTATAACTCACAACTAGTTCATCTTCATTCCTCCTTACCATACCAGACCAGAAATATATTCAAATCAAGGAGAGTCTATTCTACTCACTTCTTCTCCCAGTTCGCTTTGTATCGAAGCAAAACATCTTCTACGCTTCAAAGCCACCATTGAAGATTCAATGAATAACTAGTTTAATATAATTTAGCAACCTATTACTTGTTTAGTGTGAGATTATATGAGCAAATAAGTAAGTTCGGGAATTTTTGTTGTCATTTACTTGCCATTTATTTTATTTGCATGTAGTGTTACCAGTAGTCAAATTGGAGTGACAATTGTTGGTGTTATCCAAACAAATGTTGCAATTAATCCAAGAAACAGACAAATTGCTCTCTTACAATATCATTAAGTTTAGTTGATTTGTTCCATATTTTCATTGTAAGAGTATTAGCTATCTTTTGGAGGAATGCAGTTAGTGTTTAGAAAAATAACATACATAACCATTTATGTTTAGCTCTTCAATTATACTCGAAGAATTATATGGTTTAGAATGAAAAATTGATGTGTTATTGAGGCGAACATCTTAGTCACAGTTGTATGAGCAATGATTTGATATTGGGCATGTCTTTGATGGCATTTTTGGATATTGGTTCTAGATTTGTCAGGTACTTGCAAGGTAGCTTCATTCTTACTTGGGGAATCTCAACTTCGAGACAATTAGGGGTCGTTAAATCTTCAATGGTATTGTCTTCAATTGATAAAGAAGAGTGCCACCATCATTGTAGCTCCTGCATAGGTTGTATTTTAGGCATAAAATATGTAAATTGTAGCTCCTATTTATCTTGTATTTAGTCCTTTATATGTTGGAAATGTTTAGTAGTGATCAGACATTGACATGGGCTAATACAGGTTATAGTTCTAGTACAGTGAATTTTATAAAAAAGATATTTATAAATAAATAATATTATGTAAAAAGTAAAAAAAGCCAGTGGCACTGCCTGAGTCTAAATATTTTTATGGTTAGGCCAATTTTTAACATATTAAGTTAGAGTTGGGTCACACTTTAATTTTTGTTCTTCTTCATTAGGGCCAAGCTAGGGCCCAAACCTTGGCCCACCAGGGCTAGGCCTGCTTAGAGCCCTAGCTGGAGGTTGTATTGTGTTATTCTCTTCACCCTAAAAAGTAACAATAATAAAATATTGAACGCATCCATCTATTCCCCGAAAAATCCCTCAATACCCCATAAGAAGGAAAATTTAGGGATTTTTTTTGTTTCACCTATACCCCACCTTCCCCCACAAAATTTCCCATCTAAGTACCCCCCCCCCCCTCCCCACAAAATTTCTCAACTAAGTACCCCACCTTCTATGATGAATTTTCTCACTGAGTTTGTTCCTGGCAAGGTTAATGTTAGTCAAGTTTTTTACGGGAAGATAAGCAATCCGGGATGCCACCACGGAAATAATTTGAAGCAAGATGAAGGGAAGTCAAGAGAAGAAGGTCAATAGTAGAAGGAGACCATGGACTCCTTGTACGAACTTGAAGAAGGAGACCATGGACAAGGAAATAATCCAAAAGGAGTTACCATAAACTCCGAATAACTATGAACATATGAAAAAAGATCATCTCTCCACATGCTAAGTCCAATTGGGACAACCTCTCATTAGAAGCATTTGCATTGTTGTAGTTACCTTTGTACTACAATGGAGTTCTCAAAACTCTTGTGGAACTTAAAGAAGCCTTCCAACATTTTCAGCAAAACCAATACATTGTTAATGGGTTTTGATCCATGAATTGTTTTCGTTCTTCTGCGAGTCTGTTGCATCCTATGCAAAACTCATTTGTGAGATAGGTCTCGGATGAGGTCGAGTTGAGCAACATTTGATGCAATGGCCTTTTATCCTCCAACATTGAATCCCTGTGGCACCCAATATTGAAATCTAGGGCGACCGACCTGTGAAGAGGAAGCCAATGGGGAAAACTAGGGCAGAAGTTAATGGAGTACACATTGAGTAATTTGAAGTGGTAATAAAGTAAAGAATAAGTCTATATGCACCCCAATAAGCCCCTCAATACCCCAATAATCTCATAAACCCCCTCATGTATTTGGGGGTTTCTTACTATCCATATGTGTCCTCTATAGACATCATTTTATGCTAGCTACGGACAAGGGCACATCATTTTATGTTGGCTACGGACAAGGGCATAAATACGGATCAATTATTTTTGTTCGCCTTGATAGGTAGTTGTGGACACATACAAATATATCCGCTTAATTTAAAATGGTAATAGAGATTGTATAAAAAATATTTTCCGCACAAGAGTGTCACACATCAGCCCAAGTCTTAGTTTTTCATTTGACCATATGAAACCTATTAAGGGAACCAAATCCTTACTGGGATTCTATGTAATATTCTCACACGATCTACTCCTAATCTGGGATCCTCTGTAATATTCTCACACAATCTACTCTCAATTTGGGATTCTATATAATATTCTCACACGATATGTAGGGATTCACCCCAGATCTATTTCTATGGGTTTTTTCTATAAATACTATACACAACACAGATTTCACTACTATTGAAATTCTCTTTCTCTTCAAAACCCATTGCCAGTTGATCAAAGTGCTCCTCGATTGAGCGAGGCCTACAGCCTAAACCCACCCCCATGCCACCCTGAGCTCTCCATGATAGCTTCAATTTGGCCACGGACTTGGATACTATATTATAACTTATCCTAACATAGTATATAGTTCAGCTTAACTATATAGTTATTAAACTTTGAGAGTTGGATTGTTTAGTATATGTTTAACATGCACAAAACTTAAAATAAATCTGAGTCAGACACAGATAAAAAGGTATGCATATAGTGGAGGAATTAAGACAAACTTTGTTTTGTTTGCGTCTATTTCTCTAAACCCTAAAAAAGTAGAGCATACAAATTAAAAAGAGGCAGGCTTTTGATAGGATATGAGGGCTGTGCGGCCCACTCAGCCAAAGTATGATATAAAATTGTGTGAAATTTGGAATTCATATTTGATAGCCTCGTTGATGGGCTCTAATGGATGGCGCACACTATAGAACGTTACAATTTCCTACCATGGAGATTGTATGCGCTATAGTGTGAACTGTCAATTTTGGACTATCAATGATGGGTGAATTTTTATCGGTAAATTTGAGTTTTCAAAACTGATTCGTCTATAGAAGTTGATTTTCCTATTTAACTTTTTTTACACAATTGGCCTTACATTACTTAGATAAAAAAATAAATCTTATATTGCTAAATGGGACCTACCTTTTTTAATCTGATTAAAGGTAGGTGTAAAAAAACCGATACGAAAATCATCTTCTTTCTCATATTTATACATTGTTTTTTACGTAGTGGCTGATTCGTACGGCGTGAACTAGCAGCCCATCCGAATCCCATGTACGGTTCAATGACAGGAAAATTGTTGTACGAACTGGTCAATTACAGCAGCCTGCGAGACAGCTATTGATTATTCGACATGCCTCTGTTTAATAGTTCTAATTCCGAAATTGTGTATCCTAAAACCTACTACCCATCCTCTATCTCCATAAAATATCAAATCTCATACCATACGATTCTTCTTTCTAGCCAAAAACAATTTCAAAAGGTCTCCTGCTATAAACTTCATTCGAGAAAATGTTAGAAGCAGCACCGAAAAAGCTCAAAGCCAATATACTTAACACAAATGATGAATAATTTTGTAAAAATAAGAAAAATATGTTAGTGAAGTTTAAATTCTTGGAAAAATTTAGCTAATGTTGTAATTTCAGTGCATGATCCAGCTCACTAGCTAGTGCTAAAATTATAATGCTAACTAGACATTCTTTTAAGTTTTATATGTCAAGAGCCAACGTTATTATCTAGATAAATATTAATCAATAATATTTAAATAATAAAGTAAGTTATTAACGTCTAAAACTGAAATAAGCTCTTGACATATAACGTTACTCTAAAAATCAATTCAAATGAACGGTCCCAGCAAGCATGACAGGAAATGAATTGAAATGAGAACCAAATGTGCATTATACCTCACAAAGGATAAAGATCTCTCCTGCAATCATTTGCAGTTTTTCCGGAGTGATGCGTAGAGATACCTAAAATTTAAAGCTGACAAACTAAAACCGTGGATGTCACTGTCATCGCATTGTAGGGCTTTCCACAAATACAGGGAGACAGAGCGAAGTGGGCATCAGAACAAAAGCATTTCTTTTGTAAAGTATGTATCATCTTTATTATTAGAAGATGGTCAATCTTGCTATCATTAACGACCTCCTTTGTTATATTTGAACTTGTATGATTACTGACTACTTCCGGAAAATAAACGCTGAGGTTCAACTGATGAACAAATATGCCTTAACGAATTACGTTTGCCCGCTGAAAAGATGATGATCTATTACTAAAAGCTGCGCATATTAACAAGAAGCATTTGACTAACAAATTCAAGATGCCAATATGACAGAGAAGTTATGACAGTTACAGCATCAAAGCCACTACGATACATAACCAACATTCCTTGACCATAATGAACACATTACCATGCAGTAGAACTCTATTGGATAACAGGTAAATTACTCTTGAAGAGATTGGCCCAATAACAATGGTTAACCCGGATTCCAGCACCACATCCAGAAGACAGTTTGTAAAACAAGGAAAAAATTACTTCTAAGTAGAGTTATATCTATACATTGAATGCTAAATGAAACAAATAAATTGGAGATTTGGTTTTCATTGGAGGTTGATAGATTTCAAAAGAAGTGCTTGATGCGCATCTTTTATAATAGATTCCTTGTCCCATAAGAAAAAAATACATCATTAACAATATAATTGAGGTAAAAAATTTAACTTTTAAAAAATAAAATAAATAATTTAAATATTTAATATTTTTAAATATTTTATATAATTTTAACTTAATAGCTCAGGAGGGATAGATAAAAATAAAAATAAAAAATTTAAAAAAATATATAAAAAAATAAAATATAAAAAATAAATTTTATAAAATTAAAAAAAGGTCTTACAAGGTCAAGAAAATATTTTATATTATTTAAAAAATTAAAATTATTAATATAAAAGCTCAGATAGGATAGCGCCTTAATGATACTTTGTAGGCATTGTTCATGGATCTTACTACAAAGCTTCCATATATTCGAGAAGAAGAATGAATGACTTCAATGCAACTTGGTCGTTTTGCAATAAGACGGACTATGTTTAGGCCTTCCATGTGGTTAGGACCAGTATTCTGCAAGAACATCATTTAAAACTTATCACCGAGATTAAACAGGAGATTATACATATAGAAGCAAATGTAAGGAGTGTGACAGTGCAGGGTTTTTGCCCAAAAATAAACTGGATAAGCGATGATCGTCTCATGTTGCAGATCTCATATCGATGCCAATACACAGAAAACAATAAATTCGAAGTAGTTAACTGAGAATAGATAGATAAATGCAAATACGAAAAACAATCAATCTAGAAGTCCGTTTGAAGCTGGCTAGGATATAATCGAAGTGCGAATTATGCAGAAGAAAATTCCATTACGAGGATGAAGATAAGACGATTGAGTCACCCCGGCAAGCAATTAATTAAAGAGGAAGAAAGAGAGAGAGAGAGAGAGAGAGAGAGAGATCTTACGCTAGCTATTTGGAGTGATAATACATAGGTGGGCGGAAAATCGGTGTTGAGGCTACTCGTTTTCTCGTCTCCGAAGAGTTGGAAGAAAATGGGGGAGGATGAGCGTGGGGCTGGTGAGATCGGATCCGATGGGTGGGCTTTATTAAAGACGCAGGAGAGAAGGTCGGGCGAGGAGGAGAGGCGGATGAGTGTGACAGGTCGGCGCCCAGAAAGAATGTACCTGACCCGGTTCTCCCCAAACCCGGTGACGTCAGCCGAGCGGCCCTCCACAGCATCCCGTACTATACCGACTAGCGGCAGCGGGTGGGAATAAAAAATCGTTGGTTCTCGGCTACGCCTACGCCTACGCCGTGGACCTAGCCGGATTCAACTCGGGCAAGCTAACCCGGCTGATATAAATATTTTTTTACCTTAAAAAAGTTTTTTCTTAGATCTCAGTGTGATTAAAGTAGCGGCCGGCTCTCTAGCTCTTCACTTCCCTCTCTCCTCCTCATGGATGCACTGCTTTCACTTCTCTCTCTCCCTCTCCCTCTCCCTCTCCCCTTCAATCGCCGCCTCCCTCTCTTGCAATAGTTGCCTCCTTCTCCCTACTGGTGTCGCCCATTTGGGATCATCCATACCTCTCTCCGCCCCAATCGATCTTCATCTAGGAGAAGGTAGAAGCTGGCCTCCGACAAGTTCATCGACATCGTGCATGATCCTCGGTCTTACCATAGGATCCACCACCACCAAGCCGCCAAGGTTGCATCCCTCGGCATCCCCTGATCAGCTTCTTCGATACACACTTTCACCTTGACCTTGCCATCGATGGCTTCGATGAAGTTGACGTGCGGCTGGACGCATGGACCTTGTTTAGGGCTACGGCGATGCCTTTCTCCTTGGCAAATTTTTTTTTTTAATGATCCAGATTTACCTAGTGGTCTATGTCACAGGTTCGCTTGGGTTTGAGTGAACCGCCCGGGTCATCCCAGACAAGGCCTAAATTTTTTACTAGCCTGGTCAAATTGGCCCGGCCTGTCTGACTGGCCCAAAGTTTATTTGAAATTATCATGCCTCCTTACGTAATATGTACCTACGACCTAATTTTTCGAGTGTAGATGAATTAATTAAGAACAGTAATATTCCCACAATGTTTTTTTGTACTAATAGGCCTTATATTACTTATGTTTAAATAAGAAAAACATATTTTATTTGTTAGGTGGGGCCTTACTTTTCCAATCCAATAACATATAGTATAAAATAAAATATCAATATTCAATTTTCATTAAATAAAAAGTGAGGAAATAGCCGCAAGTGGGGGGCGATTAGGGGAGCTGCTGGGGTGGGGCACGGTCTCCCATGTTGGAAATGGTCAATGTTAACGCCACTCGGACCCCTAGCCTCAATCCATCTGATTTTGAATCACCTGCCGATATCAATTTGATTTGTCAGAGGGTGTAGACTGTAGAAGAAGACAAAGGGGTAGAGGACGGCGAAAGTTGTGGTGGCTTAAAGACCAACTGCGTGAATGCCCGCTGTTCAGCAATTCAAAAGACGGTCGATTTTTCTTGTTTTCTTGGCAAATAGGTGAATGCTGATTGCTTAGATAAATATGCAGGAGGACAAGACAAGAACGAAGGTGGCCATAGCGGAGAGCAGAAAGCAAGTAAAACAAGGATAAAAAGGCTGCAAAGATTCTAAAAATCTGAGTCGCGGGTGGTAAATGGGGGTGGTCCGGTACTCGTGCATCTGTTTTTTGGTTTGTCGTTAACAGTGGTAATTTCTCTCTCTCTCTCTCTCGTTCTGCTGACTCTCTAGCAGCGGCAACCAGCAAGCCTCGAGCTACTCTCTCAGAGCCTCTCTCGCTGCTTTTTGTCTCGGTCGGTTTTTCTTTCTCTCACGCCTCTTTTTTCCCTCGCTTCCGAAGCTTCTTATCTTTTCCCGTCTCTCTTCTTATTACCTCATCAAAATCCAATTTTTTGCTGCCCAAACGACTACACTAAAATCACTGAAATCGAAAAATTTTCCCATCATTTTACCCTGTTGGGATCCTTTCAGAATCAAACCTACTTAATAAAAAGAAAAAGGACAGCTTTTAATGTCCTTTTTTTCTCCATTTCTTCTGGTCGCTTTCCTGTCAAATTTTCTCCATCTTGGGACCTACAAATTAACTTCTATCCGAAAAGTCAATAAAGGAACAGGCATATATCAGTCATCATTAGCAGTCAGGGTGATTGATCCATAATAAGGTATCCAGACACATCAATGACAGTAAATTAGGGGAAGATGACATGAGGTGAGTTGGGAAAGAGAGAGAAAAAGAATCTTAGAGACGACGCGGACGTGTCGTTAGGATCTAATAATTGCTACACTAAGTGGTGGTTACCTGTCTTACACTGTGCCTCCGTTTCTTTCTCCACCTTTTTTGCACCCCTACACCCTCTAACAAGACTTCACAACTTTGAGCTGTTTCTGCGCAGATCCCCTTCGGCCTCGCTCCTCATTCCGCATCTGCTGCCTTAATTTTTTAAACACGGATGCCTTGCTGAGATTGTCTCCCTTCACAGCGTTCACATGTGGGTAGCGTACCCAGCCCAATGTTCGGTGCAGTGACAGCCTTCTTATCACTGTTTCATCAGCTTCGCACATTAACTGGGTGGTGCGCCCGCCCAATCGGGCATGCTGAAAAAACGTACCGGACCAACCCGGCTGTTTATATTTTTTAGGGTTGGAAATTTAGTTAAATGGGTTTGACCTTAACCCTCACTAAAATCGGATTACGTTATGACTTGACTTTATTTTTAAATTAAGTTAAAAGTTTAAATTTTAATATTACTTGAGTTAGGTCAGGTATGCAGATAACTTATTTTTTTTTATAAATTTTTTTTAGACTTATATTATATACCAATAAATACAAATAAAATTAAATATATTATAACATTAATTTATAATATTTAGTACTTTGGCTAATTTATTTTTATAATTTTTTTTAGTAGCCATCAACAAATACCTTAAAGGTATAATGTCTCATTTCACCATTCTAAGAGAATGATAACAAAACATACATTCAACGTTTGTTTATTTATGGTCAGCCCACTTCGCTTTCGATAACTCACATACCAATACAAAATATATTAAATATTATTTTTTTAATGGCCAAAGAGGATCATGCATTTCAGCATGTTTTAATTTCAAAATTTCAGTAACTACTTTTTTATATTTGCTTGTAACCCTACCCTCATTTGCAAAAATGACACTTGATTATAATTTTCTTCCTCTAAAAAATGTGCCTTATCGAGTTTTATTATCCGTTTATCTAGTTACGTGTTCCTAACCTACTCTCTATTATGATTGTCAGGTCTTTGACAGAGAGCTAAATATAGTGTGTGATGTGTCCTTTAAAAGAAGAGATGATGAATAATGAATACAACAAAATATGACATATTTTTATTTCATTTACCACACCTAAAAGAATAACAGAAAAAAATTAAACTATACATAAATTAACTGTACTTTGAAGATACCATCTTCTCTTATCCTAAAATAGATGTCTACTATAAAGCAAAATATATGTGATTACTCCTATGTTCTAAATATCTTATTCATGTCCAAATTTATGTTTAAACATCTCTAGTTCAATATAATATACACTAAATAAATATTATAATAATAGTATAAAAAAGTTCAATAAACCAACACTATAATAATAGAGTTTTTTATTATTTATAGTCGGGTAGTATAGGTCGGGTTCAAAAATATTATTAAATATTAGTTTATAAATTTAAATTCAAAATTATGTTTATTTTTATAAACAGACCAAGCTCAATTCGAGCTGGACTTGCCATTGTAATAGAATGAATTTGATCTCGAGTTCGAGCTCAACATTTTGGTTGGAGTTAAAGTTTAAGCTAGTAAGTTTGAGCTCGTATGAGCCTCAAGTTGAGTTCGAGCAAAGTATTTCGACTTTGAGTTTGAGCTATATGAGGCAAAAATTCAACTTGACTCTGCTCATTAACACCCCTTACTACGGTATTGCAACTTGCATCTCGGGTCTAGTTCTCCAGGACCAGACTTGACTTTTAATAGGAATTAAGTTCCTTGGACCCGACCCAACCAGAGATAGGAACCAAATTTTTTAGACTCAACCATGCCTACTTTAAGAACCAAAAAACCTAAAAATTGAAATTTAGAACCAATATTCTATCTTGGGTCGGGTTAGTTCTAATAATTAAAACTAAAACCAACACTATTTCAGGTCAGTTCTATCTATAAAAAAAACCTAAAATTCATGTAACCCAGTTAAATATAATTTTGTAAGTTAGTTAGATTTGAGTTGGTTCTTAGATTTACTAAAGTATTTTCTTTCTAAGACCTAACCTAAGATAGGAACTGACTTGATTAAACCCGAGCTTATTATAAACTTTATATTGAACAATTTAAATTAGAAAAAAAATGCATAAAGAACTATTTCAAATAACGTAAAATACAACTTTCTTTAAGGAAATACTTGCCCTTTTTAATAAACTAGATTATTGTGGGGTTCTCAAGCAAATTCTTATCTTAAGATAATGAGAATCTTGTAGGATCTAATTCAACAAAAATTAAAATTCTCATTCTCTCTCCTTGAGGCTTTTATGAAAAATTTAGTTAGTTTTGATTTTGAAAAAATACACAAAATTTTTATATAAAACATACACATTTTATATTTTTATATATAAAATACATAAAAAGACATCCTAAAGGAAGGGACACAAAAACCCCTTCCTAAAATAATATTGTACTATTAAATTATGAAGGGATACATGCAACAATTGATCGCCTACAAATATTAATTAATTAGTTGTAAAAAATATGAAATTAATTAAATTGATTGGTTCACTAATAAATAAATTACTTACAAAATTAGGTCAAAATTATATCAAAATATCGGTATACCATACCGATTAATTACTTTATTATAAAAGCTCAACACTTTAATTTGGATTAGGTTAAACCCATGCAGCCTTACATGGGCCCGGGGGATTAATAAGTAAAATGGTAGAGCCTAATGCCAAGTTTTTTATAACACACGATACATAGATATATATATATATATATATACCCATGCAGCCTTACATGGGCCCGGGGGATTAATAAGTAAGATGGTAGAGCCTAATGTCAAGTTTTTTATAACACACGGTAAATAGATATATATATATATATATATATATATATATATATATATATATATTTTATTTTTTACTAATAGTTACAGTTAACTTTTATAAATAATTTATATTAATTTATTAAAAAAAAAACCCAAGCAAGAAATAGCGTGGAGAAACGTCCAGGGCCCCACTAATTTGGAATGTCATCATTTGCCTGTCTAAGTAAGTTCTGAATTTGTACTGTATTCTATATGCTTAAGTGTATCCTTGAATGGGTCTACCTCCTATTTATTTTCTCTTGAATGGGACTATGTCATTATTTAAAGCCTTATCCAGCATGCCCGCTACTGTTCAGCCGTCGGTAGCTATACCGGTTACAAATCGAGTTGAGCCAGCAAACCTGTCCCAACAGCTCAATGCTGGCCAATAACCAAAACTATTTCCACTACTTGTAATCATGTCATTGTTGTTTGGAAGCTTGTAAGTGCAGGTACCAGCTCCAGCTTTCTACTGACAAGTAAAAAAAAACAAAGGCAAGTCATGATTTATGCACATGGCGCGCATCCAGAGTGTTCCCTCTTGCAAACTTTGCATGTGAGCCATTAATACGTCAATTGAGCACTCATTGGAACCTCTATTGTTTCAGCCACAAACCAGACAGTCCCTGACTACTAAGATAGATGGCCCCATCCGTGCGACGACTCTGTTCCTTGTTCTCTTCTCCATTGCTCCCTCTACGATCCCTTTCTTCTTCTTGGCCTACGCCCCGCCCGACCTCCATTACCTAAGAGGGCCACAGATATTTTGGGCCCAAATATTTATGACACGGGTTTTCTTTAAGAAGGCAAGTTTTCCAACTTCAGAAGCCCGGCCCAATAACGTAACAGGCATAGACTTATTCGTCACTTCCTTCCTTTGTCCTGTATATTTAATAAAATAATTAAACAAACAAACAAAGGGTGTCCGACCCACCCCCAGGATTGCCCGGGCCTTGTCTTTGTCCCGCCCAAAGAGAAAGGAGGTGAGCGTCGACGTATCGTCTCGGATTAGAAGACTCCAAAGCTATTATCTTCCGAGTCCACAGACTCTGGTTTGGATGCAATAAAAATTAGAAACCTGCAACGAAAACCGAAAAATGAACACTGCTTTAGCCTCCTCCCTTTCGCCCCCCTCTCTCGCACCTCTTTTCAACGGACGCTCATGTCTCCGTCTCCGAAGGCCCCGTTGCTGCTCTATGAAAATGGATAATGGTGCCAGCAGCCTCAAGGACACATGGCCATACCTCTCTCTCTCCCTCTTCGCTTCCGGCTTCTTTTTGGGTCCGCTTATTGATGGCCTTCATTCAAGAGTGGGGCTTCTGATTTACCAGAATGGCTCCATTGATGTCGGCCCCCTTCACACCAACATTTGGGTACATAATTAGATCCCATTTAACTATTTTTGAAGTTAATTTTGATTAATAGTGGTCTTTTTTTCTTTCTTTCTTTTTTTTTTGCATATTTCAGCAATCTTTAATTTACGACGTACTGTCTCCAGGTTCCTCCCTTACTTGGAGCTTTTTATTGCACGGTAGGATTGGTTCAGTTGTCTCTAGACGAGCGGCTTTCTTCGAAAATGGAGGTCCCGCCGGGAAACGCACGTAAAACAGTAGCTTCACTTGTGTAAGTAGGCCCTGATTTATGGGCGGCTTTCCATATTACTGTCAGTTAATGTATCGCTTCATAGATCTCATCAAGGGATCGTTTTCTTCCTCTGTTGAATTAACATGTTCTACTCCAACCAGAGCACTGGTATTATTCATCGAGTTAAGTGCTGAAATGTTCAAAGCAGGGGTGCCAGACAATATCGAGGCTTATACGCTTTTTGCCTTCGCAGAGATAATATGGTTGCTCTTGGATGGTACATGGCTGGGCTTCGCCTTAGCTTGTCTGGTTGGCGTAGCTTGCCCGGCTGCTGAAATCCCGCTAATCAAGTAAAGATGTTTCAAGTTCATTTCAATGGTTATGAAATATGCTATCGCAAATATTCTACAAATTAGGCCGGTTAAGGGTTTATTTAACCTTTCAGGCTCTTTCATCTGTGGTCCTACCCTCAGGCCAATCTTGAGCTCTTTGGGGAGGTAATCTTCTCCCCTATGCCGTAGCCTTCATGGCCGTTCCGATCATTTTAGGGTTGCATATTCATTTTGTCATTTCAATTTTCAGGGATTAATTACTTGGACAACCACATGTTATTTTGTATATACGCCATTTTTGATTAACTTGGCTCGGTGGCTGAAATTGAAGACAAACGGGTTCAAGGGCAAGGCTGCTGATTCCTAATGGTGAACTTATTGAGAAAGGCCACGGCTTAGCAACTGATGGAATAAAGAAGGAATGCCTTAGTGATCTGGATTGTCCTTCTGACGTCGCGTTGCGTTGGATACACCCATCATTTTCAACGAATGGTCACCGTGAAATCCTTTCTCTTGCATACCCTGTATTGCTTGAAACTTGAAAGGTTGCCGCACAACGTTCAGCTTGATTCAAGATGTGCGATTATTCAGGGCATACAATACAATCTTATGCTCTTTCTGAATGTATTCTATCAGCATGCTGCCATCTGCCCAACAAATTGAAATCACTCAATACTGGCTAAAATATATTCAATCAACCACCTAAACGTCGTCGCCAAACTAGAGCCCATTTTCAAAGGACTCACAACTAAAGCAATCAGCTCTATTGCAGTGCATTATTTGCCAAAACTTTCTGGATGCATTCGGTTTATTCGATCCCCAAGGAACATACAGATAAATACTCCTTTTTTTTTCTAAATAGAAATATTCACATTTGATATTCACTTTTTCTTTTTATATTCACGTTTTCATACATACATTCTTAATAAAAGTAAATGGAGTGAACTAGTCAGGACAGGCTTGATGCCGTGACCTGTGCCGGCATCACCAATATATTAAGATCATATCGCTCGAGTAACCGGCCTAACCATTGAAAACCACATTTAGAATATCAGGGAATTTCTCTTTAATAGCAGCTTTAATCCCAGATCCAATGGAGTCTGGACCTATATATCTGACAGTGCAGTCCCCACCCGCAACTGATAAGACCTCTACGCTCCCACCAAAGTTTTTAATTGCAGGTCTCAAGATGTTGAGATGATTGTCCACTGCCTGTGAGCACACGGGTATCAATAATTCATCGCCACATGTTATAAATAAAATCTTGTCTTCAGATACCAGAAAATCTCACCTCTGCAGTCGTTTCACTTTGTGTTTCATCAAAGACTTGCTGTATATCTTTAATTGATTCCCCGAACTTCTCTTTCAACACCTTTTCAATGCCCATTCTCATGGTTGTTGTTGAGCTCGGACATGTCCCACATGCTCCTGTGTCAGAGTTAAATTCGTTATGTAAACACGAACCAAAACAATGATATACATAAATAAACAACACAAATGGTTTACATGATTCATTTTATTCAAGCATTCTAGCCTATACCGTTTAGTAAAATGGGAAAGAGAACACACACAGAGGCATCCAAGAACAGTACAGAATTGCCTCAGAATACCACATTCATTACGGTCAACTAACAGGCAGAAGATAAATCCCATCCCAGAAGACTATTACAGGGAAAACTAGTAAGACCAAGCAAACAACTGAAATTGATACACACATATTGGGATAAATTTAATCATTTGTGAGAGACAATTCTCCTTGTTGAAATTCTAAGGACCCAGTGTTTGTACCACGGCCAGTCTTGCTACTTCCTTATCAAAAAATGTGAACTGAATAGCAAAGTAAAAGATATCCCTCTGTCTTCCATCATCTAAGATTGAGACAGAATCAAGAACCATAAGAGAAATATTCTAGTTCTCCATGTTGGGGTCATCAATAAAAGGACCTAGTTGTCCATTCAAACCTGGATGGACCTAGACGGCCCTACAGCACACCTGAAGCACCCGTATCATCACTGCATCCAATAGTCTGACTCCTCTGTAAAATTAGAAAGATCAATACAATCTCCTGAACCAGGCTGTGTCATAAGAATTATGTCATACCAGTTTCTTCAATGGTGAACTATGCCTCAAAACCATACTGTTTGACCCAGTTCACAATTTAAAAAATAATTTAATTTTACCAGGATATATTAAACATTATTTTTTTTATAAATATTTAAGAGGATACAATAAGGGGGAAAATTGGACGAGAAAAGGGATAAGTTCTAAAATTCTTATCTTGTACTCCCTCAGTCCCATTTGAAAAAAAAATTGTTCCATATTAATAGTTTAATTTCATGTTATTCTTCTCATAAAATAGATGGGAGTAAAAAAGGTTAGTGGATGGAGTAAAAAGGTTAACTAATCGACTTCTTTAAACATCACTTCTTATCAGTGTTTTGAAAACCGGTTCAGGCCAGCTGGGTGGCCAGGTTTGGCCCAGACCTGGTCCTATTTTCGGGCTGAATCAGATGAGTTTGAAGGATTTGATGATTCGACCAGGACATTGATGGCCCGCCCGGGTGGACCAGCAATCTGCCCAAAATGGGCCAACCGGGTCACACTAAAAAAACATCAGCCCTTCCTTGATGGAGCCCGACTCCTCAGTTTGTATTTGTCCCCTCTGCACAAGCTCTCCCTGTGACGGCCTTCTTCACAGTTGCCCTCTCCAACCACATCTCTGATGGACGTCACATACCCTCCCAACTCTGTTGGACCAACCTACCTCTGACAAACCCTTTACCTCTGGCATCCCTATCTGGTGTGTTAATCTGAATTTCTGATGCAGATTGCAGAGCATGTCGACAGTTGACATTGATGAGGAAGTTGTTCACTTTGGAGGCCAGTGAAATCATTCTAAGGTGAAAGTAGAATCAGGAATAGAATGTTTTTGGTTGATTTGATTCAGGATTTTACTAGATTAGACAGGAGAGAGTTGGTTAGACTTGAGAGATTGCTTAGGAGGTTTAGGATTTTCTTTTACCTATTGTAATAGAGATTACAGGATATGAATTCTCTTCTTTTATAAAAGCTATGGCCTGTATCTTAGTTAGATTTTGGAGTTGAATAAAGTTTCATTTTCTCCTCTGATCTTCCTTTCTCTATTCTTCTCCTATTGCTTGCTGTTTTCTGCTGTTTCTCTGCTTTAATTGGGTAGTATCTAGTTTTGAAGTTGCTGCTGCCTTCTCAACAAAGCATGACAGTATCAGGTAACAAAGCTAGCATTTTTCTATTAAGATTAAGATCAAAGTTATCCAATCGCTCTTTTTACTTGGTTTTGTTGACCTAAATGGTCAGCTACCAAAATATTATTGACATCCAGTTTGCAGAGATATTTATCAGTCATGTAGAAGTTTAAGATTATCCAATATCTCAGTGATGTAGACAAATGTAAGGCATACATAGTCAGTGGCAGGTGATCATGCTTTGATAATTTTTTTCCTGTTTAATTTAATTATGCAAAAGTATACGAAGTTTAGCATGTGAATTAACTTGACTAAGTTTGGGACTTTGAGGTATAGTCTCAACATTGGCAAGCGACAAAAAAGTTAATCATTTTTCTGTAGACGACATTGTTACCTGCTCTGGAAATTGCATTTCAAGTTTATTGTTACCCTCTGAGGATCACGTAACTCCAGCTGCTGTTGATTTGGATGGCCATGAATGTGAATTGCATAAATTATACCTTTTTCCTATTTCTATAAATATATTACATATCCATTAATTTTTTTTCATGATTGTCAAGAACTTTCCCATGAAAAATATTAATCAGAGCTTATACCCACATTCCTGGATAGTTTCCCAATCTCATATACACAGTCCAGTCCCCCAACAACTAGCACCTTAATATATAACTCAAGAGCTATCTCAAGAAATAATTTATAATTCATTATGGTGTGTAACAAATGGTTTGGCATGCATAATTTCATAATCATCATTTTTAGGCTCTATGAGACTATGAAATTTAGACTTGTTATCTACAAGACAAAGAAAGAATATGAGACTTGTCATGGTTTATAAAATGTAATAAAATTTGGAGTCTTAAGATTGGACAATGTGTACAAGTTGAATATATTATCTTATTCACAGGAGACTTATTAATGTTATATAGGTCCTAGAGGACTTGTTCATGCTTTTCGCAAATTTTTTAAGGCTCTAAAAGTTTTTTTAGAGGAGATTTGTTTTTTAACAATTATTGATATCATCCGGGTCGATCCTCCATGTCGAACTGGTTGGCCGACCTGGTCAGCAAACCTGAACAGAGATTGGGTCAGGTTTTAAAACATTGCATTTCATCCAATGCAGACTATTAATATGGGATGGAGGGAGTAGTATTTATGGGACCCTCAGTAGCCAATGTTGCACCATTCAAAGATGGTCGCCAGCCTGTCAGGAGGGACAGGAGGACAGGGTGAGCTGACTGGCTCACAGGTGCAGTAGGAAACAACCCCCCTCCCCATCTGCTGTTTCTCAAGCCTTCTCCAAGGCACTATTGGGAAGATGGAGGGTGATTGAGGAAGACTGACATCAAGCCTAGGAAGCCAACACGTAAACTGTGTTCTGTTTATTTATGCCACTATTTTTCAGATTGTACCGAATAACAATACCACCCACATAAGAATAAGAATGGTAAAGTTTGATGAACTTTGTATAGAAAAAATGGAAAAAAGGTCAAATGCAATTAGACAAAGAGAGTTTTTGATTGCTAACACTACCTCTCCGTTTTGAAACAGAGGACTACTAATTATACTAGATTTCCTCCGATAGCAGATTTAAAATTTTCTAAATGTGCCAGAAAAAACAGAACAAAATTTATAGTTTTGATGTAGTTACTTTTCCTAACATTTGGCCGACCCCATAACATTGGGGTAAGGGTCAATAATGATGTCTTCCTACGCTTTATTTGTGCTAACCTCATGATACTAATAAACTGTTGCTCATGTGGTATCATTTTTGCAAGTGTTCGTTTTTCAGTTTTGCAAGAAATGTTTGAGATTGAGGGACAATTTTGAGTCCATGGGAGGACGCTTAGTTAAGCAACATTTTAAAAATATTCAGCACTTGTAATCATACAAATACGTAAGGTTTGCAAAACTTATAACGTTATGTTTAAATATTTGCTAGCTAGAACTGGTGGAGAGTTAAAGATGTTACATAGTATTCCTAACCTACAATGCTTTCACTTTCTCCACCTTACCCACCCTTTATCCAATTCCCAGCTCCGCCACCGGATGGAAGCCCTTCTCCAAGCAGTTTTCAAAATTCCAATATCCCATCCACCAATAATAAAACGACTCACAAGCAGTAGAGGACCATGAACATGATAACTATGTAGCCGACCAAACAAAGAAAGGGAGATAAGAACCTTGAAGCTTGAGGAAGACAACGCCATCTTCGACAGAGACGACATCGACGTTTCCTCCGTCGGCAATCAGATAAGGGCGGACGTCTTCCAGGACCAAATCCACGTTCTCGGCCGTCAGATTGAATGTCTGAGCGGAGTACAGCCCAGGAGTACCAGATGTCGCCTTAACTCTACTGACCACGGCCTGGCGGGATTGGATGGCGTCTTTTATCGGAAAGTCCGGTTGCGGGAAAATGGATCGGCTGCCGCGTGCCCAAATGGGACATGGAATAGATGATGAAGATGATAGACGGAAATTGGGCGACTGGGAAATCCGAATCGAATGATGTGGAAGAATTGATGAAGTCACTGCTAGAGACTTCACCATCGTATCTGGCCTTCACCACCTCCACACTCTCTACAACCACCGCCTACCGCCCGCCGCAGTATGGAGTCTCCGGTTCATCTCCTGCTCTGCGCATCTAACCGTGTAAAACACCTGACCACCCTTCCTACATTGGAAGCGTTGTGCGCTCTGACAACGACTTACCGCAACGCAACAGCGGATGGGAACTTTGATATTTAAGATCCACGGTCCTTAATTTATGTTTATTTAACCCAAATATGCCATTTTTGCTCCCTTGTAGCTGGCGCTGATTAGAGCTTGGGCTCTTCAAAAATACCAGTTTCGAGATACTCAAAATGGTAAAATGGAGTCTCATAAATTCCGACCATAGGTGTTTAATATTTTATTTTAATATTAAAAAAAAGTAAAACAGTAAGTAAAAGACAAAATTAAAAAGGTAAATATAATTAAAAAAAAGAAAATTATTAAAATAATAATTTTAAAAAATTATTTACCAAAATAAATCTTAAAGTGGTGTTTTTTTTTGTCAGCAGGCACCAGCCAAGCAGTTGGCACCAGCGTGGTTTTTTTTAAAAAAAATTTAAGTTAATTTTGTCGTTTAGAACGATAAAATTGGTTTAAAGACAATTTTGTCGTTCTAAATGACGAAACCGTTTATAAGTTAACCCGGTTTCGTCGTTCTAAACAACAAAACTGCCACTTTTGTCGAATTTCATCCTTCGGTCTCGACAACAACACTGATTTTATCGTTCTAAACGACGAAATCAAAATTATTTTTTTAAAAAATACTATTTGAAACTAATTTTATCACCTGTCTCTGTTCATTCATTCAAAACATGCACAATACATACACGACTTCATTCATTCCACCCATAACAAATATCACAATAACAAATATCACCATAACAAATATCATTAAAGTACATCATTGGCGAGTAACAAATATATTACATCACAAGTAATGTCATAATCTCCTACATCCTCGACCTCGACCTCATCCCTAACGGTGGTGTACGAGCTCCTCATGATCTACCTCTAGCTTTGGTTGTGGCTCTGGCTGTGACTCCAGGTCCGGCTCCTGCTCGGGCTCCGGCTCAGCACCGGCTCAGCATAGGTAATAGATGGTACAATACAAGCTGACCGATGTCATCTATAATATAAAATCAGATCTGGCTTAGCTACATGTGCAGTGTCCAAAAATGATGAACCTGGAGGAGAGCTATATGCTGCTGATGATGATGGAATATCAGGGCATGAAGAGTGCATCAACTGCGCGGCCTCGTAGACAGGATAATCTCGATGAACATCAGTGATCACCGAATGAAGTAGTGGCAAGCTACGAAGGACATCATCAGACTCTCTAATCACCGACTCACATGTTGCTGATAAGTCCTCGCGCGAAGTACAGGTGACAAGTGCATCACTCAAATGCGCATGCGTACATCGAACTAGACGAAGCTATAAAAAAATAAATTAAATATTAGGAAAATAATTAAAACAAAATAAGAAACTAATATATGCCTTAATTAACAAAGTTGTACTTACTAGAGCTGCCTCAAACGCTCCCCTAGGCTGATATGTCATCTCCTCTACATCATCGCGTGGTAAAATATATCATCGTGTAATCGGTAAATACCACTGCATATAAGTATTACGAACATCTCACAATGTTGTAGCCATCTCCCCTTTAATAACAGTGGCTCTCCTATCCTCCCATCGAGCAATATACGACGCATGATGTATAGCCCAGTCGGTAATATGGCAGCCATGTCGAGTGATGTGATGGACAAACTCGACAATAGAAGGTGGGACCCCTTGCTCCAGGTTAAACTGAAGTATTACACGATTTGGCACATACATCTCGATAATCTCGTAATATATTAGAGGGGTTCGAGAAAACCACACCTCTCGACCGTCCGTACAGAGGGGAGGTAACACAGCCAACAAGTCCTCCGAGTACTGCTGCCAAATAATCTATACAATATATAAAGATAATTTAGTTTAAATAACGATAAATTTTTTTAAAATCATTACATAAAAAAGTTCAACACGGTAATAAAATTACCTGGCATGGCCGCTGGTGGTCTAACTCCCCTTTATACAATTGGAGGACTCCTTGTGGATTTTCGGTTCTCTTTTTCCGAGCATTCCACCTTAAGGAGTTAAATTTAAAAAATGAGTTCAGCATATGTACATAAAACGTTGCTAAAAAAGTAATGTGGTAAACATAAATACAACCTACCTCACCCCTAATGGAGCACCCTCGACTAAGCGACCCATCTCAGCACTTTGTCGGCCGACGTGTAAGTGCTCCCATGACCATAACTATGTCAGAAAATAGTGATAACAAATATTAGAATTTAAAAATTATATGTGACTAAAACACCAAGTAAAGTTACACAATTAATTACCTGAAGAAGGGTTAGATAGCCCGCAATCCCTGAGGTCATGGTCTGGCATGCTTTTCCTAACTCTCGGTATAAGAATGCGAGAGTAGCACTGCCCCATGAATAAGTACCAGCCATGTCAAAGTCGGCAAGGAGAGAGAGATATGAAACATGCACGTGGCTGCTCGTGGTATCCGCAAATATCATGGCTCCAAGTAAATGTAATAGATAGGCTCGTGCATGCTGCTCGATAACTATCTCTGTAGCATCGGCTGGGAGCTCGCGAAACTCCTGTAAGAGCCATCGTAGGTTCACTCGGTACCACGCATCACTGTAGTAGGAGGAGCTCTACCAAGAAGTCTAACTAATATATCCATATGAGCTCCTTCTATCGTGCCTGTCACCAGACGTCCATCAATACGAAGTCCTAATAAAACTACCACATCCATGAGCGTGATGGACATCTCTCCATATGACAAATGAAACGTCTGAGTCTCCCTCCTCCATCTCTCAATGAGAGCTGTCAATAGGGGTTAATCTAGACAAACATACTGTAGATAAATGAAATAGCTGAAACCCGCACACTCGATATAAGGTAAAATATGCTCATCTATAGGCCAATGACAGAGATATTTAAAATGTTCGGTGCACTCAAGGCACCCGGGGTCTTATAATAAATTTTAAAATTTTAACATAGTTACTATATCGTCCAAAAAATGAAATAAATTTTATAAAAAATTTATCATACTTCTCCTCTCTAAATAGTAGCAGACCTATGTGACTCCTGCTGTATAAGTACGGAAGTGGCACTCGGTCCTGGCCCGTAACAAGGCTCTGCATGATCCATATTATCTGCGAAAAATTAAGATCATATCATTAATCAAAAGGAATACATGCATACGTAATTAAAAAATAGAATAAATATAGAGGTTGATTATATATTTACTAATCAACAGGAGGGTTTCTACATGATTTACTATTATGCCCACTTTGTTTACACCTCCCGCATTTATATCCTCCTCTACCATCTCTTTCCATTATTCTGCGGTCCATAGTATTCCTAATGCGAATAGAGCGTGGGCGACCGGGTTGCCTTGTTGCTATTGGTGGGTATAACACAACAGGTATATCCCTCTCCCAATACTCCCGACCACGAGGAGAATAAAATTTTGTGGAGTACACATTTTTATAAGTAGAAGATGTGTAAAACAGTGATGCATGGATTGGCTGCCGTTGCTTTGCCCACACGGCAATAAGGTGCGAGCAAGGATTACCATAAACCTGAGGGATGTTGCATGTATAAGTATGCATCGCAGCATTTACCATAACCTTTCAGGCACAAATTGATGTCACTTCGTACTAATTCATGTTGATCCTATTAACTATATACTCTCCATTTTTTCTTGTTTGCTCTCTCAATATAGCTTCCACTATGGGAGTATATGGGGTGACCATGACAGAGGCGGCAGAAGATCGTTTAACAAAAAAAATTATGAGCCGATAAAAGATAGCTAACACTAAAGCTTGCATAGGTAAACCTCGTGCCCTCTTCAAGACGCTATTTAAACTTTCAGCCATATTTGTAGTCGTCATGCCAAATGTCATAAAACCACCGTGGGCAAGGGACTACTGTGTAGGATACAATTCTCCTCCTAAGAGGAGACGTTTTGCCCTAGGACTCTCTTGACCAATCAAGTCTATTTTAGCATCAAACTTTTCTACTGTGAGTGCACAAGCTGCTGCCCCAATCAAGTTCGTCAGTGTATCATTTTTGAACTCCTTCTTAAAATTTGCTTTTATGTGACAGATGCAATAACGATGGTGGCAATCCGGCTCTGAAAGAACCTCAGGCACAACCTTCTGAAGCCCCTTATGTCGATATGAAATAATGACAATGTTTGTCATGCCCATCAGTACATGATCCCTAAATTCCATTAGAAACTATTTCCAATTGTCTCCATCTTCCTTCCCGACAAGCCCGAATGCAAGAGGAAATAACCCATTATTTCCATCTGTAGCCGTTGCAGCCATAAGAGCACCGGGGTATCTGCCATATAAGTAAGTGGCATCAACACCAATCGCGGGGATGCAATGTCGAAACCCTGCTATAGTGGCCCAAATGCCCAAAACAATCGCTTAAATCTCCTACATATGGCACCATCTGCACGATGTACTTCATCAACCTCTAAGCGGTAGTAGGTGGTAGGATTCGCTTCTTGTACCGCCCTTAGGTACATTGGCAACAGTTTATACGATTATACCCAATCTCCATAAATAGCCTTGATTGTCATATTCCTTGATGCCCATGCTTTCTTATAAGATATGTCAACATGATACTTCTCCTTCATTCTTTGAATAATATCCCCTGGTGTGAGAGTTAATTCGGCTTGGATAGCGGGCATTATGACCTTCGAAATAAAGGAGGCATTGCATTGCCTATGATCTGTGCTAAGCTAGGCATTCCGACATGTGTGGTCACCTTTGTATGTCTTCAATTTAAAGTACCCACCACCCCTTTTGATTGAGCCATGCACTCTCCAAGGGCAAGTGCTATCAATGTACTTCGCTATATACTCTGACGGATTTGTTCGTACAACCTTGTATTCGACATGATTTTGAATGGAAAACTCTTGCAAGCCTGTAACAAATGCTTCTTTATTCTCAAAGATGCAGCCAACATATAACTCATCTTCATTTTGTTGGTCCATATCCATTGTAGAATTAACTGCCGCATCTATCTCCTCATCTGTGATGTGTGCATAAAGTGGCTCCACTTCACAGTACGCCAGCTCTTCATCATTTACATTCATATCATTCCTAGCAATAGCATTGTCTACCGCATCATCCCCCTCGCCGTCAACCATCTGTTGAGCATTTTCTTCACCTCTAACCCATTCTACATTCATGTCAGAATCTTCTCCACTTACTTCATTAATATTATCTTCACCTTCATTATCCTCATTTTCATCAATATCTTCACCGTAGACATATCCCCCATACATATAAATATCACATATGTATTAAATTTCGTAAGCCTAAAAAAGTTGAATTTATTTATAAATATATATTTCACCTTTGATTAGATAGTTCAGCATCGGTATGACTAATATACGTATAGGGGTAATGAAGGCCCATCGAACTTTGAGTTTCATACCATGCACCGCCTTGAGACATTTGAACGCTAAATGGCTCGTGTGCATGCATCATGGACCTTCCATATTACATACAAAATCTCAAAATTTAGCTAAACATATTTTCATTAAAGGATAATAAGATTCAAAACTTATTTACAACTAAATCAACCTTACCTCCAATTAGGTCCACTTCCATTGTAAATAGGGGCAGACAACCTATGACGTTCATTTAAAGCTACTGTCATAAATAATTTTCCTTCTTCGTCGTCCACCGGCATTTGCATATGACTTTCATTGTTCACATTTCTATCCGAGCTCCTATGTAAGCTGCTGTGAGAGCTCCTATGTGAACTACTTCACCTTTCACTAGTCACTCAAGCCTCTTTTTTGAGAAATAACTCGAAAGAAATTTTGTCACATGAGTGGTGAAACATAAAAGCCATTGATGCATCATCATTTATGCACATTAGTATCATTCTCGATCCATAGGATGGAATATTACATTTGATAGTAATTTTTCATCTTCTTCGATCTAACCCAACCTTGCTTGCTACGTACATCTCAAATTCATCAAATGTAGACAGTTTCTTAATTAATAATCCTTCTATGCGTCCGTCGTAGTTAAATAAAAAACTAACCATTTCTTTTGTCATTTCTATTCAATTAATTCGTAAATAATAAATTAAATTAATATTAGATTAAGCAAACTAATACTAATATCTACCCTAACCAATATATTTTTAAAATATATACGCATAGAAACTAATAGATTTACCAAGTATATAAGCATATCATGAAGACTTTATATTAATGAGTAAATTTCCTAATCAATAAAATTACACAATTGATGCGATAACATATGCAATGTCACAAACCATATAAGCCGCAAAAAAAAACACTAAAGCCCCTCGACAAAAAATGCTCATTTTTAACTAAATCATCCAAATCGCACGTTACACCAAAATACTGAATTAATAGAGAGTTCATAAGCTACTTACCAACACCGAAACAACCTGGAGCAGTACTTTCATAAGAGGCAAAATGCAAAACCTAGACACGTAGCAAATATTTAATTTAAGTACAAACTTTACATCAAGATATTTTTAAACTAATTATTTAACAAAATGGAGAATTAGGGTACCACGGATTGGGTGCGAAATGGGCGCAAGTGCAATGGCGGCCAACGGAGAATGCTATGGGAAGGAGAAAGTAGGACCGGTGGGCCTGGCAGCGGGCTAGACGTCGGCAGTGGGACTGGCAGGGCTGGACGTCGGCAAAGGTGGTGGAGCGGAACGGTGGGACTAGCGGCGGGACTGGTTGTGGGATTGGCGTTGGGACTGGTGGCGGGCTGGACGTCGATAGAGGCGGCGGGCCGGACATCGGCAGAGGCGGCGGAGCGGACTAGATGTCGTCAGCATAGGCAGTCACGCCCCGGCGATGCCTGACCCAAGCCGAACCCAGTCCAGGGGCCGGTCAAGCGCGTGGGGGCGACGAAGTGAAAATTGAGAAATGATTTAGCGGAAGACTTAATCCCTAACCACGGGCGATTAACAGAAACACGGAGTGCGCACAATCCTTTGAGCAAGAGTAAATAAAAAAGGGAGAAAATGTGTTGCTTATCACAAAGTAAACAACAATCTCAAACCCACAAGCTTAGTTTAAGTAAAGCCCACACCGGCTCAAAATAAGTCATAATCATCACAACTGTAGTATATGACATAAACCCAAAACAAGAACCCTACACAAAGGTTCTAACATAAAGCATGAAACAAACGAAGGTAAGTCACGCAACGATCTCCATCATCACACCCAAGCTACCTCTGACCTTTCCTCAAAGAGGCAATCTTGTCCGTCTGCGTGTCGCACCACGCAGCCCCAAATCAAAACACAAAAAGAGGGGTGAGTTTAACAAACTCAGCAATGGTTTTAACATCACTGTCAACGTTGAAAATACGATAGCATAGTAATGAGATCGTTCAAATCAAAGATTTACATGGTGCATCACTTTCTGATCACACATTCATATCATTTTACACTGCATCATAATGCATAATACAACCTGCATGGATGTATCTCTAGCTTACATATTCCCACATGCATTCACATCATAACCAATCCCACATGGATGTATCTCTAACATACATATTTCTACATACATAATAACATCACAACCTGCATGGATGTATCTCTAACATACATATTCCCACATGCATAATATCATCACAACCTGCATGGATGTATCTCTAACATACATATTCCCACATGCATAATATCATCACAACCTGCATAGATGTATCTCTAATAAACATATTCCCACATGCATAATATCATCACAACCTGCATGGATGTATTTCTAATATACATATTCCACACGCATAATGTCATCACAAACTGCATAGATGTATCTCTAACATACATATTCCCACATGCATAATATCATCACAACCTGCATGGATGTATCTCTAACATACATATTCCACATGCATAGTATCAAATCAAACTCCATCAAGAAGTAACCACACAATAATGTCACACAGACGGGAGCATAGACAAGGCCACGAAGGCGTGTCATGGTCCAAAATTCTACACAAGAATTCAAGAAAGATCGGGGTTGTCAATCCCTAATACTGCTCGCCCTGGACATCTCCTGCGGAGGGAAGAGCCCGAGTTCTCACACAGAGAACCCTAGAACATGTGGTAGCGGGGTGCACACGGCATACCACACTGGATTCTCATGGTCTAGATGACACACATAATAATATTCTCACATATCCGCAAGACAAGTACACAACTCGTCCCCACATCATTCCATTTAACAAGACTCAACCCGGGGAGTGCACTCGTTCCATACAGGAACTTCAAATCGTTCCACACAGGAACTTTAAATCAAAATATGTCCTTTCGGACCAATCAACTTGCGATTAATCCACGACCGATCAATCCGGCACACAATTTCATTACATTGCATCCAATCGGTCAAATTCAATTAATCACGATGAAGCCTCAATTTGAAATCCATTTTCATGATGCATGTAGCATGGTACATACGTGGGCAAAGCATACATGAATCCTAATCCATGATAAGTGCTCTCATCAGCCCCTAATGCATCATTCCTAACCACAATATTATGCTTCAACATCATCATTTAACCCCACATGTGTGTGCGTGTATCTAGTAGAAGCATTTCACATCATGTATGCCATCATGCTTGAAATTAAACTCACTACCACACTACACATGTGAATTACTATCTAAACATGAATTCCAGCGGAAATCATAGTAGAAGAATCGTTGAAATCATAGCTAAATTCAAAACTCAACCACAAAGGCTAAACACCTATAACATCACTCATTTCATCATTGAGTCATGGTAATCACCAACATCCACACACCACTAACCACCATCTATCATGACAAATCAGTCCAACAATGATTGTAGTCCTACTGAAAATATGCTTAACAAAAGGGGAACAACCATTCATAATTTCAAGGTAACGATTCCAACATCATGCCACAAAACATAAGTCATTCCACCATCTCTAAGCATATATCTCAACTCCATAAACTTAATAGCATGCATTTCTAGTAGCCTAATATAGCTTAAAACACTCCACATTCATATAAAATTAGCAAGCTAAAGTGGAATCATCAAAATAGACATCATATGCACAACATACAATTTTCTGTGTAGCCGATCGATCGCCCTTTAGGCCGTTCGATCGGTTACATGCAAAAATTTAAAATTTACAGTTCAGCCGATTGATCGCCCTGCAAGGCCGATCGATCGCCAACACGGCAGAACAGTCATCTTCTTCCTTTCGCAAAATCAAACCGAAACACCATAGATAACACTTCAAATCTACATCTAACACCCTAATCATCATCAAAAGTCCTCCTTGACTTCCAGAATATCAAACCAAACCATAATAATGCAAAATCCTAAGAAATTGGGATTAAATAATTCTATTTTCTAATCTTACCATTAACACACTAAATCAAGCAAACCACTTCGAAATAAGCCAAAAATGGAGAGTTTTACCATGGATAAACAAAGATTTTGAAGACCCATTACCTCAGCACTTAATTAAGCTCGGATTGAAGAGTCACCCTTCTTGAAATCCTTGAAAACACAATGAGTTTGAATTAAACTCTAATAAAAATCGATTTACTCAAGAAATCTCTAATTAAATCTTAGATCTAGGGCTTGTTGGTAGTAAAAATCGAATTTTGAATGTTATGGTTTGTAGTAAAATACAAATCAGTAGCTTTTGATGGTCAAAAACGAATTGAATTAAGGGGAAAATGGTAGATTTGGAAGAAATAAAGAGAAAAGCCAAGGATTAGTGTTTAATTAGAGCAAGCTTACCTTAATCGGCTTCTAATTCGGGCCTAAGTGGGGATTAGGTCAGCCCTCCTTCCTTAGCCTATTCCCAAAAATGAAAATGGCTCTGGTTTGCCCTTTTATAGTAAGGGTTGGGGTATGTATAGGTAAGTTTTGGGGTGTAAATAGGAAAAGTAGGCTAAAAGTGGTTATTTTATAAATTTAAGCACAAATTAAGCCTAATAAAATTCTAAAAATTTTTGTGTGACCTTAAGTATATGTCTAGGTTCATTTGACAAAAAAAAAAAATTCAACGGTGGGGCCCACAGGGGTCCCGCCAAAACCCTAATTTTTGGGAAAATAGTAAAAATTCCAAAAAAATCTCAAAAATTCACATTTGGTTTAAAATCACTTAAAACCACTAATATTGAAGTTAATTTTGGTTAAAACCATCACAAATACTATTTATTTCACGAAATCACCGAATAAGATCAGAAAATACGTAAACCTCATGATAACTCATAATTAAAGAAAACTAAAACCCGGTTTAAAGATGAGGGTCCTTACAGAGGCGGTGGAGTGAAAAAAGACTGGTCGAATGCACTGGAAACACGACTGGAGGTGGAGTTGATTCACGTTTATAACAACGATGATTTCGTTGTTCTAAACGACGAAATCAACTTAAACTGATTTCATTGTTTAGAACGACAAAATCTGTGTTGTTGCCGAGACTGAAGGACGAAATGGGACAAGTGTGGTAGTTTCGTCTTTCAGAATGACAAAATTAGCTTAAGTTGATTTCGTCATTCAGAACGACGAAACTGGGTCAACTTACAAACGGTTTCGTCGTTTAGAACTACAAAATCGTTTTAAAACCAATTTCGTCGTTCTAAACGATGAAATCAACTTAATTTTTTTTTAAAAAAAAAGTCACGCTGACGTTAGCTGCTTGGCTGGCGTTAACGTGACAAAAAGGAACACCACTTTGAAAAATATTTTTTAAAATAATATATTTTAGTAAATATTTTTTAAAATTATTATTTTAATAATTTTCCTATTAAAAAAAATACAAATAGCGTCTCCGATATGTCATAATGATGCATCGTTGCGGAACTGAGACTCCATTTCTAATCGTTGAAATGGCCATGCGGCGACATACGAATTTTGCATCCTGTATTAGAGATGCTCTTAGGAACCATTTTATAGGCTACGTGCTTAGATTTGCTTATTTAATAGTTAATAATTTTAGTTAATTTATTGTACGTGTTTGAAAGTAAATAAATTAAGTGAATAAATTGAGGCATAAGTTTGAGTTTACGCGTGTTAAGACAGATGTAACTTCTCTCGGCCACAGGCTTACGCCAGGCTCCACAAAGCGGTTCTGCGGGATTCCCCTTCGGTTGGAAAAATCACTGAAGTAAAACTCTTCCACAAGCTATGCGGTGGATGTATTTAATTTACTATTTGACATATTTTAATATTATGTATATATATTTAAAGTTAAGCAAATTTAAATTTTAAGTTGAGTATTTCACATGATACCTACCCCCTACCCCATTGGACCACTGAAAATCATTCTTAATGCCAACAATTCATGCCCAATTAGTTGAAAATCAATAGTTTAAGAGAATCTCGTAGATGGTGGAATGTAGGCTTTGCCACTTGCCCACCCCATTTATCCATTATTACGAATACAGATATGCGTGGTTGTTCTATACCCCGTTTAGTAGCATTTTTATTTTAATTATTATATTTTTAAAAAAAACATAAAATTTTTGGCTGAAGGGAATTAATTTTTTAAAATTGATTCATTTTTATTTGGCAAAGTACAATACTAAAATAAGAAAAGAAATATTTCAACTCTATGTCATCAGTTTTCAGAATGCTACATTTTTCCCCTCTTGTGAGTACTCTATTTTTTATGCTTTTTATTAACAAAGCAGCCTATGAGAGAGAGCTGTTATCCGGAAACTCAATGAACTTTGCACATAACACATATGTTGATTTTAAACATCTAAAAGCATCCATCCCTGTAACGTATGTCGTGAATACAATTGGAGTCGTTGAGAACTTTAACTTGAGCGTTATTTCCTACATAGAAATAACGCCCCTCACTTGAAATTCCAATTTTAAAATCCCATGTTGAAATGTTATTTATATATTTAAAATATTATTTTTGTATACTCTCTTTTTTTACTTGTTTTATTATTTATTTTTTTAATATTAAAATAAAAAAAATAACATCTATAATTAAACATAGGTAAATAAAAATCCAGCCCTTAATAACTAATTTTGAAGACCCCCCCCTTAGAAAAAAAATTGCTTCCTCCCCCTTCCCTCCCCCTCCCCCTCCCGAGAGAGAACGGCCTCAGCAGTGTCACTAAATAAAGGTGAACTGAGTGAGTTAGGACAGGAAGAGGATGACCCACGGCCACGGGCTGTCTACCGTGTTTTGAAAAACATACAATGGCCTTGAGGCGTGGGTAAATAATAGGGGGGGCGAAGAACCGGCTAAAGAGTTGTATCCCTGAGGGAACAATTGTGGAGAGCATCAAGAATGGCGTCGCCTGCTTCCCTATTTGGTAGGGGGAACGAGGTGGAGGTGAGCAGCGACGATCCGGATTTCACTGGCGCCTGGTTCGAGGCCAAAGTCGTCCGACACGGGGCCAAAAAGCGGAGACTCTCCGTCGTCTACGATCGCATGGTGGACGAGTCGGACCCCTCCAAGCCCCACCGCGAAATCGTCGACCTCAACCACGTCAGGCCCCGCCCCCCTCCAGAGAAGACTCGCCTGCCCTTCCGTGTGGGCGACAAGGTCGAGGCTTTCTACCACGACTGCTGGTGGGCCGGCGAGGTACAGAAGGTCTTAGACGCCTCATCTTCGTATATTGTCAGGTGCCTGGATGGCGATGTCCTAGAGTTTTTACGGTCTGATCTGCGGCCTCGGCTCGACTGGGACCATGGCAAATGGGTTTCTATTCCAAATTCCCTCGACATGGTATGCGGTCTTCACTATCACATTTTCAAGTGTAGTTTTTTTTCTTCCAGATGCTTGTAACAACAATTAAGAACCAAATTGCAGAGGACTCAATTGCTTCTTTTTTCGTGCATTTTATTCCTTGGTCTCTCTCTTTTCGCTTCATTGCTAGGTCATGTCTGAGTTGCTTTCTTATTGACAAATATCCTATGCCTATTCATTTCTTGTTTTGCTTCCTGTTATTATTTTTATTTCATGTCATTTGAGATTTGGGAAGAAAATGAGTAATCGATGTAACACTTGAATTTATTGTTATAGTTTCGGTTTTTTCGTTTAGGGACATTTTTTGTCAAACTGCAGTATAGACGACCCCGTTAGTGGTTTGGAGGAGAAGTTAGAAATTTTGGCTGGAAGTCAGGTATACAACGTTGAAGCCATTCGGTCACGGATTAAAGAGCTTTTGAATGTGAAACGAAGATTAACTCAATGTACTTGCAAGCTTGATGAATTAGAAAGTAGGATGCTAAAGAAAAAACATATAATTGTTGGGATGAATATGGACATTGTAGAGTTGGAGGAAAATTTAGCCCGACTTGATAGGCAAAGGGAAAACAGCATATCCAAGATAGAGGAGTTACAAAGGGCTGTGGAAGAGATGAAGAAGAAATCTCTATGCGACAGCAAATGGAGCCAAGATCAAGTAGATAATTTTGCTGCTCTGCAGGAAAGGGTCCTCAGTCAGAATGATGACAATGCAGAAATTCACTTGAGAATTATTGAGCTACAACAACCTCTAACCCAGCTTAAGAGGCAAAGGGAGGAAGAATTTACTCTAGTGGCCGAGTTGCAAAGGGAGATGCAAACGATAAGCAAGGAGGCTCAGAAATGCAGACAGGATTTTTGCAAAGCAGCTGCAGCCTCTCTGTCAACGGTAACCACTGGTCGATTTTTTAGATCTCTTTTCTTTTTTCCTTAAATTTGTTTTCAGATAGCTTGGATATTACTAGCAGTCTTTTATTATGTTTATGAGATGGCTTCTTCTTATGTGTAGTTATATTTCAATCCTTTTTTAAGCTTCAAAATGTTCAAGACATGTTGTGTAATTGCATGGCTTTGTGTGTTAAATAATTCTAAGAGACGAACTAGGAAATGTAGCTAGACACTAAAAGTTTAAAGAGTATTAAGAAGATGAACTTTTTGAGGTGAAAATATTAGGTAGGGATAGGGTACCAACGTGCCCGTGCCTATCACCAATCAAAAACTGACATGTTCACTCATTTTTCAGTTAACTTGTTAAAAATAACCTACTTAATAGGAAAACTTAAAAATAGCCTACTTAATAGGAAAGATGATGATATCTTAAATCCTGATTAGTGATAGACATGCCATGTTGGTACCCTTTCAGTATCTAATATTTTTTCCTTTTTTTGAGAGAATATAGTCAGTAAAATAGGTAGACAATATTATTAATGGCCCTCAGAATTGTGCATGGAAAATAGTTAATTTCCATCGTATTTTTTATAATCTGCCCAGACTTCTGGCTCGCATATAATTATGGTTTCATGTAGGTGTCGATGTGCCTACTCTATGCTAAGGTGTCATTTATGTACCTTGATTAATTGCTGCTGGAATCTTTGGTGCTTTTTGTTGTCATGCAAATATTTCCTTGGCATGTTCATATTCATGCTTGGCTGATTCTCTACAATTAAGTTGCAGATGTAGCTGGAAGTTGACATTAGAAGAAATGCTTGAAGTAAAACGGTGGCTGGTAACATGATGACCGTCTTGGTTATATTTGTTTAGCTGAAACATGTTCTCATTCTACATGGAACCATGCTTTCTAGGTGGAATCTCACTTTTGGGCATAAGAAGTGTAAATATTTAGTTCATAGTGTAGGTTTTCTTTTCTTTACTTTTAGCTGGTTGAAAATTAAGAGAATTGTGATAGTACGGGACTCCTCACTAATGTCCGTTTCTCCACCTGGTGCTTGATTGGTGGCTTGCAATGCATATGAAGAAAATGTGACTTCATAACTTAGTCTAAATGGAATTTGGGATAGTATGGTCTGGGTGTTTGCATTGATAAAGATCCCCATAAATCATGTGTATATAAAAATGGAAGGCACGGTGCCATTTGGGATATTCAGACATTTCCATAGACTAAAGCTTATCTTGTGCCGCAATTATCTTCTTGGAAGATCATTTTTCAAAGAATAGCAACAGCAAAGGAACTCCTCGCACTAGTGGTTACAGGTAGGGCTGGCTGTGGACGTCCATCTTCTAATGTCCGAGTTGTGTCATGGCCGTGTCCAGTTGAAATTTTTTGCCAACTAATTTTCGGCTATGGACAAAGACCTCGTTTGACCCTTTATTGAAGGTTTGATTAACTATTTAGTGTAATTTGTATTTTTATGTAAAGGATAATTTTAAATTTTTTATAATTATTTTTTAGTATTATTTTTTTCTATTTAAATTTTTAACAATTTAAATATAATCATGTTAATATTATATTTGTGCTATGCTTTAAAGTTAAATTATTAAATAATTTTTTTGTCTCACCTTAATATTTCTATTTAGTTTTTTAAAAAGAATTAATTTATTTAATAGTAATACTATAAATAAAAATGATGACATGTCTAAACTATAACTATATGCATCTAGAATGGAGGCCTCGAGGTGTATGGTACTAGAATAAACTCTCTTCATGCTGTTGCTTTTTTTTATTAGAAAAAAACCCTCTTCATGCCACATAGTCATATTGGTTATAAATTTTTTGAGCTTCATTTGTTCAGTTGCCCATAATTGCAAAGGCAAGGGAAGCGGGCCTTGTTCTTTGCGGGAGAACCGAAGGAATGTGCCTACGGTAGAGCATCTCTAGACAGGAAAGATGATTGTGCATTTTCAATGGTTGGAAAAGGCAATATAGCCAAGTCCAGCCCAAATGTCTCATCATACATATAACATATGAGAGGGTATTAATTTTGTAAGACAAAATACACGATACTACCTAATATAAAAAAGAGAAAATACATAATACTACCTAATATAAAAAAACTAACCAAATATTACCCTTCTTATTTGCTTAGGTGTGGAATGTTTTAGAAATATAATTTAATTTTTTTGGAATTAATTTAATTGATTCAAAGGTTGATAATAAAATTTTTTAGAATAAATTTGAATGGAACTTTAAACTCATTTCTAAAATTTTAAACTAATATAACTCCCCCCCCCCACCCCCGAATTCGGATATGCACATTCTTCGTGTTGATGTGCTTATATTGATGAGCCTTATTAAACAATATCACATTGGGAAGTTATTTTAAATTTTTAAAGTGGGCTCTACCTACATGACGTACTTCTCTATGCTTAAATTGATATAAGAGGTAACAATTAAAAATAATAATATTTAATTTCAAAACAAAGGGTTGGGAGCCAAAATTGAAGAAATCACCTTGCAAAGTGATTAGATAACTTCGGTAAAAATGTGCTAGAATTAGTGTTTGGGTGAAATTTTTAATTCTACCCAACTTTTACTCTCAACCATGATTCCTCGCAAAATTGAGATAGAATCAATATAATCTGACCCAAATTTACAACCCAAACAACCCCTCAAGACATAGCATAATAAGAGTGATTTGCCAAAACAACCCTAGAATAAAAAAAGACCATAGCACATGTGAACTCCCATATATGTGGTAAGAATTATCTAAAATATATCCTCCTATTCTCTTCTTTTTAACTTCATCATCTATTGATTCTCTTTACCAGCAACACCAACTTCATCTCAGCCATCGATTTTGTTGCCTCTATCATTGATTATGTCACCTCTGATACTGACTCTATCGTCTCTACCATTGACTTTACTTCATTTGCCTTCACCTTCACTACTGGCTTCACTTCATCTACCTTTGCCTTCACCTCTTCCTTGCCTCATTTTCCTCCTTCCCAAGATGTGACAAAACTGACTACAAACTAGTTAGGGAGCTATTAAAATTTATTTTTTCTCTACAAGCTCAAATCTTAAAAAATAAATTCATAAACAGCTAAACTATTCAAAACTAAAAGTGGGGTTTATTTTTACTTGATTTTGAGCTTTTTTTAACTCCAAATAAACCTCCTACTAGTGATCAATAATTGATAGTTGACAAGTAAATTTATTGCAATAAAAGGGAAATAAGACAACATTTTGAGTATCAATATCTCCCTCAGTATTTACAATGAACTATCTCAATTAACCAAATAAAAAAATAAAACAAATTTTAAACACCTAACTATCAATTGTTGGTTGTCACACATCAATAAAATGAGTTGTCGACGCTGTAGAAATTAACTTAATGTGCATGCTCTAGCCTCGTGCAATTCTATTGCTTAATATTGATAAGAGGTTTTGATGAGCATGCATGTATTGTGAAAACCATGTGTTAAAACAAAATTGAAGGCTTTTGGCAAGTGTTGATAAGCCAAATCTTGATCATCTTGCTTGAGCAAGGGCTCACTTGAGACCTGTATCTCCTCAACTCTAATCGCCTAGTTTGGGAAGCAGAGGTAGATGAACTGTAGGTGGTAGCAAACACAACTTTGCTGCTTGCTAGCATTCAATTTCGAAGGACACAAGGAGATAGGGGCTTTTGGCTCTTTGTGGAGGTTGGGCAACCATCAATGGATAGTGGATCAGCACCAATGGGATTGTTGCTCGACATCATTGCATCTAGGCATGACCTTGTAGCCAGTCTTGACAGTTGTGTCAACCAGCGGCCTGGGTTTATTGATCATGCTAAGGCAAGGACCCGAAATGTAGCCTTGACCCACAATGACGAGAGGTGTCGTTGTCACGACACTAATTTTTAAAACCTTTTTTACAATAAAGGACAAGCGATAAATCACGATAATTTTTTTCTTTCTTAAACACAAAATAAATCATATGATTAAATATTCAGGTCGTGATAACTGGGGTTCACAAATACGAATATCAAAACATATGATATTATTATACATGTCAAATATCGTAAATGGTAGGTTAACCCTCTAAGTACAAGTCTGTCATCTTTCTGAAAATAAATAACAAAGTAAAGTTTGCACTCATGCCAATAATTACAATTACTTACACGGTTGCAGAAGTAAGAAACTAGATCCCATTAATGCAACGTTGTCCTCAAATGGCCACTAATGTCCCGATCTCGCAACGTCCCCATCTAAAATACCTGCAAGCAAACAAGACCAAACATGCAACAAAACATCTCCTCCCCTTAGAGGAGCATTCAAAAGAACAAAAGTATTATTTAATATTTTTTGGATTGGGCCAACATCACCCGATGTTAGTTGCCTATGTACTCATCAGACAACATGTTCAATGTTTCCAACAAAATCGAATACAGATGTAGTTCTAGCTAATACTACACTATACTAAGAAGCATAGCATCACACGTGCAATGCTTAAGTATTTTTAAGCAACCTACATTTCATGCAATTCATTTAATCATTCTACTTGTTCTAATTAAACAAGCAATATCAATCAATGTTATTAATTATCTCTTGAACCATTGTTCAATAATTAATATCTCCGCTAATCCCAATGATAAACAGACTCATCATATGTCAATCTAAGTGACAAATGATAATGAAATACCCTGGAATCCACCAGGAAGTACCACCACCCCTCCTAGCCCAAGAATGACCTGACCGGAGTGGAAGAGTGTTATGCCCCGGCGATACCCGAGCCGAACCCGGTCCAGGGGCCGGTCAAGCGCGCGTGGGCGATGAAGGAAAATTGAGAAACGATCTAGCGGAAGACTTAACCCTAACCACGAGTGATTAACAGAATTACGGAGTACGCACAATCCTTTGAGCAAGAGTAAATAAAAAGGAAAGAAAGAGTGTTGCTTATCACAAAGTAAACAACAATTCTCAAACCCACATGCTTAGTTAACTAAAGCTCACACCGGCTCAAAATAAGTCATAAGCATCACAACTGTAAAATGTGACATAAATCCAAAACAAAGAACCCTACACAAAGGTTCTAAACATAAAGCATAAAACCAAAGAAGATAAGTCACACAACGATCTCCATGATCACATACAAGCCATCTCCGACCTTTCCTCAAATAGGAGATCCTGTCCTTCTGCGTGTCGCACCATGCAGCCCCAAATCAAAACACAAGAAAGAGGGGTGAGTTTAACAAACTCAGCAATGGTTTTTAATATCACTATCAACATCGAAAATACGATCGCATAGCAATATAATCATTCAAATCAAATATTTATATGGTGCATCATTTTCTGATCACGCATACACATCACCTAAAACTGCATCATAGTGCATAATCCTTACAAATTTCATTCTCATCATAACAACCTGCATGAATGTATCTCTAACATATATATTCCATCTTGCATCATGTCATAATCAACCTGCATGAATGTATCTCTAACAAACATATTCCATCATGCATCATATCATAACAACCTGCATAAAATGTATCTCTAACATACATATTCCATCATGCATCATATCATAACAACCTCCATCAAGGAGTAATCACACGTTGGTGTCACGCAAACGAGACATAGACAAGGCCACGAAGGCGCGTCATGGTCCAAAATTCTACACAAGAATTCAAGAAAGATCGGGGTTGTCAATCCCTAATGCTGCTCGCCCTAGATGATCCTGGCCAAGGATGTCCCATTCTCACACAGAAAATCTAGAGCAGGGGTGTTCGCCTAGGGACATCTCCTGAGAAGGGAAGAGCCCGAGTTCTCACACAAAGAACCCTATAACACGTGGTAGCGGGGTGCACACGGCATACCACACTGGATTCTCAGGGTCTAGATGACACACATAATAACATTCTCATAATCTGCAAGACAAGTACACAACTCGTCCCCACATAATTCCATTTAATTAGACTCAACCCGGGGAGTGCACTTGTTTCACACAGGAACTCAAATCAAAACATGTCCTTTCAGACTAATCAACTTTCGATTATTCCACGACCGATCAATCCGGCACACAATTTCACCACATTGCATCCAATCGGTCAAATTCGATTAACCTCGATGAAGCCTCAATTGAAAATTCATTTTCATGATGCATGCAGCATGGTACATACGTGGGCAAGGCATACATGAATCCTAATCCATGATAAGTGTTCTCATCAGCCCCTAATGCATCATTCATAATCACAATATTAAGCTTCAACATCATCATTTAACCCCCACATGTGTGTGTAACTAATAGAAACATTTCATATAATACATATCATCATGCTTGAAATTAAACTCACAACCACACTACACATGTGAATTACTATCTAAACATGAATTTCAGCGGAAATCATAGAGGAAGAATCATTGAAATCATATCTCAATTCAAAACTCAACCACAAAGGCTAAACACATATAAGATTATTCATTTCATCCTTGAGTCATGACATTTACCAACATCCACACACCAACTAACCACACTCAACCATGACAAATCAGTCCAATAATAGGTTGTAGTCCTACTGAAAATATGTATAACTATAGAAAATCAACCATTCATAATTTCAAGATAACAATTCCAACATCATGCCACAAAACATAAATCATTCCACAAATTTTTAAGCATATATCTCAATTCCATAACCTCAATAGCATGCCTTTCCAATAGTATAATCATAGCTTAAAACACACCACATTCATATGAAATTGGCAAGCTAAAGTGGAATCATCAAAATAAACATCATGCATTAGAACACCAATCTGCTGTGTAGCCGTTCGAACTCCCTTCAGGCCGTTAGATTGGTTAAATGTAAAAATTTAAAATTCACAGTTTGGTCATTCGAACGCTTAGCAGGCCGTTCGATCGGATGAACTGGAAAATTGTCGTTCCGACAGTGTTGCCATTCGAACGCCCAGGAGGGCCGTTCGAACGCCAACAAGGCAGAACAGTCCATCTTCTTTCTTTCGCAAATTCAAACCGAGACATCATTGATAACACTTCAAATCCACATCTAACACCCTAATCATCATCAAAGTCCTTCTTCACTTCCAGAATGTCAAACCATATCATAATAATGCAAAGCCCTAAGAAATCGGGATTAAATAACTCTATTTTCTAATCTTACCATTAACACACCAAATCAAGCAACTCATTTCGAAATAAGCCAAAAATTAAGAGTTTTACCATGGATAAACAGAGATTTTGAAGACCCATTACCTCAACACTTGATTAAACTCGGATTGGAGAGTCACCCTTCTTGAAAATCTTTGAAAACACATTGAGTTTGAATTAAATTCCAATAGAAATCGATTTACCTAAGAAATCCCTAATTAAATCTTAGATCTAGGGCTTGTTGGTAGTAAAAATCGAATTTTGAATGTTAGGGTTTATAGTAAAACACAAATCAGTAGCTTTTGATGTCCAAAAATGAATTGAAACAAAGGGGAAATGGTAGATTTGAAAGAGATTAAGAAGAAAGTCATAGTTTAGTGCTTAATTAGAGTAAACTTACCTTAAACCGCTTCTAATTTGGGCCTAAATGGGGATTAGGCCAGACCTCCCTCCTTAGCCTATTCCCAAAAATAAAAATGGCTCAGGTTTTCCCTTTTATAGTAAGGGTTGGGGTATGCATGGGTAAGTTTTGGGGTGTAAATAAGAAAAGTAGGCTAAAAATGGATATTTTACAAATTTAAGCACTAATTAAGTTTAGAAAAATTCTGAAAATTTTTGTATAACCTTAGGTAGATGTCTAAGTTCATTTGACCCAAAAATAAAAAATTTGATGGTGGGGCCCACAGGGGTCCCGCCAAAACCCTAATTTTTGGGAAAATAGTAAAAATTCTAAAAAATCTCAAAAATTCACATTTATTTTAAAATCACTTAAAACCACTAATATTAAAGTTGATTTTGGTTAAAACCATCTTAAACACTATTTATTCAAGAAATCACCGAATAGATCAGAAAATGCACTAATCTCACGATAACCAATAATTAAATAAAATCAAAACCGGTTTAGAGATGAGAGTCCTTACAAAGGGCATGACCCACTACTGCACCTAAACAGAAGTGGCGGGAAAAGCTAACTTAGCAGGATGCCAGTTAATCCAATTGCATGTACACTAAAAAATTTTCAATAGATCTATGCTGAGCCCGACTCACATAGAACTCCCTCCAATGGGGAGGTGCAACTACACGGTCAAATCAGCAGCTCCTCAAAAGAGCTAAAACTTAGGAAACCATTTTGAACCCTATCTTACTCATCTATAAGCCAGGATTCCGAATGACTATCCCAAACCATCTTAGTCCCTTCTAGACTAGAGTTTAAAACTCGAAACTGCCATCGGTTTATCAACCAAGGCTTATCGTCAGGTCGAAGCCTTTGTTCACTGTATGAAGTAGTCCTAGACCCCTCTGAGGTATTTCAATCTTTATCTTTATTAGGTGTTCTCGCCCAATCTAAAGCTATCAAACCTCATTGATTTATCTTTTAATAATCTTAAGCAGATAATAAATTCTTATCACAACAACAACAACAGAATATCGAAACAATGAACAACATAAACCATCATAACTATACAGGTCCAAGCAGATCATAGTATCAATAATAAAATTTATTAATGATATAATAATTACTTGAGCTCGCGTGCCCTAACCCTCCTTCGGTTAACTTATTAAATCTCTTAAAAAATTCATCATAATGCACCTAAGGGCATTAAGATAATTATTCAACATTGAATATGGTCCTCTCTACTCTCGAGTAAGTCTTTAACCTCTCAAAAGGTTTCAATATCACATTAGCCCATTAATAACATCTATGCGAATATAGGCCAATTTGAATAAGGGTATTTCTGTTATTTGGTTTAAGGTCTTAATGACATCTAACGGGTCCAAAATTGAACTCAAGCATACTACTTGACTTCATGGGCTCTTTATAATTTTTCTGGCATGTGACGGGGTTGTGAACCCCTTGAACTGACCCAGGTTGTCTTAATGGTTTATGATTAACCCTAGGGGTAGAACAATCAATTATCTACATACTAGGATTTTTCCCACCCTGTAGATTGGTCAAAATTTAAGTTACCCATTACAATCTCATCAATAATTTTCCCAATTTTTAAGGTCACTCATAGGCCACTGGACAGGAGCCCCGAAGTCGGGTAAGTGGTTTTCACACAATAATTTAACTATAAAGGGTAAAAGGGTCATTTTATAGACTTTGAGATTTTCCCATGTCTAAAACTTGGTTCGAATACTCCCATGCTTCTCAAGGTCCAGTAGAAATTTTCTAAATTTTTTGTTGATACTTTTAGCCCCTTGAACCGGACCTGGTTTACCCCATTCTTCCGTTTTTTTATACATCAGACCCAAACCGAGTCTAAGAAAATCAAGTTCGGGTCGACGACGCTCAACGCGGGTCATCTTCCCCATGTTCAGCCAGAGGAAGAACGCCACCACAGCCCGGGGGGGCTGGGGTCCACCAGATCGCCTCCAAGTGGCGATCCCAGTGAGGCTAGCCCTCGCCGCCACCTGATGGCCGGCTAAGGCCAAATATGCATTTTTATTTTATTTTTTTATTTTGCCGGAGAAGCCGCCACAGCCGGCCAATGGGCTGGGCTTGACCTGATCGCCGTCATTTGGCGATTCCAGCCACCTAGGTCCCTTCGGCCAGAAGCTTCGCCGCGCCACCACAATGCTCTCTTCTCTCTCTCTCTCTCTCTTTCTCTCTCTCTACAACGAACCAGCGGCCAACACAGAGGCAGCCGAGTCCACCGCCACCAAGGCCTCGCCGGAGCAAGGGGCCGCCAAGGCCATAGTCATGGATGCCGAAGCCAGGGCCACCACGGACAAGGCCATGGCCGCCCTTGCTTACGACTAAAACCGACTATTCACGTGAACATTTTTTGCAGAAATTACTTTTAATATTATTTTTACAAAAATAAATTAATGAATTCCCTATAAATTTCAACTTGAAATCCTACCTCATAGGCTAAGTTGTCGTCGATCCACCGTCACCGGAGCTTTGCTAGAGCCTCGCCGGAGCTCCGCCTTTCACCGCCTTCTCTTCTCCAATCGGGCAAAAGACCCCCCAAATTGTGCCATAAGAAGGCCTTTTACAAACATGAGGATTAGGGTTCCTAATCCCTCTAGAATTTTGGCCCAACTACCTTACTTAGATACCCTAATTAGGCACCTAAAAATTAATTTTGGAACTCTAATTAACCGGGCCCACAAGACGACTTAAATAGGCCAAAAATACATCTAAATTGGGTAAGCAGACCCTATACGAGATGTTCAACTTTGAACAATCATATCTCCTTCATCCGAACTCCGATTCGCACGTTCTTGGTGGCGTTTTGAAGCTTTTTTTGTCTACTTTCTAATAGAATAGTTTCAGCCACAAATTCTATGTATGGAAGAAGTTATTCTACTATGAATGTCAATGGATCAAATACCCTATTTTTCAGGTATTTAATTTTTGAAACTTAGAAAAATTTGGGATATTACAGTCGTGGCTGGGCGTACCCCTCAGCATGAGACACTCCCCCCTTGTTGGTGGTTAGGGATTGAGTTGATGGTGCTTGGACATGCAATCGAGTCACTGCTCACAACCCTATATGCATCTCCAGGAGGAAGACAACCCACGTGCGGGTCTAGCGAAGTTCAATATGGAATCGGTAACCCAGTCGGTTCAGCCATTCTATAAAATAAATCTTTGTGGTTTATTGCACGTGTTTTATTTAAAAAGGGTTTAAAAATCCAATATGTCACACCATAAAAAGGAAGAGGAGGCAACTAAAAAGGAAAAGGAGGAGGAAAGGAGGAAGGGAAGATGAGAAGGTGGTGATGGTGGGAGAGGAGGAGATGGTGGAAGAAGAGGTGAAGGAGAAGGTAGATGAAGCATAATCGATAGTAGTGGCAGAGATGACAAAGTTAATGGCAGAGTTGGTGGTAGAGGTTGCATAGTCCATGCCAAAGAGAGAGATATTTTAGATAATCCATGCCACATGTGATGGGGTTTACATGTGAACAAAGCTATTTTTATAGTAAAGTTGGTAAAATTTTGTATATTATAATATATTTTGTAGTTATTTTGGCAATTAGCTCCCTAAAAAATATCACCCTCCAAGATATGTAGATCTTAAATTGAAGCACATGAGGCACTCATGACACTAATAACCCATGGAGGAGGACTACACCAACGAGAGATGTTGATCAGTCCAAGAAATTGAAAATATATTGTAAAACCTCCCACTGTTGTTGACCTTTAACCCAAATGCTAAAATAGTTTCCAAATATTGGCTAGTCAACAGCCAATTGAGTAAAAATTAAAGGGAGAAGTTTAGGAGAGTGCGTGTAAGCCTAGGCTTTGTGCCCGACGGATTGATGGCCTATGTTACTTATGGATTAAATACCCTAGATCTAAATTTGCTGTCGAACCTCGGCTCATACAATTGCACAGGAGCCCATGCTCTCCTAAATGTGACTCAAAATTAAATTCAATAAAAAAAACTCCATGAAAAAATGTAATTCATTCACTAAAATACAATATTCGATACATCATACAATAATTATAAACTTAAAAAAAAACATAAAACCTTGAAAACCAAGTCATTGATGGTTGAAGAATTATGCATGCATGGCAATACAATATGCTACTGCTCTGCCTTCTCTGTGCACATAAACAAAAAGAAATGGATTTAAAACAATATTATTTGTATGAGCTAATATGCTATCGCTCTACCTTCTCTATGCACATGTGGGGGTGATAATGAACAGAGATGAGTCAAGGATTGGGCTTGCATGACTTGAACTCAAACTGCTAAAGCTCAGCTCGAATTGAAAATCCAAAGTTTGGCTCAAACTCGAGCTTGAACTGCAATAAGTGATTCATAATCCTAGGCTCGAACTATATATATATATATATATATATATATATATATATATATATATAAAGTACATGAAGTACCACACATACTAATATACTTTTAGTATTAAATATTAATAAATAAACTTCAACAAGTATTATGACTACACCTTAAACATCTAAATATAGTCACTAAGAAAAAAGAAAGCTATGACAAATAAGTTTTAGTTACATATGCTCTAAAAATATAATATTATTATTTTTCTCTCTTTATGTGCATATATCACTAAAAAAATACAAAAAATAAAAAATCACTGAGGTAACATTATCATATACTTTTTCGTATTTTATTTTTTATTTATAAAAAACTATTCTTTAGCCTTAGTATGCCTCTAAAAAATTCATAAGTACAAGTAAAAAAATATACATTCTGTAAGTTGAGGATGGTTAGAGTGTCATACTTCAACTTTTAAAAAAATATATAATTATTCTTTAATAAACTAAGGTGGATACCCCTAATCTCATTATTATTTTAAAAGAGTTTTTGAGTATATTAGTGTGATATCATGTTGACCCTCCGTTATATATTTATACCTCCATTGGGTTTTTCAATTGAACTAATTTTAGTTCATCTTCAAAAACCAAAAAGAGTTATTAATTTGGGACACAAGGAGTATATTAGTGTTATGTTTTCAATATTTTTATTTTTAATATATATATATATATTCTATATAAAATTATATATTTATTATAATTTAACGAGGATATATATCATAAAAATATTTATATGAGTTTGGGCTCGAATACGTCAGCATGAGCTAAGGTATCATTGGCCATCAAAGCAAGATCTAAGGGTAGAAAAAGACACAAACCAATCTGCCTCTTTAGTTATGTGTGTTGTTAAATCGAAATCTAAGGATGCACAACATATATATGATTTTATGTTGTTTTATCTACTCCATTCATCATAGATTAATCACTCCATTTGATTTTTCAAAATGAACTAATCAAATGGAGGTATTAATATGGAAAGAAGGGAGTATGTCATAAATATATATTTAAATTAATAATTATATTTATAATATATATATATATATGTATTATTTATTATATATATTTATATATAATTTTAACATTATATTTGAGTTTTGTTTGAGTCGAGCTAAGTCGAGCAGGGATATGCTCGAACTCAGCTTGACCCTATTTGAGCTCAAATCGAGTTCGAGCCGAGCCTAATTCGAGTCGAACTAAGTTCGAGCTGAGTTGAGCTAGGCTTGCTCAACCCAACTTGGCTCATTAATAACCCTATACACATGAGTAAAATAAATAGATTTAAAATAGAGTTTTGTTTATATGGGTGTGGGCTTACATGCATCAATGTGAGCTCGGGCTTTGTACGCCATTGATCAAAATCCAACGGCACACAATAACTCAAGGGTAGGCAAATTGCTTGCCTTTTGTGCCGTCGTTTCTCGAACCAATGGTTCTCAAAGCCCAAGCTCAAACTATTGATCCAGAGACTTGACTCATATTTATATTTTCTACTAAAATATAACTTAAAACTTAAAAAAATAGATGCACTGCTTATTTTCACGACTTTCGTTGTAATTATCAAGCAATCTCTTTGCAAGTAGGAGCATAAAAAGCGTCCATTTGTTTGTCTATTATCCTTTTATGCATGTGTCTGTCCGCAATTAAAATAGACGTTTTTTGTTGTTTAACCCTAGGGCAAATCACGACAAATAAGGGTTGTTTGCGATATGCATCCGCCAATTATATTTTTATTATTATTTATAATTAGTACTAACTTTCTAAGCTTACATTACGTGTTTGTTTCTATAAATAATTTATTAAAAATAAATGTCAATTGTCGCATGTCTTCCACATTAAATGTCCACGTGTTTGCATTACATTGTATGTGTACAACTTTTGTCAACTTAAAATCAATTAGATTTAAAACCTTTAAGAAATAACTTAATTAATTATTCTATTATACGTAAGGCAACTTGATTAACCTACAAACAATTAAATCTAAAGCGTGACTGCAACAAAATAAATCAACAAGGCAGTACATTTTATTTTTACATGAAAATATCATATGGAAAAAGTTTAATTCAACCTTGATAAATGTAGTATATAGTTGATTGTATGTGTTGATAAATTTCATGACAAAAATAATAATATATGTAGAAGAAGAGTCCAATTTACATCTTCAATTTGATATGGTGATCTTAGAAGAGAAAGTGAGCACGTGGTTACTTTAAATTCCAAAGAAAGACGGAAGATTGAAGACAACGGAATACAAATTAAAGCCATGTTTGAAAATTTAACATAAAAACATGTGATATGTGGATCCATATGTCTTTGGAAACTAATGGAAAGCCAATTCTAGTTATTTTTTATATTATCTATATCATATTCTAGCTTGTCAATTTGTCAAAAAATATCAAGTTATGTTTTGAACATATAAAAAGTTACGGGGTTGATCAGTCAGTCAATTGATCAACTATGTTATTGACAAACTAATAATTTTCAATAGATCAATTTCTTAGTGTCAAAGGGGGTGCTAAATAGAGGTGTTCACATATGTCCGTTGTTCGTCCAGACTAATTTTGTATTCCCTAATAGTAGTTATAAACATGGATAAACAATTGTATGTATTTGTAGATATTTATCCGCTTATTAAAAAAAATAATAAAAAATTTACATAAAAAAATTATATATGCATTTTTATTAATCTAGATAAGTGAGCCAATATAAACTTTATATGGTGTATATTTATAAAGTCCAATCAAATTTTTTGTGTGAATTTTGTACATATTTTTGTTGCAAGAATATAACTATCCCATTAAAAATGGCGATAGGGACAATAGTTAAAAAAAAGAGATCAAATCATATGTACTATGTTAGGACTATCCTAACATAATACATAACTCTTGAACAATTATAAATAATATAAAAGAATAGTATAACTATGTAGCATGTTAGGTAAGCTCTAACATGCTAATAGCTGCTTGGCACTAAAAATTATGGTTTTAGTGTATGTTTAAGTCTGTCCCTGCCCACCTACTTCTGTGATAGATGAACTTTAGGAGTGTAAATGGACGGATGCAGACGCGGACAAGGGCTATCTGCAGCCGTCCATTTTTTACAAGAAAGTAACGTTTGTCTGTCCATTGTCCGTGACGAGCATAAAAAGTGTTCATCACGGATACGGACAGATAAGATCCACCCTAGCTCTGCTCAAGGCACGGACCAAAACTAGTCTGTCTCCTCGCCAAAAATCCAAACGTAAACTGAAACCTTCAATTTCAAGCTCCAACATTTTCTATTCACGTCTCAATCAGTTATTTTTCTGGTTCTCTCTCTTTCTTGTTTTTGACATGTTCCGCCTTTTCTTTCACTTTTATTGGAGCTGCTGCTGCGTGTTTTCGGAGCTGTCTCAAACATTCATATGGAGTATAACACAACATTGACTATCTCTTATGCTTCCAACGATTTGAATTGAACACACATCAGAGACCCTGTGCGTGAGAGAGAATAAGAAAAAGAGAGCTCTCACTTGTCCACTGAAGAAACTTCGAGATGATCTTGCAGCGTCACCATCATCAACACCTCTCAACATGAGATGAGAAAGCTCCGATCAGCGCTCACTCAAGGGTATGTCGTGCGCTTGGAAAAGCTTCCCTTCTCTAGCTCCGACAACGGCCTCCCACCCGACTGAGAGAGCACCGATACCCTGCCTCGTTGCCATTTCCTCAGCTTCATCCTGGCCACAGTGGTACTTCAATCTCCCTTCAAACGCTCATTTCAGACAACAAGGCTAGCCCTCTCTATGCGGACAGAAGTGAGGGGAGGCAATCGGGAGGGGATTCGGATCAGCTGGGTGGGATGAGAGTGACCACCCAGTGCTTACGCGCTTGGCTGTGACACAGAGCCAGACAGCCGCGTCGCGTTCATGATTATATCTTACCCATCCTTACCGCATTTTCTGGTGTCTGCCGCCTCCCAGCAATACTCAGTCCACCGTGCCACCCAGCCCGATCTGAACCCGGATGGGAGGTGGATCAAAATTCGGAGTGAGATGAGGCCTTCATAGTGTAGGGATAAATGTTTGAGTAATGTTATTGTGACGTTGAGCAAAAAGTTACTTCTTCATCTCAAAATCCTTGATAGGTGGGCTTATGTATCATCAACGATTTTAAAATAATAAAGTAATTTTTGATGTTGATTTCTCAACGTCACAAAAGTATTTTTCTAAATGTTTATAATCGGGTATATGTTTGCGCAAATAAAAAAAAGGTGTCCCTTTTATACGGTTTGTAAACTTAGATAAGAATATAACATAGACTATGGCAGCAGAAAATAAAATAGAGGAACATAACATAACATAAAGAACCCAAATGGACGAACATACATAAACCCTTTATCTGCGTCGTTATGTCCGTCCGTCCGTATAGAAGCGAGGATGAGGGCGGACGAGGGTCTTGGTCCTTGGCATGGCTGTGTGGAGTGAGGAAGCAGCGAACTTTTGTAAGGCCGGACACGCGGCGAAGCTGGAGCGATCGAGCAGCGATTTCTGTTGATGGTCGTACGTACGGCTGATGTGGACTCTAGGTGAGCCGACAGCACTCCACGTTTACGGTGGTGATTCTTCCATCTTGTGCCGTCGTCGGGGATCGGGGCATCCGTACCTTTTTTCCCGCCTAAAGGCAATCGCCCCTCTGGACGAACTCTCCTGCCCTGCCCTGCCCTGCCCTGCCCTTCCCTTCCCTTCCCTTGTAGTGGCACTGGCACCCGCAGCAGCAGTCGTCGTTGCTTTCCACTTCTGCATTGTTTTGTTGTCATCGGAGTAACTCTTCCTGACGACGCATGTGGCAAAGATGATGAAGAACGGTCGCCCCGCCTTCCCCAAGGGAGCCAAAGTTGAAGTCAGCAGCGACGAAGACGGCTTCGCCGGGGCCTGGTTTGAGGCCATTGTCGTCCGCTCGGGGAAGGGAAAGAAGCGACTTTTCGTCGAGTACGAGTCTTTTGTGGACGACAATGACCACTCCAAACTCCTTCGCGAATCCGTCAACGCTGGCCACGTTCGGCCTCGACCGCCTCCGGATGATCCTCTCCCTGAGTTCAGGCCGGGAGATTCCGTGGAGGCATACTTTAACGATGGGTGGTGGCCGGGTGAGATTTCTAAGGCTTTAGACAGCTTCAAATTTGTGGTGAAATTCCCCGGCTCGGAGGATGAGGATATTGGGCGGTCGCAGTTGCGGGCCCGAAGGGATTGGGTTCGGGGCCGATGGGTCTCTCCGCTTGAGCTGGTGGTTCCCCTTTCCTTCACTTCTTGCTTGGGCCCCGTCGTTTTATTCCTCATTTTATTTGGTTTTATTTCTTGTTAAGAACACAGCCATTGCATACGCATGAGTTTACAAACATTTCCTCTGTTTTTTCATGCGTAAAACATTTCGTTTGATTGTTTGTCTGGGTTTTAGGTGAAGACAGAAATCAAGTGCGAGGGGACAGTGCTTACTACCAAAGGTCTCATTGAGACGGTAATTATGTTTCTTTGTGTTGCTATTGTGCTAATCTGGATGTAGGAAAGAGAGATTTAGATGCATTTCTTGTTTTTATCTCAGAACTATTATAATATGTCTATGGGTTTTCAGCTGCATGCTCTCCATGTGCTGGCTTTGTTCATATCTTTTGTCACACTTTTTCTGCAAGCTTGGCTTTATCACATCAGTTTATTTAATCCACCTTTTGCCTGTTGGTGGAGTTTGGAGAATCAGCAATTTCCTACGTAAGATTAGTCTGTTCCCGTTTGAAAATCAACTGGAAAATGAATTGGTTTACTCTAATAAATATGTTGGGGTTTACGAGGATATATATATTTTTTAAAAACGTAACTGTTGACTATTTAAGAGGGATGGTGATTAAAGTTCAGCTAAGTTACCAGTCATTATATTTCCTATTGTGTGCTAGGGGCTAATTGACTATTGAAGAGGAATGGTGATTAAAATTCAGCTAAGTTTGTTGGGTGGTAGCCACGGAAGCTTGGTGGTGAGCCATGTGCAAAAAATCCAACCTTTATGTCCCTCTCAAGCAATTTACATGCATTCATAACAAAACATATATATAAACAATAGAACAAATTCAAATAACTTTAAATTTGCATTAATTAAAGTATGAAATAAGAATCATTGACCTTTGGGGGTTGAGCCCCAAGGATGTGGCCAATCACCCCGACCTATTATTTATTTCCAAGTATAAATAGGAGGAATTAAAATTACCTCTTTAATTGATGAATCTGTTCTCTTCCAACCAAGAGAAACCCCTTTGTTCCTTAGCTAAATTCCTGGGATAATTTGGCTTAAATAGGGGTGATCACCACTTATCAAAGAGAAGATGAGAGGAATAGCCTTGTCTCAATTTCCCACCAATGCGTAGTCCTCTTTGTTTGCCACACAATAAAAGAGAAGAGAAAAATTCTGCCTTTGCTCTGGTTTGTGTGGGTGTGAAGAATGGAGAGAGATGTTTGAAGAAAGGAGAGAGATGTTCTCTGGTTTTTCGTCTGGGAGAGAGAAGAACCGAAACCTTTTTTGTTTTTGTGCGTTTCGTAATGAGCAGGCAGTTATTCTTTTATAATTGCCCCCATGAAATTTCATTATCAAGATAGCACTTGGTCAGTCCTATCTTAGTAATCTCATCTCTTCACACGCTACCCACAAACCGGCTCTCTCTTTCTCCCGTTTTATGTGGGTACGATACCCACTACCCAACAAAATTACCAGTCATTATATTTCCTATTGTGTGCTAGGGGGTATTGACATGGATCTTTACACTACAGAAGACTCTCTCTCTCTTCTCTCTCTGTGTATGTATTGTGTTTTGTATCGAATGCCTAGGAAATGTTGAATGTATCAAAATTTGGGCCCTGGCAGATGTTCTACCTGCCTGAGCTGGTAGTCCTCTTCTCCTTCACTTCTTTCTTGGGCCTTGTCTTTTTCATTCCGATTTACTTTTTTGTCAATTGTGGTTTGGAACACGGTCTTCAGATAAAAATAAGGAAATTTTAAAGGCATACTACTCTGTAAACAACTGTGATGCTGCTCATCATTAATACTTTTCTGGTTT